>VZRF01004599.1:124182-259277 GCA_013396875.1 Vireo altiloquus | reverse complement strand
ATTAATCCACAGGATTCTATGCTTTTTGGCGTGTGGCAGCATGTCAGGGCGTGTGGCAGTGGCCATGGGGGACCCTCACCATCAGAAGACCAGATGGAGGCGAGCAACGAGATGTCATTGGAACCCCTGAATGGGTGATGTGCTCTCACCTAACCCGTTACCTCTCTCCCTGTCTCCCTGCTCCCCCATGCACACTCCTTTCTCTATGACTGTCTTTCTTTTCTCTTTCCTTCTCTTTGCCTCTTTTACTACCAAATAAAATACATCAAGTTTTTGGCATCAACATTTAATCTCATTTGGTTTTAATCTCGTTTTTGGGAATATTTTGAACCTTCTAAGTGCTTCTGGTTTATGCACAGAGACTTTGTTTTCTTTGCTCTTCTGGGTTTAAACCAGATCGCAACACCAGTCTGTGCCATAAGGACTGGATCTGGCCTGCAAGGTAGTTTTTCTTGGTGCTCATGTCAGCAGGGCAAACCAATTACCATTTTCAGCATGCTTCTGGTGTTTTGAGCACTGACAGCAGATTGAAAGGATTGGCACTTATAAAAACTATTGTGGCTGATCAGGGCTTTTTTCTACCAACTAAATGAAACAACTGCCTTCTTTGGCCTAAGACACCAGGATTTATAGTTCCTACAATGTAGATTTAAGGTAATCCAGTAGCATATACTTTATCTTTTCTCTATGGCATATTTAGATAATCAGAGGAATGATTATTAATGGTAACAATAAAGCAAATAAATAAATAAATCAGAGTAATGCAATTCCAGTAACTAGCAAGGGTAACTTAGAGATCAAAACTCAGATGTCCACCTAAAACTCATATTTCAAAATAATTTTTCAGAGGCCATGCTATTCGTAGACAACACCGATGCCTACAGGAAACCTCACCCAGCTATGGCACAGGTATCCAATCCCCTCTAAGTCACTTCAGCTCTACACTGGCCCAGAGAACTCCACCTTATGATTCTTTGGACACACTGTGAGAGTGTTCTTATATAGGAAACACCATCACATACTTCCTTTCCTATAACAGTTTCCTTCATCTCTCTGACCTCACAGGGATGTGTGCTGATATGGATGCATGTCAGTGTGTGAGGAAGTTCACTATACATTGCAGCCCTCAGCTAATTATCCAGTTTGGATCTGTTCAGCTGTACTTCTGCCTTGCATCTGCTTCACCCAAGAAAATCTTGTAGAAAGCTTCAAGAAAAGAAAAAAAAATCCAGGCAAATATAATGTTTCTCTTGGCACTTCTGTATTAGTGGCCAGGCTGATAGTTCTGCCTATGGAAGTGTCGTCTGCTAAGGAAGGCAGGAGCCTCCCTTGGGATGGAAGATGCAACCCCCCTTCCCTCCTAATTATTATAATTTTGAAATCAAGGGACTTTCAGGCAGAAAATATGGGAAACAGGAATAACAGTTCTTTACTAATATATATATATATATATATATACACACNTGTCCCCTGGATATCCAGTGAGAGAAGGCTGCCTATGGTTTTCAAAATCCCAGTTTATATCCAGGATGGACTGCCTGGTTCCTCCCTCTGGGTGGACTGAATCACAATGGGATGGTGAATTCTGAGATAAGGCACTGATGGGCCATGAACAGGAGATAGTCCAGGGGGGAGTTATCTGTGAGTCATGGGCATGGCACTGATGGGCCTATTAACAGAAGATAATCCAGAGGGAACACTGCCCCACCTGGTTTCAACAGTTCATGAAGATGGTGACAGAATACATGCTTTTCGTCACATCTTACTTTACAACCCAGGACAAGAAGTGACAAGTTATGCCTGGCCATTGTTTGGCCTGCATTTCTCTTTCAGAAGCAAGCACAGAAACTATCAGCAGCAGTGTTGTACAGAGTGAAAGAAACAATCTTTTCAAAGCCTTTTCTGGAAGCCCTTCCAATAAAAGTTGAGTGTGGTAGATGGTTTTTGTATTACATTAAAGTTCATTAGAGTTAAGTAGTCAAAAATGTATAAGAAATCCCTTCCCTGGATTGGGTTCCCCCGGCAACCCTATCTTTCCCCTTCATTGTCAGCCATTCCCCGGTTCCGCCCATCTCCCCACCTATTGTGCGGAGGCTCCCTGTCCCTCTCCTCCCTTCCCTCCTCCCCCCATGGGGCGGAGTGTCCCCGCCAATCTCCCAAGTCCTTGCCCAAATCCCCAGAAACTTCTATCCCCCTCGGTTCACCATTGACCCCTGACATTGTACTCCTCCCATACCCTTTCCCCGTTGGTTGATCCCCTGTCAATCTGGCCTGAATCCACCCCTGAAACCCTTCCCCATTGGCTCTCATGCTCCCCACTCCCTACCCCTTAAAACGCCATTCCCAGCTAGCCTGGGGTCGTTTCCTCCGTGTTTGCCTTGGACATTAAAGGTCTTTAACGAGGAAGGCTCCTTCCCGACTGTGTTCTTTCCCTGCGGCTTCTACAACCACCTGACAAGGGTGGACTCCTTGCCATTCCCCATATACCCCACAACTTGGTGGCAGCTCAGGATCCATCTGAGGACGTCCACCCGCGGGGGACAAGGGAGACGGGCACCCTCAGGCCGCCCGCAGTTGAGGGATTATTTTCTTGCAATTTGAACAAGTGCTCACTCCAAACCAGAACTTCCAGAATTTAAATAATCCTGTGATTATTTTAATTCTGGATTATGATCCACACTTCACGTAAATCTCCTACTTGAGTAACAGCTGCAAATCAAAACCACAACAGACATCATGGGTAGGCAAAGTGAACAGCCTTTTGGGCTGCCTGATTTTGGCAGCTAATACGTGCAGCACCTTCTGTCTTCCTGCTTGTTGCTGGCCAGAATGACCTCAGGACAGGAAGCTGGCAGATTTTGCAAGTAACACACAATGTTGAAGACTTGGATCCACTAGGAACAAGGTCCCTTGTGTCAGCTGCAACCACAACCCAGCTGTGAATGCCACAAAGTTAGGGAATACTTAAGTTGCACTTTTTGGGTAGCCCTCTCCTCCCTGCATCATTTTGATTACTTTGTCTTCCAGGACATTATCTTCATTCCAGTTTACAAAGCATCTCTTGCTGGTAGACTGACAAAAAGCCAGTAACAAAGCAGCCTAATACTGTCTGAGTCAAAAAAGTCTCCTCAGAAGAATAAGTGGCAGGAGGGAAGTGGAAACCCTGTGGAGCAAAAGTATACAAAGGCTGTGCTGATGTTAGCTCTGCAACCCCAGCTCCTATTGATGTTTATTTCTGAAAAGTGTCAGTAATAAGAGAAACATTAGCCAGCACAGATTTTAAGAAAGGAGAGAAAGGAGAATGGTTTTTTTCTTCTCTCTCTCATAGCTCCCATGGGCAGCCCCTACCTGGACCAGCTCTCTTATGTCTGGGACTCTGCCAAGAAGCTGTGCCCTGGCTCAGGGCAGGGAATACCCAGCATGGCTGTCCTGGCATTTGCTGGGCCTTTGCCCAGCTATTGGTGGCTTACCCCATCATATATTATACATTATAGACTCCATGATGTTAATAGGCTGAATAGCTAAATATTTACCTGATCTAATTGACCCAATCAAACTTTGGGTCTGATAAACTTATTATAGTAACAGGTGACTCTTGACCCTTTGGGCCTTTCTGCTTCCTGAGGTCCATGATGGGTGTGTTGTGAAACCAGAGCCTGGCTGTCACTGCATTAGGGTCTGGGAAGAGAAGATGATAAAAAGCTACTTTTAAGCCAAATCTGCCATAATTTTGGTCTCAGATGGAAAGACTTACACCCCAGACAGAAGTTTCCATCACTACTGTTTATAGGAGGAAGGAGGTGGGCAGAGCAACATTCTCTCCAGCGCTTCTCTACTTCACCTTTCTTTTCTACTTCTCCCATCTACACTTCTCAGCAGAGCTGGAGAACAGAAGGTCTCAAGGTGTTTATTTTCCTCTTTGCCATTCCTGCTAGACCAAGCCCTGAGGTGCTGGCAGTAACCTTGCAATGAAGTAGCAATACATGAAAGAGAGAATAAATGGCATCAATACAGCTCTCCTTAAAGGAGCATACTGATACCAGGACTAGGAGTAAGGAGATAAAATAAATCAGAGCATCCTCACTTAAAACTACCTCTAATGCAGAGTTGCTACAGGACCTTTAAAGAGAATAGATGGGATGGAGAGAGACCAACAGGAGGTAAAAATGTTGTGTGTATGAAGCTGTTTGCCCAGTCTGCTTCAATAAGTCAGTATTTCTCAGCAACAAGCACTCAAATTCATGGAAGTGCCTTCATGGCAATAGAACAGTCTGTAGCAAAGAAACTCTGCTTTACCATTTACTTAATGACCTGGGAAAGGTATTAGTCAAAACATTTATTCTATGAAGCTACATTAAATCAAACATTTCAATCTGTTCTCTTCCAAAAGCTTTGGTCTCTGTGGAAGAACTTTTCTCTACACATTCCACAGAAAGACAAGACAACCTTTTTGTCTCCTTTTTTCTAGACAAATATTCTGTTATCCTTACTAGTTTATTATTTTTTATCCATAACAATCAGATTGTTATGCAATTTTTAACTGCATCAAGAATTGTGTAAAGACTAATGCCTAAATCGCATGGACAGAAAGGATTTTAACAGATTCTATTTAAAGAAACATAAACACACCAGAGTTGTTCTAGGCAAAATACTCATTCTTCTTTCCCAATTGATGCCACTTTGCTCTGGCACACTGTTGTCGGGGGGCTGGTGTTCTTCCCCTGACATCTGACCCGGCTGTGTTCCTTGTTTCAGTGTCCCATGTCCCGAAAGGATGAAATGAGGCTTCTTTCTGCTGTTTCAGAGCTTGTTTATTTCTGGTTCTTATCAGAGTTTCAGAGGCACAGACTGTGCTGTGACCTCCAGGAACACGAGGACAGAATGGCAAATGGCTACCAGAAGCAGGTAGCTTTTATATCTATTATCAACCAGTTAGAAAACTTTACGTATCTTATTTTGTTCCCAAAACCAGTGAATATCAGCCTTATTGATATGTCTCCTCTACACTGAATTCTATCTACCAATTAACAAGTTAAAGGAACTTATGTCAGAGGGAAAAAGGAAGAGAAGGAGAAGAGAGAAGAAGATGAAGAAGAAACAGCCAACACCCTAAAATCTCCATGTTGGCTCTATATAACATATATAGCAAAACCTAAAAACTACAACTACACATTCTGTGGTACACTAAACAACCATCTCCTCATTTCTTTGGTGTTCTCAGTTCATCCAGAAGTTGAGACAAATGCTTCCACGAGCCTGGTTCACAGGCTAAGCCTTTTTTGTGGAGCTCTGAGGGTAAAGCAAACAGCCAGAGGAGCAGGAAAAGCTCCCAAGCTTTTTCTGACTCCAACAACTGTCAGTAAAGAAAACGAGAATTATAAAGGTCTTGGCTTTGTTTTTACATTGTTGTAGAATAGATAAGCAAAGAACTGGAATATCAAAATCTGGCCCGTAATTAATGAATCCATCCCAACAAATTCTTTCCTTCACTGTGTGAAGTATTGCTTGAGCCAAGAGTCCCAAATCACAGGGAAAGCAGGGACAAGTGAGGTTTATTTGTTTGACTTTCAGATAGCAGCTCTACTCAGGCGAGTTTCTGGAAACTGAGGGACCTTCAGTATTTCAGAAACTTTTTCAGCCTTTCTATAAGAAATGAGAACCCTTCTCATGGGAGAGCATCCATGATACTGTTAAAGCCAAGAAACAGAGCACACAGGCAAAATAACACCTCCTGATCCTGAATTATTTAACCCATGCCCAGCCATTGGGGTTGTTTATTATTGTAGCAGTAATTTTCTGGTAAATTGCTGGAATGTCTTTGAGAATGGCTCTGGCTAAATTAAAAATGTTTTCAATTATTATTATTTCCAACGAGAGTTTCTCTCTTTTGGGATTTTGCAAATGCCATCTGTGTACATTTCCTGCTCATTGGGTGATGAGTCTCAGTAGAATCCTTACACCATGTGAGAGTCCTATGGGAATGGAAAACAGTTTACCCTAGATAGATGAATTTATATTGTTACATTATAAAAGCTTTTGCAGAAAGAAGACTTTGTAGCAGGTGTCAAGCTTCTGTACTGTGTAATCTATCATCAAATCTCAAAGACATCTGGCCAATTATTTTATTTTCCTTTTAAAAACCAAGGAGGGGAAATAAAATCAAATTTAACATTTACATTACTATTTGTGGAAGTGAAAATAATGTTTTTTCTAGCAGGTTATGTTGTATTTACTTTTTAGTATAACATGTTGACAAATTAATATTTTCTAGAAAACTTCTCTGCTACCATTAAAAAATGGGGATTTTTTCCACTTTATAACAGCTTTAATCAGTGTTAAAATAATTTTTAAAAAAGGTGGGCAGATGCTGCTCACTTTGAATTACTTTGTTTCTGTAAGGAATCTTTTCCTAGATGCAGACTGAATTTGGACTTTCAAATTCCTTTGTTTGACCAGACAGCTCAGCATACCTTGGCTCTGCTTTACTTCCCCCAGCACCTGACTGGTGCAAAACACAGAAACCTTCTCCTGCAGTAGAATGCTAACAATAGCGATGCAGATTTCTTGGAGTAACTCTAATGGGAACTCAGTCCTGCATCGCATTTGAGAACTTTCTTAAAGATGCCAATATAATTTAGGCTGTAATCCATACCCTCAGCAAACACACAAGACTATGCAAGTTATGGTGCCCAAGTAAGAAGCATGTATCCCTCGATACAGCACTGTCTGAGGAGAGGTCAAGTTTTTTATGCTGCTTCGACTAAAACTCCTTCCTGCCACAAGTTACCTTGAATGCACACACAGCTCAGGAGACAGATAACAACTCCTCTGAATGAGGGAAGGAGTCCTTAAGAAAAAACGAACACACCAGTCCCCATTTCCCCTGAATCTTCCTTGTTTTCTGTTTTGTAAACATTTTCCTCTGCAGCCTTATGATTCTTTGCTGCTCATGTCCAACACCCACCCCAAAAGCTCTCAACCACCACCACACCACACAACGCTAACTCCCTGCAGCAAAACATGCTGGCCTCTGTGCAATGCATCCCAATTCCATCATAAGGACAAAAGTCTCCTTAGAGTTTGGCAATTCTTGTAAGCAAATAGCATCTCTTAAGGCAGGAAGGCTGAATCATGTGCACCTTTTCATTGTTTTTGGATGTAAAACTTGCTAAATTTACTAGTTCTCTTTTTCTATTGCAATCCTCTAGTACCTACCCACTCATAAGCAGCAAATATGAATCCATGTTAAAAATCTGAGCAGATAATTTGGGGTGTAATAAAAAAGTGAACTGCAAGTTGCAGGAAGGAAGGAAAAAGTTAAAAGGAAGGGAAAAAAAGCAACAGCAACCGGCTATAACTTCCTCCTGACATCAATTCATTTCAGCTGGTGAGAAGTTCCACACTGGGAACCACACAGATACTATTGCTGGTTTTTGTCAGAGAATCCTTCTCAAGTTTCAGCTAACCCATTTAAACTCCTGCTACTGTTGCAAAAGCATCATAAAAATAGCAGCAAAACTGTGCTTTTTGAAGCAAGCAGTGCAGAAGAATATCCTTCACAAAAGCAAAGTTTGCAGCACTCTGTAATTAAGCTCCCATCCTGACAGCGGGAGCGTGGAGTTTCATTCTAAATATAGAAGAAGGCTCTCCAATGTACAACCCCCTTTCTAATAAAGATTTACAAAATTAGTCAGTATATGCCAGCCTCCACCTAGGAATTCTTTAAGAAATATTCGGGGTTCCAGTGCAGGGAACTTTACAGCAGGGATTTAATGTAGTCTCTGGTGTCAGTAATTTTGGTTGGTTTATTTCTTGCCTACACAGTGCTCAGAGCAGAGCATCTCCTACTCACAGGCAGGAAGAGCAGCCTCTGCCAGGCCTGTTGGCTCAAGCAGGTAGCAGCACACACACAACACAAAGACAAATCCCCCTAAATCTTGACTTTTCCCCCAATATTGATCTCTTTACCCAGCTTCCAGCAACTGCTTCTCATGGCATTTTACTTTGGGCTGGGAAGGCAGTAAGGACTCCATCAGCTTTGGATTGTCTTTCTTTAATTCAGTCTAAAGCAGAGATTTAAGCCAGCTTGGACTAGCTGCTACTAAAATGCAGCATGCCTGGCAGGCATGAATGAGACCACACCAAATTCAAACTTAGTTTGGAAACCATCTTCTTAATTAGATATTCTTAATGTCAGGAAAATTAATCAATGATGTCAAAGGTTTTATGTCCAAAAAGTAGACAGAGGAGTCATGTTACTTTATTCGAATAAAGGGAGAGGCCATGGGGCATTCCCCTGAGGTCTCTCAAATTGTTAGAGGATGCAGCCTCCTTTTTATCCTAATTTCCCAGCCACATTTCCCTCTCTCTTTCCTCATTGGCTGAGGTACTTGAGAAGTACAGACTTCCTGAATCGCCTAATACAAACCCCCTTCTAATGTGCATCCCTCACCCCTTCTTTTTCTTTGTGTCTCTGTTCTTCTTCTTGAAGAGTTTAGGACGGCCTTGGGTAAGCAACAGTCTGTGTCAATTAGTGGAATTCCTATGGAATTGATGGTTCCTCCCATTGCTTCTTATCAGTATCTGGGTTTATCTACCAGCAGGCCCATAGTTTGTTTGTAAAGACACCTCCTTCTCATCCCTTTCATTAATATAGATCAGCTCCAAATCCTAACTGCATCATCTGATGGCAGAATAATTAGTAATTTCCACAAACAAACTGTCTTTTAACTTTGGAGAAATGGGACTCTAGCCTGTGTTTTATCTATATGTTTCTGGTCTAGGCTGCAGGTCTTCTCATCTGCATCCTGTACCATTCCTGGTGCAAAGTAAAGAGGAAGGAAGCTCTGGGGTCACCATCCATGGCAGTGCTCATGTTGCTGGAACTTCTTGTGGGTGGGTAAGTGGCTACTGATGAGAGCCTCTGAAGAGGTGGACATAGCTCTGAGGTTGGACAACACGAGGCAGCATGAGTGTTTCCAAGAAGGTGTGCACTACGACTGCTTCCAGTCATAATGGCTCCAAAGCAGCTGGGTAAACTATAAAAATGTGCTCCCAGAAAAAATCAATTTTTGATTGAGTCCAGCCTGCTCCTCCCTGCACTCTGTAAGCTGAGCCCAGCTGCTGGCAACACGCAGCTCAAAGCTGGACTCTGGGCTTTGTGGCCAATTCCATGGACCTGTGCAGCACCTAGGCAAGCTTGGCAGAAGCAGAATCCAACTCCTCAGCTTCATCCCTGATGGCTAACCACGCCACGCTGAAACTACAGGAGGCCTACAGGAACACGGGGATACTATATTTCTTGGCAATACTACCAAATATTTGGATGTGCTCAGGTACTTACAAGAGAAGCATGTTTCCCCAGTCAACATGGTTCTGGGTGAGCCCAAGGATGTACCTTTTTCTGCCCTCCCTTTCCCAGCATTTAATCTTTGCAAAATTCGGGTTTGCTGCAGTGCACAGCATTTAATGCTGATCTGCACACTACATCATTCACCTTCCTGAAAGTGGGCATGACAGTAACAGCACAGAGCATCAGACCTGTCTGTTCCTCTTTGATCCCCAGGCTGTCTTGTGGATGGATGGCCAAATTTCCTGACACAAAACCCAGGATCCCACATGCCTGCAGTTGCTGTTCTTGGAAGTCTTAATATGTCTCCTGTTCTGTTCAGCAACATGCAGGATGAATTTCTCTCCTACTGAATATACCTAAAGTCACATGGAAAACTGAACAATGTCACAGCTTGTATCAATGTCCTTTAAAAAGAAAATTCCAAGCCCTGTATTTAGTAAGAGGCTCTAGGCTGTGTGTGGAAGCTGTGAACATTTAAAAGTGAGCAAATCCACTGTCTACCCAAGGCTGTTTTCCTTGTGGTTGTTTCTTTTTTTCAGTAGCATGCACACATGCCTTTGGTGTTTACTGTCAGCAATTTTCAATTTGCTGACACAGCTAAAAGTGACCACAAAGCCAATGCAAGCAGGCAAAGAGGAGAAGCAGAAGTAGAAATGTCAGGAGGCGCAGACTCCAACTTTGCAATCCTGCAGCAGTAAGGACAAAGGTAACCTGGCTGTCATGGAGAAGAACTGGATCCCTGTGTCAGAATGGTCATAACCTGTGTGAGGGAAGAAAGATCACAGCAGTATAGATCACACCACCTTCCTGTCCTTTGAGACTGTGTGTTGAGAATCAATAGCTTCCCCAGGCAGGGTCTGACATCCCCGCCCACAGGATCAATTCAGAGCCATGATTGCATAGTTATTCTGCTGTGAACTCCTTGCAAATCCCAGAGGTTTTAGATTTAAGGGCTGTACTGAGAGCAGAGCCATGAACTCTTCTTACTGGAGTCAAGATCTGACTTTCATCAAAGTGACATTCAGCCTGTCTTTTTTCTGGGCTGTGGCACAACCACCACCTTCTGCTTACAGACACAGCTTCAGGTGAAACAACAAAAACTAATTCCACCATGGAATAAAGGAGACGAAGGGCAGCCTTTAAAAAGTACCTAGGACCTGATAAAATAGTTGCCCCCAGCAAACCCTCAGCCCATACAGCTTGTATGAGGATACAAGTGCTGGAGGGTTAGAAACAAGCTTGCATTCATTCATTTTTTAAAAATATATATTTTCCAAGGCCAGTAATTGTATGAAATTTTTCAGGATTAGACTTTTCCACTCTCACAGCTGTTTTCAGACCAAGACACCAAAAAGACAGGCGTAGCAATGACTAACACTGTCCATTTTCCTTAGTCTCAGTCCCAGGATTTGCAGATTTGGAGCAATTCAGTGCAAGTATGTATCACAGGGGAAAATAATTATTTTTATAAATGTCCTCCATAATTACAGAGAGTAGAATTATTTATGTAGCAAAACATACCCACAAACTCTAATAAAATACACTGTGAATCTTTTACTTTTTGAGGAACATCTGCATCAATGGCAAAGAGAAAGAAAAATGAGAAATGATGGGTTCATGAAGAGCTCCCAACATTACTTCAGGCATTAGTCCAGTAAGGTATAGTGAATATAGCCTCCTTTATAGTGGACAGGTGAGCTCTCCAGAGAGCTGCTCAGATCCTCTAACTTAGTTCCTGCTCCAGAAATGCCTCTGGCACCCTTGAAAACAATCAGGATCTATCTGGTTTTGAATGATCAACACAGCAGTTGTGTTCTTTACTGCCTTGTTGCTCAGACTCTTTTTTATCCCTTCCTAAACTGCAGTAAAAACATTCCCCCAAACTGAAGCCAGCAGGGCAACACAATTATGATAAGACTTGCAAAATATTTGCATATCCGTGACTGACACAGAAGATCATTAATTAGGCATTCTGAGTATATGTATATATGTATAAATTAGCATCTATTCATCATTTAGACTGTAATAGGTTTTTTTATATCTGAATATTAACTATGTAGGAAAATTACTAAGTTTTCCATGGAAGGACATCCAACAGGAAATTTCATCAGCAAAAATAAAATGAGAATTACAAAAATAATCAAAATAGTGAACACTGAAGAATCTGACCTTGGTAATGGCTGTCCCTGCTCTGCTCCAACTCACTTGTTGCAAGCTCTCTGCTACCTCTCTCACCACCCAAGCACATGCATCTCCAACAATTCTTTATGGTAGGAGCATTTAGCAGCACTATTTTGACTGAATTTAAAAGGCAATGTAAAAATCCTCAGGATTTCACACATCTGCTATCCACAGTCCCTGCACCTCATTAATATTAAAGAGGACACAGAGCAGTTAGAGCAGAGCTTCTAACTACACCACTACCTAGCAGAGCTCCCAAAGACACACATCTTGCACCAGCGCAGACTAATTCTTACTGGGGAGAATAATTGGAAGGAAACAAGACTTTAAAGTTTTTTAAAAAGCTGGATGTAACCTCTTTGCAGGAAGTAAAAGACACTTCAAAGACTGCACTTTCATAAATGAAAGAAATTTGGTGATTTTGGAAGTGTGAGATGACAACTTGAAAAATTACCAAAGCTTACAGCTCTTGAACAGAAATAAACAAGGCAGAAATGCTGGAAACATTTATAGGCAAGACAGAAACTAATGAAGATATAACTGCTAATAACAATATTAACAAAGTTTGCTCAGAGCTACAAAATGCACAAAGGGTAGACAAAAAAAAAAGCTAACAATGGGGTCTCAGGTGGCAAAAGCAGAAGCAGCTGCTTTTCTATGCTGCTTTACCCTTTCCAAGCATCTGGCCTGTACTTTTAAGAGCACTGATGCTTACAGTCAACCAGTGAAATGGAAAGCCAACAGAAACAGCATCCTCCAAAGGTAGACATTTATCTAGCAGAAAATGAAGATGAACTTCATAACATGGAAGTTCTTACTGGGCTACCTATATGGCACTGTATTAGTAAACACAGAAAATGGATAGCACTCTAGCAAAAGAACAAATCGAGAAATCTCTGTTTTCTTTTGTTGTTTTTCTGCTTCCAAAATAGGGATCACTGACTGTTCCTTACGTGCAATGGTTAGGGAGCTGCTATCCCACCGTCTTCTACATTGGTAGAGATGGAAAGTCCGTAATCATGTTATGTAATTTAGTTCTGCGTAGTATCATTGAGAACAGTGCAACTGTGTGACTGATAGATAAGTTATTTAAGATGGGCAATGAAATTGAGTATCTGGGAAAGAAAAAAAAAGAAAAAAAAAAAAAAAAGAAAAATTTAAGAATATCTGATTTTTTTTTAAAATGCAGGTTTTTTGTGATTCAAGTTTCCTGAATTCAGCTAAATTTAGGCTTAGGGGTAGCAAGCACAAAGGATGTACTCTCACAAACCCTCCTCATTCCTCCTACTCTTTGACTTCATCAATGTGCAAGCTCACTGACCTTGCTCAGCATCTTGCCCTACCCTATTATTACTACGATATCACCTTTAAAATATCCATATTTAGAACCCATTACAATATTGTAAACTTATTGAAGCATGTACACACATCCAAAAGAAGCATTTAGTAGTCTAAGTTTCCTCTCTTCAACTTAAAAAAAGAAAAAATTGTAGGAAGGGAACTATGCCTTAATATTCTGCCTTTCTGTAAATGAAAATGTCATATATCATCTCTGCATTTCGGAGTTGTTTTTAGCTCTCAAGCTCCAGGTCTGATCTAGACAGTTGTGGAGCACTGACAGCTCCCACTAAACACATGCAAGAATGACTCCAGCTTTGCCAGAACTAAGCAGGGGGTGGGTACAAGTTTTTAAAGGTCCTTCAGAACAAATAGAAAGAACTAGTGATTTTCTGCATGCCAGCTTTTGAGTGCATGACTGCTGAGCATGATCCCTAAAATTACATGGCTTATGAAGGCAAGGAGAAGACAAGTCATAGCTACGTCTTGGGGTCAAACAAAGCTGAACTGGGTAGTAGTGGATGAATGTAAAGGAGCATCATAGATAAGATAACAACATATAGACAAGCAAAGGTCATTTCTCCTGGTATTGAGGCATCAATTTTAACCACCAAAGCTAAGAAGATCATTTAAGTGAGAATCCTCCTTGCCAAGAAAATCCACACACTAATCCAGACTAATACCTGCCAGGTAAGAAGCCACAGGAACTACACAAATAAACCAGAAAATTCAACTACGTAGCGAAATGAAAACTGATGAGTTAAACAGACATAACTTGGTCCAGTTGGATCTTTTCAAATGTCTTGATTAAATATGAACAGGACAGGTAAGGGTAGTCTACAGGATCCACTACTTCAAAGACGACTCAGAGAAGTTCAGGGTTCCTGTTTCAGCCCTTAATGAAAGAGCAAAGGCAAGTCTGGTTCATGGCCTTGCAGATTTTATCACAAGGGCCTGTTCATCTGTGCTTAAGAAGCTGCTAATGATCTGGTTGAATGGGGGTGAATCCCTAAAGGAAGGATCCTTCAAAGATAGAACAAAAACCTTTGATTGAGGCTTTTACAAAATTGAAGTGCCTTCTGACGGTTTGGGACAAAATCATCTCTGAAAGCTGAACATAATTCAAGCATTTATTCCAAACTCTTGTATCATCCACTGGCTATAGGAAAGGGATTGATTTCTTGAAAAAGACTGTTTTGGCAAGAGGATGAGTGACAAAAGGGAAAAAAAGCTCTATCAACATTTACATGGAAGAAATAGACCACCTTTGGTGTGCCAGCCCACAGCTTTTCCTTTTTTTTTTTTTTTTTTTTTTTTTTCCTTTTGGACAAGGCTCTCGGGCACATGATTTTATTGGTTGTCCTGTCCAGGGCGAGGAGTTAGGCTTGATCGTTAGGGTACCTTCCAATTCAGGATATTGTATGACTCTATGATTTTCTGCAGGGATTATTAAACTACCATTCACACTGCTGCAGCAAGCCTCCTTCAAGAGTTTGGGACAGACTCTCCTCTGGGCCAAAGCAGTTGTCTCAATAGCCCCCACAACCAGACTCCATTCACAGTAGAAAGCTTATAGTGCAAGAACTCTTCTTGGAGACATCATCCTGAGAAAGAAAAGAGACTGAAGGAAAATAAAAAGGAACCACCTACAAGGGTCCAGTAGCATCAGAGGGGAAGGTTACTCAAAGTCTGAAAAAAAGAAGAAGAAACAACCCATCTGTCAGCTTGCTTCCTGGCTCTTGCCAAGTACCCTTTTGTAAGCCTCAAAAACATGAATTTACCAGAATCCTGCTCTAGCTAAATCAACACGAGTTATACAACTTGATCTTAACTGAAATATTTGGTGCCTGCTGATATGTTCAAACAAATTCAGCAGATCTTGATTATGCGCTGGCAATTAAAGCCATTAAGTCAGTAGACAGACAGCAGGTTATTGCATTGCTATTTGACAAAGCCAGCCGACGTTCTCTCCTGTCTATGTGACAGCACTGTAATTAGCAGTAATCAAATACTATTTGTGAGAGGTGTTGTGAGTCTGCTTCCTTAGTTAGCAAGATACCTCTGCCAATTGCAGAACACAGAAACCTACCTCTGGTCAGACCATGTACAAGATAGAAAAAGGCGAAGAAAACAATGAAACAGGAGAAAAAAAAGGATGGTTGCTTATTTCAGGCTGAAGGAGTTCTTGAAAGCAAGATTAAAAATTAAGTACATTTTTTTATTTCTGCAAGCTATATATTGTAAAAAGTTAAGCTAAATTACAAAAGCATGATCAACGAATATTGCAAAATACAATAATAATTAAAATTATATTTAGCATTTATGTATTTCCTGCTTGAGGAATACATGCAGCTTTTATTAGATTAATGGATGTTCTACTCATGCATCAAGCAGAGACTAAAGCCTAATAGTGCATTACATTTTCAAAGTGCTGTACAAACATTAACTAATTAATCCTCATAACCACCCTGCATGGGTGATACATGAGTGATACATGAGGTATATATCTAAGCAAGCCCAAGAGCAAGACAGCACCACTCTGCGCTCTTAAACACACACCGGAAATTAATCACATTTATGTTGCACCGAACTCAGATGTATTCTACAAGAGCAAGAGAGGGACCCACGGTTAGCCAAGTTCACTGAAGCCAGCAAGAAAAGAAGTAAATTACAGGTCTCTCTCTTTCTTCCCTCCTTCCCTGGGCTTTGGTGGGCCACTCTTGATGAGCACAAAGTATTAATGCCCACTGCTTCCCCTTTAGATTTCTACTAGGGGGAGAGAGCTCTTGAACCCTGGGAAAAGAAAGGAAAAGATCCATAGGAGCGTTATCACTGCAGACTTCTCTTCTGTCAGTATCATTCCCTTTGATATCTTGGATCTTCCCTGCTTTCTGCTACTATTCTTCCTCGCTATTTTCTGCCTCCAAAACCTTTAGCAAAGTCTGTAGTTCAAAGCTGCAACATGACTCCAGGAGGAGGCACTCAGCCCATGATTTGGATATTCCAATTACAACACCTGTTATAAATGGACTGACTTGAGTTAGTTTTCGTAGTAGTTAAAGATCTTGTGTTAATTGTCCAAACAGTTCATTATTGCTGGGCCGTTCAGTTAATAGTTCATTTTAATAGTTAGAAAGGTTCTTAATTAGATATTATTCGGGGATGGTAATAATAATAGGATCATTCTCTGTATTAGTGTTCAGGCATGGGGGTATGGGGTGTTGGAGTTTACGGGTTATATAATTGTAAAAGGGTTGGAAAGTTTGGGAACCAAAGGGTCTCTGGTCAATCATCACCTATTATCATAAAGGGATCAAGGCAGCCTGATTGGATCAGAACCAACAAATCATTCGACGCACGAGGATCACCCTACTGACAGGAGCCAATCCCCTGGACATGATATCTTCATGAGCCAATCAGACTGTTAATAAAGGGGAGAACACCAAGGAGAAGGGGTGGTGCCCCCTTTGGGGTATAAAAGACAATGTTCCATAGAGAGGGTGGGTTTTTCCACCCACATGCGATCGTGAGCGGAGCCACCAGTGCTTGTTCCTTTCTCTTTAACTATAAGGCTAATCTGCTGCAGGGATCCTCAATTGTCTCAGCTGGTGTAGCAAATAAATCTTCAATTTCCAATTGGCTACATTGTTTCTGTCACATCTGAGCGATTTATCTTTAAATAGTAATCTAGCAGTGAACATGCTTCATCTTTCCCTGGTGAAGAGACTTGCATTCTGAACATCGACTCTCAACAGGCCAGGTGTAACTTAGGCAGGTGTAACTTTACAAGCAGAAAACTACTGTAATGCCAAGAAAAAAGTCCCAGGATATATATGCTCAAAGACCATTTTATAAATATAACAAGACTACACAGTAGTACATTGGGGGGGGGGATGCCCTTTGAGAAGAAAAGTCAGGACAGAAGGCTGCTGTGAGGTGGGGGGGTCAGTCTTTTTTCCCAGGTAACAAGTAACAGGAAAAGAGGAAATGGCCTCAAGTTGTGCCTGGGAAGGTTATGATTGGATATTAGGAAAAAAGTCTTCACTGAGAGGGTGGTCAGGCATTGGAAGAGGGTGCCCAGGGAGCTGGTGGAGTCACTATCCCTGGAGGTGTTTAAAAGATGTGTAGATGTGGTACTTGGGAACACAGTTTAGCAATGAACACAGCAGTGCTATGTTAACAATTAGACTCAATGATCTTAGAGGTCTTTTCAAACTTTAGTGATTCTATGACAAGTATTAAATCAGAAGGGAATAAAGAAAAGCAGACCAGGTAAGTACTGAAAACATTGAACTGCACCATTTTCATCACTATTCTGCTTTCCAAAACTCACTCAGCCCAGCACATGCCATCGTGAAATGGTGCAGTAGCAGGTGCTCTGGCAAACCAACACAAAGACATTAACCATGTTTAAGTTTCCCCCAAAACCTTGGAAGCTCACTGTCAGAGTTGAGGCCACAGATGAAATCCATGGGTCTCTGACAGGATGGTCTTCTCCATGGAGAGAGGCCAAGATCAACCTTCCTTTCTGCACATGTGATCCTGGTCTCAGCAGCAGTCACAGGCACTTTTCTATGCTTGTACTTCCCTGTGAAGTGATGTGTGCCATTTACAAGCCCAGAGCAGATGAGTGCTCAGGGAGAAGCATGAGTAGGAACAAAAACTCACATTCAAGAAAGATGCTTTTAAAGCTGTTTTACCACCTTTTGGTGTCATATCAAACACATGAACAGCCGGTATGAAATAAGAGACATTTTCTTTAAAGAATGATCAGAGTTTTGTTTAAAATTCATTCATACAAATTATAAATCATATGCCAAATCTTCAGCTAGAGATGGTGCTCAAAACTGGTTCACTCCAACAGCTTTAGCATGCAGGGTTTGGGGCTTGGATGGCAAGGGCAACTGTGTATGGCTCAGCTGGTGTGTTTGGTCTTTAAAGATAGAAACACATTTGAAACATTCTGTTTGCTTTTGCCACAGGCTGCCTAGAAAGTTTACAGACACATATCTTAAATACATATGTACTTGCATCACTCCACAATATCAATGAAGCTTCAACAAGACCATGTGTAAATCTGCTTAGAAAATGAACTTTCATGTGCCCTAGAGCTTCCCGGACAATGAATGTACCACAGTATAGGGAAGAAACAGTAGTGACAACAGTGAAGCTCCTGATGCTTGGGATGGAAAACAGATTTGAATCTTGGGTCAAACAATTACAAATTGGATTGAACTTTCTGGGTAGTGCTTTTCTGTTTATAAAAATCAGGTTCAGACTTTCCAAATTGTGTGTTCTCAACTGAACACACAAAGGCAGCTGAACACACAAAGGCAGCTGAACCCAATGTGGGTTACAGTTGCCTTTCTTTTCATTTAATGTGACTCAGAGTCCTCTATGGTAGCAAATACAGCCTTTGCCCCAGATGGGTGTCCTAGCACTGGCCAGTGTTACCTCAAGTAAAAGAGCAGTGCCCCTCCTAACATAAGGCAAGCACAAGTCTGCAGGAGGTAACAATAACTTTGTTCTGCATTGGAACTAAGAACTTGTGTATTATTTTTAGCTGGTTTTCTTTCAAGGAGAGATTTTCCCAAATTCTTGTCTTGGTGAGAAATCCACCCACAAGCACAGGGAACAGAAGGGAAGCCTCCTAACCCTGGAAGCTTTATTACATGCTGGAAAGCCTGCTGTGAGCTCTGCCCTTACAGCTCTCAGTTTTAGGGGCAAGTGTCTGCCAGCAGCTTCCTCCACCCTTCCTGCCCCATCCAGGCCAGGGGATCCACCTTCCCTTTCCTGAGTAAATGGATGCCCTGAAACAATCCCTGCACATAGCTCCTGCAACACCAGCTTCACACTGCCCTGTGTTATAGATAAGTTAAGGATTTGGCTTTTGTAATTGGTGAGTTAATTGTTACATGTTAATTATTAATTGTTATGGATTGTTATATAATTGTTATATGTTATTAAGATGTTATGCTAAAA
Source organism: Vireo altiloquus (assembly GCA_013396875.1). Taxonomy (NCBI): domain Eukaryota; kingdom Metazoa; phylum Chordata; class Aves; order Passeriformes; family Vireonidae; genus Vireo; species Vireo altiloquus. The sequence continues at coordinate 240,424 of VZRF01004599.1, read as the reverse complement.
AGTTCTTGTTAAAAGAGGGGAGGGAAGTGGGTGTTAACATCTCTGACCTACTTAGCATAAAGGGATAACTGAGAGTCAACTATTGGACAAGCCACGGACCAATGAGAAGACCCTGGAGAAAACAAGCCACCAACAGGAACGCTCTGGGGAGGCAGGGCTAGGGAGGGCTATAAAATCTGTGTCCTCCTCACCCCCTCCCCTGCCAGGAGGTGTGTTTCTGGTAACACCTGCTAAGCATCCAGTGCTGTCCCTTTGCCTTGTGTAAATCGCAGACTGGGAACCCTTATACCCAGTTGTCAATTTTCGTAATAAATCTGCAAAATTTAACAAGATGAGGCGTCATTTCTCACATCTCACAAAATGAAGACAACTAAAGGAAATTTCTTGCATACCTTCCCTAAACCTGTTGTTTGATATGGAGGGAGAGAGAGAAGCACAAAGAAATGAGATTGTGAGAAAGTGGTCTCATTTCAAAGCAGCCCTCCCTCTTTGCTAGCAAATATGCAGCAAATGTTGTGACCATTTAATTTCTATCCTCTCTTCCCCTCAGTCAATAACTATATAATTTCCATAGATGTTGAGGAAATATTCCCTGATCAGCTGAAATTCAGTGTAGACAAATGCACAGTAATGCACATAAAGAACTGTGGTTTCCTCATGCCTGCTGATGGATGTTACCTTAACTCCAACTGCCCTGGAAAATTCTTCAGCATTGCTGTAGGCGGCTGAGTGAAAACACCTGCTCCATACAGAAGGACAAAGAAGCAGCAAAGAAACAAAACAACAGGACGGGAGAATGTGTTAATACAAGGAAATTTTTTAAAAAAGTAAAGGGGTAAGTAAAGCCTTCATAAACACTCCTGCTCAAATACTTGCTACCTCATTTCAAAAAGGATATGTGTTATTACAGGGATGGAGAAACTATCTGAGGAAGGATTTTAGAGATCATAACTATTCAGTTTAGAGAGAACTCAAGTCAGGACTGACATGATAAAAACTATGTCCAATAATACATGCTTTAAGGAAGGTGTAGCTCCCTTTTTCTTATTCTTTTCTTAAACAAATAAATGAAGACCCTGGCATTTAATGAAAATACATCTATAGGACAGTATAATTAAAAATAATGTTCAATGTCTTGTTGAGACATAGTCTTAAAGATTTCAAAAATAATACATTTTCACAGCTAAGGAGATTTATAATTTTGCTGTAAGTTTGCATGGGTTATCAACCCTTCTACATCAGCCAAAGGATAACTGGGATAACCAAGGAGAGGAAGAAATTCCTTCTTGAAGGCCTCACTATAGCATCTCTTGGGATTTCCAAAGTGCCTATGCAAGCTGAGCACCCAGTTCCTTCTGAAATTCATGGCAATTATGTGCTGATATCCCACAATGCTGTTGACTACCACCTCATTCCCCCAAAAACACAAACCCACATCTTCAAACATCTAAAGCTATACCTACATAGGGCCAGAGATAAGCAGCAATAGAGCACAGGGAACCAGATAGCTCTGAAAGTAGGAAAGTACAGCTCAGCAAGGGTTCTGTGGATGGCGAATGGAGGAAAACAGGGGCAGGTGTCAGCCCAAAGCCACTGTACAGAACAAACTTGGCTGGATCACCTCAGCAAATCCTGTGCCAGGGCTCTGCCCATTACTGGAGTGGCTGGAAAGCCAGGGGCCCCAGTCCAACTCTGAGGATAACCCTCTCCTTTGGTATGTCACACTACTTCTGTTTGGGATGCATGTGACAACATCCAAGTCTCCACGTTCACAAGCAACATGAAAGGCTTCCTGTTCAAAGCCGAGATGGAGTTGCATCAGATACAATTCTGGCTTGGTTTTCAAAAAGGCCTAATTCTGCTCTCACTTTGACTTTTCACTAATGCAAATGAATTAACTCCAGCTATATGCTAATACCACTAAGAATACAATTCAGAAATCACAGAAGGCTATTTTCAGGATTTTCTTTTATTTCATGAAAGACCCTTCACTCTCCTAGTCTTTCAAAGTAAGCCAAAACATTCAGATGTTGCTGATACAAACTGCGTCATATAAGACACAGACATAAAGAGTAAAACAAGTGCTGTAATTTAACATTCAGGCACTCACTGCACAGCCCCTATGTATTGTTGCAAATGAACAAAAGTTTAGAATTGACTCCTCTTTCCAGAGAAGTAAAGGACAGCCCTGCCCCACCCCCCGCCCCAGGCTTTCTGCTTTTTGTTTTTCAAATTGCACAAACCAGTCTCATGGTTTGTGCAATTACAACAAGAATGTATAAATGGAGTTGCTTGGCCTAAGGAATTTCTCCTAACACAAAGAAATCCAGAACACTGATACTTGCTTGTTTGTTTGCTTTTAATGCTACTGACAGCTTCCCGTCACAAATCCTTTCTATCTTTTGCCCAATTACTCATTGACAGAGTTCCCCAGCTCCCCTCTGAGCTCCACTTCAGCACTTTCAGGCCTGAGCTGACCACAGTAACACATGCAGGAGAGTTTCATTCTGCAAAGTCAGTGACCCTTCCCCATCAGCCAAAGCTGCTTCTGCCAAGCTGAGCACTTTGCAGGCCTACCCTTTTAGCTTGGGTTTTATAGTCAACCAAAACCTTCCCTTCATTTCATAAAGGATTCCAGAAAGATGGAAAGATGGTTCAAATCTCTGAGGAAAGAAACCAATTTACCCTCCCAGCAGCCAGAAAGCAGGTTAGCAGACTTGGGCTCCCTAGTCTCAGTGCCTGAGCATGTACAAGGGAGAGAAACTCTTCTCCTGTCCCTTTGCATGACATTTGCCTCATCAGGAGTGCCCAAGCTACCCACAACACAGACCTCCCCATGCATACTGAGGAACAATGTACACAGCCTACAGGGGAGTCTGAAAGGATTTGTACATGTTGTCTGAGGAGAAGAGGTGATGCTGCCAACAAGCACATACCAAATTCTCCTTGAAGCCCAGGAGCATGTTGTGGGGACAGAGGTTTCTATTACTCTGGGCACAGGTGGTGGCAAGAAGCACAAAAGCCACTCTTCTACAGTGACAATATTCTGCCCTGCGTGACTGCAGTCACTGTATTTTTCTTCCCTTTATACTGGGAGCGAGAGCAGCCCACATTGCTCAGTGTTCTCCAGGATTTAAGCACCAGAAAGTTACGTGCACCCTCTTTCTCTCCCTCCCTCCCTCCCTCTCTCTCTCCCTTGCATTTGCACACACAGAGCAGCCATCCCCTCCTCCTTTCCATTTATTCCCGGGTGCCTGCACAAAGCTGGGAAGCACATCTGCACTGCAAGCCACACCTGCTCACCACACCAGGCTCTGCTCTGACTCACGGTAAAGAAAGTTTCAGTTCAAGAGGTGGGAAATGAAGAGATGAAAAATATCTGGCAAAGTAAAGGGATTAACATCAGCAGTACTGTGTAAATCATCATCTTGCAGGTGCCTTTTTCTATTCACAGCTAAAAGCAATAAACCAAAGCATAGACAAGACACCTCCCCCAGCACAAGTTACATTAAAGTAATGCAATTCCCAAGGCAGCCCCAGCATCAGTCTATTCCTGTCCTAATGCAGAGTTGCAAAATTTTACTCATCCATTCAAGGGAAGTCATATTTTAACGGACAAGTGAAATAAGTAGATTTTTTGTTGTAAGTGTCTCACTAAAAGGCTGACAGATAAATCTTCCTGCAGTTGCATTATCTTCTATAGTAGTTTTGCTGCTCAGTGTCAGGAATATTTAACAGATATTTAAATGCATTTGTTTGTGTTCATATAGAATTGCCTTTTTGCATACCAATGAAAGTCCAAGTTTTTGTCTCAGCCATGCTTCATCTTGTTCCTATGAACAAGCTTCTTCATGCTTCATGATGTTTCCTATTTAGGAAGAACAAGCTTATTCCCAAGGCATGTAATGGGACAGTATCAGTTGAACTACTAACATTTCTTAGAACACCCTGAATTCATCTGCTCTTCTGCTGGAAATTAAAAAAAAAGAAAAAAAAAAAAAAAGAAAAGGGAACCACTATCAAAGAAAAACAAGAGGCTGTGTTCTCACTTCTCTATCTCCAATGTGTATTTGGATTCACAGAGATCACTTTACAACACTGTTCACAAGAAACTTTAAAAGGCGAGATCACAATTTACATAAATGAATTTGTCGGTTGCAGCAAAGTATGTCCTAATGACTGAAATTCTTTCTTGGTCATGCTGTAGAACAAAAATATTTCTGAAAGGTTCTTCAGCTTTCTGTGCCTTCCTGTTTATAGAGAGATAAACCTCTTTCAGAGCTGGAGCACAGTAATTACTTCTTCAGAGACTGTGACTTTCCCTTGCTCCCAGTTACGCACATTAATATCAGCTGTAACCCAGGTATGGTCAGATTCCAAAGGCCTACATCCTTTTAGAATTGGAAATGCAGTTTTTTCCACTTAAAAATAAAAATCCATCTATTCAATTTAGAGGTTCTCTAGTCCTGTCATCCAAGTACATATTTTGCTATCTAAATAGAATGAGGCAAAATAAAAATCTGCTCCAGTGGTTAACTACCATCCAAAGATTTATTTTTTTTTTTAATCCAGCTCCTTCAGAGAATAAACAGTATAAAGAGGATTTAAGCATAAAACAAGCGTAGTCTCTCTGTTGCTAGTGGCAAGGAAAAGCAAATGCAGACAGTAAAGTAAAGGTACTGCCTAAATACAGTGTGGAATAGATTCCCTCTAACCAGATCTGTGCACTCGCACAAAGACATCTGCCAGCAGAGTTAGCACAGGCACCAGCCAAGAGCTATTTTAAAACTGCAGCTTACAGAGCATTTCCTCAAACCAAGCTGCAAACCATGGGAATTACTCTCTGGCTGGCACATATACAAGTATACTTGGGCTCTAGCAGCAGGGCCCAGTGTGACATCCCAGCCCGAGGTGACGTGCCAGTGAAGATGTGGCCTGCATGATTCCATGGCCACCCTTTTGGCTGGACACAACCCTCCTGGTGTCTCCACTGGATGCCCTGGTGCTGCCTTCCACCTCAGTGCTGCCTGACCAGCGGGAAGCCCCTCCACACACTAGCTTTATCCTCAGCCAGTTCCCTTGGCCAGCCTGCATGGCCAAATTTAACCTGCTTTCACTGCATACTTGGAAAAAGAAAAATTTTTAAAAAAAGACAGGATTGTGCTGCCTCCATTTCAAGAGCATAGTATCAGACATTGAACTTTAGAAAAATTCCCCCAGGACTGTTCAGACTAGAGGAAACATGCTGTTTCCAGTAAACTGCCTTAATTCAATTGATTATCACACTTTACTGCCAATATAAAAGCATTTAGCCCCTCTCACACAATACTAGCAGACCAAGTAAGTGTTACAGACTGAAACAATGCTGCAAACGTGGCTTTACTAGGCAGGCCTTGAATGAACGCGAGATAAAAGAAGCTCTGTTTTGTTACTAGACTTGAGCTGAGAGCTATTTGTAGGGACATATACTGTCTTTAATGTCACCATTTATTGCTATTTACATGTATCATATAAACATCCAGCCTCTTATGTGGGTGCAAAGATACAAATTCCAGTGCTTAACTGCAGGCATGTGAAAAGCATGTTAAAATATGCTCTTCTCTTTCCTGTTCCGTCGACTCTTGGTTTAAAATAAGGTGGTGACTGCAAGGATTCATTAATTGTATTAATTTGAGTTACATGCCAAGATGCTCTGCGCAAAACTCTGCATTGCTGTAATTCCCTACAGTTTTAAGTGTAACTACTTTAGACAAAGTCAATCAATATCTTTTCTGCCTATATTAAGCTGTTTTGTTCTTGGAAGACCCCTGGTTTATATCACAGACTTGTGGCTGAGTGTGAGCCTTATGGGGCTGCAACTACTAATGACTTAATTTTTTGGATGTTCTTAGTCCCTAAATTGCAAGGCAATTTTCACACAAATACTTTAAATTGAAAGAGCATGGGAAATTGGGAAGAAATTCTTTGCTGTGAGGGTGGTGAGGCACTGGAAGTTTGTCCAGAGAAGTTGTAGATGCTCCATCCCTGGAAGTGTTCAAGGCCAGGTTGGATGGGGCTTTGAGCAACCTAGTCTAGTGGGAAGTGTTCCTGCCAGTGACAGAAGTGTTGGAAAGAGATTAAGGTCCCTGCTAATCCAAACCATTCTACAATACTATGGATGACAGGGCCCTGGGACTTTGCCTCTACCTCTAGCTGACTGCTCTGGCAAAGGAAGAGGGTGGCTGGCCAGATAAATGACTAATGACCTGCATCTCCATGTCTCCTCCCTTTCCCTCCTGCATACAGTGTATTGTTGGCTGCACTGCTCCCTTTTAGGCAATGTTCACACATTCAAAATGCTGTAAGCAATGAAAACCCTGCGTGTTTTTAAAGGTGCTTCCTGCATGAGTTTGCTCTGTCCCCCACACCTCTTGTGAAGATCACAGCTGCAATATAAAATACATGATTTTTAACTGTTCAGCAGGATTATTTTGCCAGGGCTGGCTGCAAATAAATTAAAGGAGGGTTTGAAGGAAGGAAGAAAAGCCTCCTCAGAGCCTGCAGCTGAAGCAAACGAAGAAAGACTGCTCCTTCTTCTCCCAATACTCAACACATACATTACTGTCTCTACAGTTCCTAGGATGTGATGTTCATGTTCCAATAATGAAGGTCACACACTGTCAGGGACTGAAATGGTTCATGCCTTATCATTTTCATGAGGGAGTTTTGCCCATTATAGCAAAAACTCGATAAAGAAGCTACAACCACAGTAGCCCACCCCTACTTGAAGATGCCCGACTGGAACTTTGGACTGTGAGTTAAGGCGCCTAGATAAGATAAAGGCGGCACTATTGTTCAATCATTCCAGGTCTATGGAGAAACAAACAAGGCTGAGGGAAAGGAGTGCATCCACAAGAAAGCCAAACGGAGCAGAGAATCATCCCTGTCTGGGTTTGGGGTGGGGGAGACCACAATCCAAAGAGGCCAGGTTTACACAGACACCCCCCAAACTGAGGGTGCAGGGAGGAGGTTTCAGGTGTGTGTCTTTACTTTGGGTCAGAGGCAGTGAACACTCATCCTCCCTTACACAAACTGGCCCAGCTGTGGAAAACCCCAGGCCCACAGGCCACATCCACAGGACATTCATAGGAGGAGGCAGCTAAGGGGGTGTCATAATCCACCAAAGACCCCCCAAAGTGCTCCCCAGACTCGTTCCTGAGGCCTTGCACCAGAGCACTTGTCCTGGGTTGAAGTATATTCTATCACCATCTTCATGAACTGTTGAAACCAGGTGAGGCAGTGCTCCCTGCCTCCTCCACTCTGGATTATCTTCTGTTAATGGGCCCATCAGTGCCTTGCCCATGACTCAGAGATAACTTCCCTCCTGGACTATCTCCTCTTAATGGCCCATCAGGCCTTATCACATGACTCACCATCCCATTGTGAGATGCTCCACCCAGAGGGGGGAACCAAGCATTCCATCCTGGATATAAGCTGAGACTTTGAACACCAGAGCAGCGCTTACCTACTGGACTCCCAGAGGACAAGAGCTACTGCTGGATCTTCAGACCCATTATTTCTACAGGATCACCGCTTCAACAGAACCACTCTGCTTGGACTGCTATCACCATAGGGTGTCAGGTTGTATCCTGTCTTTGTCAGTGTTCTTGTACTACTGTATTTATTTATTTCCTTTAATTTTTTTCCCTATTAAATTATAATTCTGACTTGTGATCTCTCACTGGTTTGATTTCAAACTAGTACAGCACTGCACATGACACAAAGTGATGCAACAGATCCAGACTCTGCTGCAAGAGACTGTGTTAAACTGCTTCCCCTCCACCTGCCCAGGGAGGTGCCTGGGCCTTCCCACCTGGCCTGAACGTATATTAATCCATTCCGTGCTTCTTGGGGGACCCTCACCACCAAGAAGACCAGCTGGAGAGGATCATTGGGATGCTGGTGGGATTCACCAAGGGGTGATATTTTCTTTATTTTGTCTCTGTCACTCTCTTTCTGTCCCCCCCACCTTTTTTCTACTTCTCTTCCTTTTTTTTTTACTCTCTCTCTCATACTTACTATTAAATAAAACCCATACAATTGACTTTGGCACAGGGGATCGTTTGCACCTTAATTTGGGCAGAGCCACTTCTAATAATTTAAAAAATTGACCGCAACACGTGTGTCTTCATAGCAAGCAATGGCCCAGTAACTGATGTGGACTTAGGTGGTGTACACCCACAAAAGCTTTTTGAACAATGAGCCTTTTTTTCATTAAAAACTTAAGCTAGTGAGGAACCCAGCACTGATGAAGCTGTCTTCACATAGTCATGTGCTGCTGCTGCAAACCCTAAAGCTGAGGCTATGGAAGAGTTAGGAACATGCAATCACCCAAAAGGAAGCTATATTGCAATTGGCACCAATGAAATGGGTTGATGCTAGGTACTCTGAACCCTAGTGGAGTGTAATAATGTAGAAGATTGACTGTAGAACTGTAGAAAAGTTACCCAGAAGTCTTATAAGGCTGATACAACTTTCATCAGATGCCATGAACCCTCCTGCAGGAGTCAATGGCCACACCATGTCATCAACACTGGGCAAAAATGGAGCTGTTGCAGTGGCCATTGTCATCCAAAGGAGCTGTAACTATAAAGTGCAAGGAACCATAAACAGCTACAGGATTTTTCAAAACTTCTCATGACTTGCGAACATTCTACATCTCTATTATCTGTTGGCTGATGAGATATGTATACTTGTGCGTGTGAAATGCTTAAAAGACACAGAAAGTTGCTTAGTGGTGTTTGATCAGCAAAGGGTTCAACTTTTTGTAGAAAACAGAATTATTCATTAAAATGCTTCCGAAGCAGAAAACTTCATTGCTGATAGAAAATTTTCTACGCTGCCTGCTCTGTCTCTCTTGACCATTGTTGTGGTTTAGGACTTTTCCTTTTGTTTCTTTTTCTCAGAGAATTTTCTCCCACATGTCACAAAGAGACAATAATGACCCCACAGAGAGAAGTTGCCATAGCTCAGGGGAAAGGTGCAACTAGCTACTCTCTTTACCTGGCGGAGTTTCTTTTGGAGGGACAAGAGATACTGTGAGATTTGGGCTGGGGGAAGGGGCTGGGCACAGCTCCTTGCTCTCTTTCTCTCGCTTCTCAGCAATGGAGGCTGCGGTCACTGTGGGGAGAATTCACCACCACTGCAAGGCTCCATCTCCTGCTGTCTTCTCCTACTGTGACTGGAGTTCTGCTCGTAATAGTGGACGTTGCACTGGGACTGTAACACCCTAACTCACAAAACAAAAGACCCTCACCATTCACCCAGATGCCTCAGGGGAAACCCTGGAACCCTGAGCCCCTCTGAGGGAGCTTCTCCTGGCCATGTTTGGGAGCCCGGCTGCCACTGCCCAGCCCTGCCGCTTCTCTGCCACTGCTCTGGGGTTTTTCACTGCACTGTAGCCCCACACCCCCGTCTGCTGGGACACTCTGCAGCTCCTGCCACAGCTGCCAAGTGCTGCTACCTTGTGCTTTCAGCCCCGGGTGAGCCCACCCTGCCGTTCCAGCAACTGCTCCAAGGTTCCTGCTGCAGCCCGCTTTTGCCATCCAGCCCACTCACCATTACCACCTGAGGGAGATGGAGCTGAGCCGGTGCCACAGCGCCCCCTGCAGGCGCGGGGGAATCACCGCACCCGCCCTGCCCGGCCGGGAGCCACCAGCGCCCCCTGCTGGTTGTGAGCGTAACTGCACCGAAGGGGAAAGGGCCTGAGGCCGAGAGAGGCTGCACTGGGGCCTGCTGCTGCTGCTGCTGCTGACATCGCTGTGCGTTTGCCTTGTGGTGNAAAACCCATACAATTGACTTTGGCACAGGGGATCGTTTGCACCTTAATTTGGGCAGAGCCACTTCTAATAATTTAAAAAATTGACCGCAACACGTGTGTCTTCATAGCAAGCAATGGCCCAGTAACTGATGTGGACTTAGGTGGTGTACACCCACAAAAGCTTTTTGAACAATGAGCCTTTTTTTCATTAAAAACTTAAGCTAGTGAGGAACCCAGCACTGATGAAGCTGTCTTCACATAGTCATGTGCTGCTGCTGCAAACCCTAAAGCTGAGGCTATGGAAGAGTTAGGAACATGCAATCACCCAAAAGGAAGCTATATTGCAATTGGCACCAATGAAATGGGTTGATGCTAGGTACTCTGAACCCTAGTGGAGTGTAATAATGTAGAAGATTGACTGTAGAACTGTAGAAAAGTTACCCAGAAGTCTTATAAGGCTGATACAACTTTCATCAGATGCCATGAACCCTCCTGCAGGAGTCAATGGCCACACCATGTCATCAACACTGGGCAAAAATGGAGCTGTTGCAGTGGCCATTGTCATCCAAAGGAGCTGTAACTATAAAGTGCAAGGAACCATAAACAGCTACAGGATTTTTCAAAACTTCTCATGACTTGCGAACATTCTACATCTCTATTATCTGTTGGCTGATGAGATATGTATACTTGTGCGTGTGAAATGCTTAAAAGACACAGAAAGTTGCTTAGTGGTGTTTGATCAGCAAAGGGTTCAACTTTTTGTAGAAAACAGAATTATTCATTAAAATGCTTCCGAAGCAGAAAACTTCATTGCTGATAGAAAATTTTCTACGCTGCCTGCTCTGTCTCTCTTGACCATTGTTGTGGTTTAGGACTTTTCCTTTTGTTTCTTTTTCTCAGAGAATTTTCTCCCACATGTCACAAAGAGACAATAATGACCCCACAGAGAGAAGTTGCCATAGCTCAGGGGAAAGGTGCAACTAGCTACTCTCTTTACCTGGCGGAGTTTCTTTTGGAGGGACAAGAGATACTGTGAGATTTGGGCTGGGGGAAGGGGCTGGGCACAGCTCCTTGCTCTCTTTCTCTCGCTTCTCAGCAATGGAGGCTGCGGTCACTGTGGGGAGAATTCACCACCACTGCAAGGCTCCATCTCCTGCTGTCTTCTCCTACTGTGACTGGAGTTCTGCTCGTAATAGTGGACGTTGCACTGGGACTGTAACACCCTAACTCACAAAACAAAAGACCCTCACCATTCACCCAGATGCCTCAGGGGAAACCCTGGAACCCTGAGCCCCTCTGAGGGAGCTTCTCCTGGCCATGTTTGGGAGCCCGGCTGCCACTGCCCAGCCCTGCCGCTTCTCTGCCACTGCTCTGGGGTTTTTCACTGCACTGTAGCCCCACACCCCCGTCTGCTGGGACACTCTGCAGCTCCTGCCACAGCTGCCAAGTGCTGCTACCTTGTGCTTTCAGCCCCGGGTGAGCCCACCCTGCCGTTCCAGCAACTGCTCCAAGGTTCCTGCTGCAGCCCGCTTTTGCCATCCAGCCCACTCACCATTACCACCTGAGGGAGATGGAGCTGAGCCGGTGCCACAGCGCCCCCTGCAGGCGCGGGGGAATCACCACACCCGCCCTGCCCGGCCGGGAGCCACCAGCGCCCCCTGCTGGTTGTGAGCGTAACTGCACCGAAGGGGAAAGGGCCTGAGGCCGAGAGAGGCTGCACTGGGGCCTGCTGCTGCTGCTGCTGCTGACATCGCTGTGCGTTTGCCTTGTGGTGTGTATATATATATTCTAGTAAAGAACTGTTATTCCTTTTCCCATATCTGTGCCTGAAAGCCCCTGTTATGAATGGATTTTTTGTTGGCTTTCACCATGTGTTGTATTAGTTGTAAATCATATTGTAGGTGAAGTTATGAGTTATAATGTTGTGTAATGTAGTATGTTATGATGTTGTCTTAGGGAAAAGAATATCAAGGGGATAATGTATATTGGAAGGTTTTGCTGGAGTGGTTTGATAGTTAGTGTTTGGCTTTGTGGAGGTTGGGCGGTTTGTGTGATGAGGGCAGTTCTGTGGAGTTTAGCAGGGGGAGAGCAGGCTGTTGCCAGCCAGAATTCAGAGACACCATCATAAAAGTGATAAGGGACCCAACTAATGAAAACCCTGAGTGCCTCAGAGACAAAAAGTGCGTGAACCCCAGAAGACTGACACGGGGGCACAGCTATGTAAAACCACCAATTAATATGCATCAGTCTGAGGGTATAAAAGGCAGAACCACCTTTTTGTAGGCGAGCCTCTGGCACCCAGCTGGGCTCCCAGTGCTGCCCCATTTTGCTTTGTGTAATTTTTTGCATTCTCTAAAAATTTTGATAACTCATATCCATCATGGATCTGAGATATTTATAACACCCCTTAATTTCAAAGTTACAATAATTCGGAGGGAAGGGGGTCATATGTTCCATTCCAAGGGAGGTTCCCATCTTCCTGGGCAGACACCTGTCTCTCAAACTGAGACAAGCATAAACATCCATACACACATGTATCAGCATACTAGACCTGTTTCTCAGGCGAGGGTTCCCTGGCTCTCCACTTCCTTGTCCCATTCCAGTAGTAATGTTCATGGAGCTTGAGGAAGGGGCGGTCAATAGCTAACTCATATAAGCACAGTTAACTATTAGGAGACAGCAAATGTTAGTTCCGACAGCAAATGTTAATTACAAAAAACTAAGAAGCTGAATTCACCCTAATCTTGTCAAGATAGAGGGGAGACAAAGATCATCTCAGAGACCGCTGAATTCCTCAAAGGACTACGCATGCCCCAGGGAGAAAGGTGAAAAGTGCATTGTGAGGAAGACAAGAGGAGAAGCCTTCCTCAGTGTGACCACCAAGACACACAGTGCATGCATGGCACATACACTAATGATATTAATGACTTCAGAGAAATAATTTGTATAACCATGCCTATCCCAAGGAATGTGATGAATATTCATAATTTAACCCATAATACTGTGTTGTACGGAGTATTCGTGTGTGTGTTTGGAGAATTCGTGTGTGTGTTTGGAGAAGCGATCCCCACACACCCGGCGCCGAATAAAGCAAATACCCACTTCTGTGAGTCTGTATCTGAAGTGTCTCGTGGCCCGGTTTAGGCCAATTCAAGCTGCACAATGGACTGCTCCCTGAACTCACTGTTTGCCAAAACAGGAAGGTTTTCAGCTGAATTGCTCCTGAGTCAGATCTTGTGAATGATAAACAGTGCAAACAGAAAGTGAAGGGCAGGAGACATGTAGAGGTACCTGTCTCACTTCCCCAAATCCTCATGCTGGACTTAAGCAACTGGAATAACCTTGACCTTAGTGTACTCTTTGCCCCAGTACCTGAAGCATTAAACACAACCATTTTCTACCATTAGCATTATTTAGAAACCACATTGTTCACTGTCAAAAGAAGAACCTCATCCTCATGGTCACACTGAGTTGGGTTCTATGGTATTATTTAAAGATAAATGACACAAACCAGCAGCTTGTGGGAACACCCCCTGGTAAGAAAGGACCCTGAGAATCATTCCCCAAGTTATACAAGAGACTTCTCTCACAGGATGACCTGTTCTGTTATGCTAATGTACCCCAGCTCTGTTTCCCTGCTCACCCACTCTCCCGGGTCTCTCAGCCCCCCCATCTATTTCCCCAGTGGTTCCCATACCCTAACCCCACCTTTGTACTGCCCCCATGCCCCCTGATGCTCTCTCCACCCCTACTTCCTCCCATACTTAACCCTGGACCCTTCCCATGAGTCTGGTCTTTGCCCCTGGAACTGTCCACAAGTGAGGCTGGAATAAACATCTCTGAAGACCCATGCAAAGACCCTTCCCTGCTGTTTACCACTGATGCAGAGAAGCAACTATCCGGTGTCTGCGTATGGCTGTGTGTGTGCACGTAGCACCTGCCGAGTGACTCTACAAAGAGACGCTTCTGGAAGGTTGAGGCACCATGTCACCCACTTCATATCGCGACAGAAGTTCAGCTCTGTGTCAAATGATAAAACTGAGTTACTGAAACTGTGTTTAGTCATTGCTTTTTGTTTTTTTCTTAAAGGCAACAGGAATCTGCAGAGCTTCCCTGAGAGCACTGAAATGTGTACAAGTGCCTCACCAGCCAAGGACAGTTTCTTCTCTTGCCTTCCTTCCACAAGCAGTCTCACTGGTGTAAGTAGAATTATTTGTAGGGAATGCTCTTTGACAACAAATGTGTCCTTCAGTGTCAAAAAATCCCCGAACTAAAATGTATAACCTGAAGGGCTGGTAGGAAAAGGATATGGTGCATGGCAGAAACAGGAAGATTTGACATGAAGATGTCTGCCTACGATTTGAAAGGCATTTTCCAAGACTACCGCTATTCCAATTCCTGTGTGCATCAGGATCATTCCTGACTGAAATTCCAGTTCAGGAGCATCTGATACATTTCAAGTTCTTTCTTATTCAGGACAGCAAATTCACTACATGGTTAAACAAACACGTGCACAGAGGCAGAGGACTGACCAGGTTATACCAAGAGACTTACCACATCATCTCATCTTTAAGAAGTGACCTTGATCAAGGTCAAAAATCTTGGAAACACAAAGACAAAGCACACTGTGAATGCCTCTGTGGTGCCAGTTCTGTGAATAAAGGGCTCCAGCATTCAGTGCTGTCATTTCTGTAGCAGTTATGAATGTAGAAAAACTCAACTTGTAAATAAAAAGCCCAAAGATGTAATAAGAATACTCAAGTCTGAACAGTTCAAACAATTAAATATTACCCTAACTTTAAAGGCCATAATTGACTACTGGTTATTTAAAATTTATCTTCAAGCTCTGCTTAAAAAAAAAAGGCTTTTCCTGTGAAAAATAAAGAATTCCATCTGAATCAAACTCATGCTAAGAGACCTTGCTGTCTTCCACTGCAGTACATTAGCAGAGATCCAGGTTGGCTTCCTCCCCCTCTTCTGCTCATTACCATCAGTTTTGAGAACTGATTAGCTGTGGTTGTTATTCATTAATCACATCTCAAAAATCTGAATTATAAACATCCCTGTGAGGTCTTATTCTAATCAACCTATTTTGAGTCTTGCAATTAATACTAACACCAGAAAAATAATTGAACAGTGTACATTTAAAGACCACCCCCTCTTCCCACAAAAATCCAGGCTTAGATATGCACAAAAAGGAAGACTAAAATAAGACCTACTGCCATTGCTGCTGTAAATCCTTCTCCCATGTTCACTGCAGCCAGTTCAGCTAGTTAATACAGGTGACATAATGGGTACACAGTAAATACGAAGCAGCCATCAGTGATTTTGCTTATGGGGTCAGAGGCTACACAGATGATAGATCTCAGGAGGACAAGAACATGCAGGCATGACAGATTAAGTGACTGCCATTGGCTGTGTGCTTGCTCTGAACACTCAGCTGTGGATGATAATCAATTACTTGGGGCTGCTAATGATACTGATCAAATGCACTTAGCACTTGGCAGCTCAAGGGCTACCAGTACTACAGTATTGTACAGTACAGTACAGTACTACCAGTGCTACTATCAGTACTACAGGCTACCCATACATAAGAGGGGAGAAGAGACTGGTACCAGAAAAATCCTCAAAGTCAACAAGCAAACCAGCTTGTTTCTTCTTTGCCAGCCTGCCTAAAATTATAAAATAACTATTTGCTTAGGAGTAATCATGTCCTTTCCCATAAAACAATACAACTTGGAAATGCTATGGCCATCTGTGTGGCCAGCAGTTCACATGGAGGGACCCCACACTGCTTCAAGAATGACCTGTCACAGGAAACAAAGTGTATTACCACTGTACATACTGGCTTCCAGAAGTCTGTGTAACAGTTCACCTGTTTCCTGACATCACTCTCCAGGCTTGACCTATGATCCAGAGTGATTTGGCCTCCTCATGATTATCAGCAGCTCAAGATGTTGATCTCTTCCCACCTTTTACAACCAGGGAAAGTAAGAATTTTACCAAAGGTTTCAGAGAGTGTAAGATTGGGGCAAACATTTCTTAGTTTGTCTCAGGCATCCTAAACCACCACTTCTCCTTTTAAGGATTGGGACAGGAGTGAAGGTTTGGAGTTTTCATTTTAATTTATAAATAACTAAGACCTTGTTCTACAGCTTTAACTGTAGAGGTTATTTATTCCCTATTCCTATACAGAAAAATAATTAATTGCACAGTGATATAATGCCGTGTTAGGAATTTCTAAAATTATACCCTTAATTTTAGGGGACTATACCCTCCCTGTAATGGGCTAAACCAAAAGTAATGCTCTGACCGAGGAAATCAGTTCTCTAATTTGCAATAAAAGCAAGTAAGTTAGACCAGACCTCATGTCCTGGATGGTCCTTTGCTCTCAGAACTGGAATTCTGGGCATTTGAAACCAACTTTTTATCCCTGGGGAATCTGCCTTCCTTCTGTTGTAGGGCAGACAGTCCCACAGCAACACTGACTGACCATATGGATCAGTTAGCAAGATGGAACACACTCAAAAATGTCTTTACAAGTACACTGCATTTAATCATCACGAGAAAAATAAATGTTGAAGAAATTATCAAACAGAACTGTCTGAGGAGAATTTATAGCAGCTAGTTCTGCAGATAACTGTGTATTCGCTGGCAACTCTTTCCCTGAATGCAGAAAATTGACTGCAGAAAATATCTTACTTTTCAAGTAATAAACCAAAAAATTAATATAGTGCAGATCTGTACCACCAAGTTGTTTTTGCAAACCGGGTGCCAAGATTTCTCTTCATCTATTCTGGGGCTACCTCATCAGTGAGCAGCAGCCTGGGGCATAAAACAGTGTATTCCATATCCGCTTGAACAGCAGGGGGGAGTTTCAACAGGTAGAATGCAGGAACTATTGGAATTTTTAGCTAAAATTTGCTCATTGTGCATAGAATGAAAAAGAGAATCCTCACCACAATGCACAGTGAGGATTCAATAAACTCTTAAGAAAGAAGTTTGTACTAAGAGCCCTGCTTAGTTAGTAATTATTCATTACTGAAAAAGCTAAGTATGCCAGCAATGACAGTTAATCCCTTCTTTCCCTCCCTTCTTCCTGCAGGAAAGTGGCACAGGAATCCATCACAACTGCCAGTTTTCAAAGGCTCAGTTCTAGGGCTCAAGATACCCCAGAAGGAAAAAAGCTTCTCCTATCTCCAAATGTTCCAGACTTCTGCTGGAGAAAAACTAACTTGGTCTGCCTAAAATGACCTTGTGCAGCAGCAGGTTCAGAACAGGTACCTACAACTCAAACAATCACATCCCTCCGTCCCCACTGCTGCCTACAATATTGACAGCAAACTGGGGCTTGCCCTAGAAATCGTAGGCAAAAGGGAAGTTTTCTTGCTGCCCTCGGCAAGGCATTATTTTCAACACAGGAAACTGCAATTATATACCAGCAAAAAGGTTTTCAGTGTGAGTGGAGCCAAACACTGGTGCAGGCCACCCAGAGAAACCATGGAGTCTCCATCCTTGGGGATACTCAAAGCCAAATCAAATACAATCCCCAACAACCTGAAGCAGTTGGCTCAGCTTTAAGCAGCAGCTGGGCGGGATGACCTTCAAGAGCTGCAACTACTTGATCCTTATTCCACAATGCCAGTTTTAATGGAAGAACCGACATAGCTCTGGGGATTTCTTCTTGTTTTCAGCCCTGGAATGAAGCAGGATAGGACAGCACTGGAAGGTGAGAATGGAAAAACAAGCACTCTAATTACTTCAATTAATTATTTCAGTTGTGAATAATAAAGGCACAAGGGTATCTTTTTTTCTGCTATATCTGGGCTGCACAGGTATGGATACCTTCAGTTGTTACAGTGGATCCTGATATGTGGTTAGGGCTTACAGGCACTTCTAAAACAAGCATGAGCTTGTTGCCAGCTTGAAGGATGTTAGGTGCTTTTTACTAACATAGAATGCACTCACTCCAACATATGCTGTCACATACATTCAAGGAAAACAAAAACCAAAAAACAAAACACCAAACAAACAACCACTCTGTGCTCAATTTAAGTGTATTAGAAAACAAAAATCTGAGAAGCAAATCCTGCCCTCATGAGAAGACATTAAACAAATGATTTCCCAGTAAGCCTGTTGGCCACGTAATTCTGAGAACACACCAGAGAGGTAGCTACTTTAATGCAACTTACTAATGCCATGCATGAAATTATTCTTGTTCTTACTGCCTGCTCCATCTCAGGGCTCCTTTGAGGCAATTACTATTAACCTGCTATTGCATTCCATTAAACAATTCAACTCTCAAAAAAATTGCAATAAACTAATCCTTTCCTGTAACAAATTCAGCCTACTCATTCTCCTGGCTACTCCACATACCCAGCTAATATACAATATCAGGAACATCAGCATTTTCTCCACCATATTAGGTATATAGTATAGGGATGCATACGTCAGGGCCTGCTATGCTACAAATATTATCTTTGATAAATTAGATTTTGAGCAAATATTTCAGAAATAATTCCTATCATTCAAGTCCTACAGAATATTCAGTTCACCATGTCATTGCAATTCTCCCTTCCCTCATTCATCTGGATGCTCAAATGCAGCTCTCAAAAATGTGCCTCTCTTACCTTTCCCTGGGACCAGAAAACTAGTTTTGCATATTGAATCATTATTTGTTTCCATGGATGTCTCTGGATTCCTCTGACAGCTTTATCTTACTGATAAGGATAAATGTTTTTTCAAAAACTACTGTCAGACTGCCCTCACTCCCAGACGTCACAGGATGTAGTTGGCAGAATCTGTCAAATATAACTCACGTGGTCTGAGGGATATGAAAATCTCAACTGATTGTTTTGAAAACAGCACACAATCCCTTCTTGCCTTTTTCTCCTGGTCGCCATGGGAATTATTAATTTGAAAAACAAATTAGAAAGTAGCAGTGATATGATTTCAATATTTCTTAAAATGAGATTGCTTTTTCTCTTCAGATTCTGCCCATACACATGCCTAGGAACTTTTTGAAGCATAAAGGAAACAAATGAAAGGAAGTTAACTTTAACTGGAATCCTGTAATGGTTTGGGGCTTCTATAGAGAGTCCTTCTGCTGACATCAAAATCTGACTCTGGAATGTTCATTACCAGCCACCAAACCCTGTGTGTAGGTTCATGCACACACATACAATGCAGCATAGCTAAGCCTTGCTACCACACTTTGTCTTCATGAGTGAAAAGATCAAGTGGCTCTGGCACTTGAAAATTATCCAGAGTATCCTTTCTAGAAAAGACAAATAAAATGCTCTTACCAAACCTGAGCTGTTGTGAATTGCATACTGACTGACACCAGTACATTAAGGTTGTGTGTTTTCATAAGACACTGCCTAAACAACTCTTTTAAAAAAGAATTAAGCAAAATGATTCAAAATGCCTAGGCTTGTACAAGCAATAGAAGTGTTAGTGTGCACACTTGTGAGCTGGTGCTTGCAGTGTGCCTGCAGTTTTAGCATTACTGGGTGGCACTTTTGAACCAAAGATGAAAACTTCCTAAATTTAAAATTTATAGCCTTTGCTGAGGTTTATCTCAAATGGAACGGCATGTCATCGGCAGTGATGTACACCCAGCCAGAATACATAGTCTTCTCTCATTCCCAACAAACATAAAAACCAAAGCAATCAAAAGTAGAAACCGAGGAAGCTATTTCTCTTCTTGTGTTGCCAGGAATGATTTTTGAAGCATTTGTTTAGATCACACCAGCATTCCTGAAACACACAGGACCTGCTCAGGCTGGTCTATAGCTGCTCCAAGACTCCCACAGCACACACTGGGGTATTCCTGTGCTTCATGGATCTTTGTAGGTGGTCAAAACTGACAGTTCATCAAGCATCATCTGCATGTGTCATTTTCCAGATGGAACCAGCCAGGATCCAAGCCTGTTCTAGGCTCAGTTCCTCTGAAGTGTTGCTCAAGTTCACAGGTCTGACAGGGTGCTTCATCTACCCTACTGCAGTTGGTGTAGCTAAGAGACAGCAGGGCACACATATATCCCTGTCTGCATTTCCCAAAGGATCTGTCAGTGAGAGATACTAAGCTGTCCTTGCAAACAAGCAATTACTGGTACCTCAAGACTTTTGTCTGCAGAAGGTTACTTGGCATGGCTGCAGTTTTAGAGGTATTTTTCAATAGGCCATTTTGGGATGCAGCCAGATCTTTAGAAGGTCCTGTAATTTCAATAATGAAATTAAAACCAGAATTTAGCACACGTGGGACTGAAGGAAAAGAAACACGGAGCTAAGTAATGCCTGCTCACATTTTTTTCTTTATAACATCTCTCAATCTGCTAAATAAAAATCATACAATTCTCCTGATCAAGAATGCAAATCACAAACCCAGCTTTTGATTACGCAGCAAGCATAAAACTGGGAGTCTTAAAGGAATATATACGGCTAAATAGAAAATATTACTTGTTCTAGAAAAATTACCTGAATGGACTGATTCCATCCATTAATCTAGTGTTTGCTATGCTTACTGGATCTGGACTGGTGTATTTAAACCAGTTAAAATAGAATCCATATAATAGAATTATAATATTATTATTATAGAATCTATATAAATATTTTTAACAAAAACAGCAAAAATTATAAAGCTATTTAAATATTAGACAGAACATTCTGACAGGACTGGGGTTCTTTTGAGAGATCTGAGAATATACACTGGTTAGGACCTCATTTCCACTGAAAAGAAAAAAGAGCAAGAGATATTAAGGCCCTTCCTGCCTTACATGATTCTGAAAAACCTTCCCTTGAATCACATATAAATTCAGCAGAGCCCAAATCTTAAGATCAGCTTTTCATGCATGGGGTTTATATGGAGTGCAGACACTATATATGCCAAAGGCCTGAAAAACCAGCAGAAATCAGAACACATCTGGCCCCAACTCAGCTTTGCCATCAACCATAATTCAAATGTGAATGCAGAGAGTCAAAGTTCATTAACAAGTCCAACTTCGTAAGTCCTAAATTCCAGCTAATATGAATTTTAACTACTGATTTATAATCCCATGTGTCCCTTCAATGAACAGGAGTGAGGAATGAAAACCAAATCTGCAGCAAAGCCTTCCATAGAAAATAAGCTGGAAATGGCTGCTGTACAGTCACAAATTATATTACTAACGTGATCTGGCAGTTTTACTTGATCTCCATAGCTGAGGCAGCTAAATTGCTAGGATACAATGGGACCTGTAGCTAATAGCATTAATTCAAAAATAAACAAATTCCTAAATAAATTCCTAAAGTGATTATAAGGAACTCCCATATATTTTACATGACCTACATCTGCTTAACCATCCTGTTCTGAGATGACATCACAAGTAACCATCCTGTTTTGTGTCCTTATGGTGGGAAGGGATCAGACAATGCTTTGCAATAGGCACTTTTTTGCTGCTCTCAAATCCTCTCTTGATTTACACTGTTATTTAACAAAGCAGGAACAGAGAACACAAAGATTTCGTTCTTATTTTTAACAAGAGAAAACAAGATAGTGTAGATAGCACAGTCACAACTAATAGTGAGGACATGGGGCAGATAAAACAAAGTGGATTTAAACACTGTGCCTAGCTTCCAAACTGGTGTCACAGAAACGTTTAACCCTAAACTTCATCACTCAGTGCTGGAAAACTGCACGCCAGCATGGCTGGGCTCAGGGAGGTACCAACTGTCTGGCATCTCCCCTGGCACCATCATATCCACAATCCACCCCTTGTTTGCGAGCTCCCTAAACTTTTTCTGTTAAAACCACTCATCCTTAGGAAATACAGAACACTAAGTTACTGAAGCCAGCTGATTTTTGACTGAAGTGAGGGTTCCTGAGCTCAGGGACACACAGTCAGCAGTCCAGAGTTCCATCAAGACCTGGCAGCCCTTGGGAGCCAACGGAGGGGGCATTGCTGGAGCCTCCACAGGAGATTTAAGTGTCTCCAGAAGTGTGGCAAACAGGAAGAGGCAGACAAGGCGCAACAGGTCAGAAAGGTAGGGCTCAGAATTTAGAAAGTCAGTCTTCACCTAGCAGTCTGGAAGAGGACTAACCATGGTTTCAATATGCTACTATCATATCATTTCAAAAGCTACTATCAGAAGGAACGTGTTGCCCCAGATACCTCATACATCAACATGCAGCTGTCCATGTCTCTGGCTACAGTGAATGCCTGAGCTTGTTACTGATGCTGGAGGGCAGCAGAGACAACATCCGTTCGAGGGGTGATCAGGGGAATAATCTGCTCAGCCTGGTGGCACAGCTGAAGGAAGTAGTGAGGAGGCCAAGGAGTATCAGGGAGTACAAGAGAGGTAGCTCACTGAGCTGTAGCTGGTGTGCCCTGGTGAAGGACCACCAGAAACAGGGTGTTAAGCTGCAGGAGACAGTCAAAAGACTGAGAGACATTGTGGAGGCTGAGAGGGAACTTGACAGCTGGTTCCAAGACCCTCTGGTGGGGGAACCACAGCCTGCTCAGGACAAGCCAAAAATTCACATCGTAGCACACACAGAAGGGAGGGGAGGGCATTAACACAGGAGCTTGGGAAGTAGTGGGGAAAAAAAACCCTACAACAACAAAAGGAAGAGGAAAGGCACTAACAAAAGGAAGAGACTTCCTTCACAGCCAGGCATTCCTGCCCAGCTGGACATGCCCACTCAGTACCACTTCATAGCTCTGCAGGCTAACGAGGCAACACCCACACACTGAAAGAACAGCCAGAGCTAATCAGAACAGCCCAACCTGCTCCACAAATACAGAAATTAACAACTAGTTCAACTAAGAAAAGGTAGTGGGTGATAGTAGTGGGTGACTAAGAGGTACAGAGGCTCTCGTCTGTCAGCCTGAGCTGTGCTCAAGGGAAGTGTGCTGCCTTCCAGGAGCCTGGATCAGGGACGTTACTGGTCCATCTGACAAAGAAGGAAAAAACCATATTGGGTAAGGAACTTGCCAGACTGGTGAAGGGGCTTTAAACTAGATTCATCAGGGCATCTATCCATCCCAATCCTGCCGGTCAGATGCCAAAACCTGTAATGGATGCCTGGAACAGTGCAAAGATGCTCCAGTGTCCTGGGCTGCAGAAGAAAAGTGTTAATGTGGGGTGTAACCAAACTGTTTTCTTTTGGGAGTGTATCTGATCCAATCAATGTCATTATAAGCCTGGAACCTTCTCCCCATTTTTAATCAGACAGACATTAGACTTCACATGTATGTCAAAAAGAGGTTATTTCAATGCATTTCAGACAACACAAGCACTTCACAATGGGTTTATGGTTGTGTTCTTTTCTTTATTAACCATAACACTTAAAGTAAATGCACAAAGGCAGCTCTCAAAAAGAAAAATCATGGAATGCTTTTGGGGGAAAAAATATCTAAACAACTGCTGTTCTCTAATATGTTAATAAAGACACCATCATCCCTCATCCCTCCAGAAGTGTCCTTAATTAAATAAGAATCTATTAAAAATACAGTGTTCCTCAGCGTAAACTCCCACCCACACCCTTCTCTTTCAATTTTAAAAGTGATCTCTTTTGCCTTCTCCTTGCCTAGAAGCTCATTAGAAACAGCCCCTTCTGCACATATGCATCACCTAACAGAGATTTGAAGGGAGACTGACAGAAGAAAGAGAGAGAAAGAAATGAGAAAGAAATTAGAAAGTGAATTAAAATAGTAGACCTGCAAGACAAGAAAGCCACTGCAGACAAAGAACACCTGGTACTCAGAAGGGAACAGTGAAGACTGAGACATGAATGCTGGTACCATGGGATTGAAACAGAAGCTGTTGCTTAAATTTGCAACAGAGATGCAGTGCTGCTCTAACTAAATTCAATTATCAACAATATCTATCACTTCTCTTTCTCTGGTGGCAGGAGGTCCCCATTAAACATGCCTTAAACTTCACATGGAGCCACCAAGCATGGGCAGCGCTGTCACACACAGTCACTACCTGCCCAGTGCTAGGTAAAGCCCATGGGATCATTCCCTGCCTCTCTCCTTCCTCAGTCCACACTTCCAAACATTGCCCATTTCATCTGTTGTCTGAAAAGTCCAAGCTGGTCAAACCACAAAGAACAATAACCTGTTACCTCTCTGAGAGCTAAAGAGGTAACAAAATCAGCAACCCAAGGGCAGCAAATTTTTCTGTCCATTTTCTATTACAGAGCTTTACTTGAAGAATTAACTTCAAACAGTTCACCACAAAATGACTTTTCCATCTTGCAAGAACTTTTCCCACCTTATGTCAGATACCCCAAGGAGCAACATGTATTTGTTGATGGCAAGCTACTCCAACACAAAGTTCCCTTTGAGCTTTAGTCCATGGCAGCATAAATGATAAAGTACTGAGTAGAAGAGAGCTGGAGAGGGACTTTTTACAAGGGCATGCAGTGACAGGACAAGTGGGAATGGCTTCATACTGACAGAGGGCAGGTTTACATTCGATATTAGGAAGAAATTCTTTACTGTGAGGGTGGCGAGGCACTGGAACAGGTTGCTCAGAGTAGCTGGTGTTGCCCCATCCACCCCTGGAAATATTCAAGTCCAGGTTGGATGGGGCTTTGAGCAACCTGCTGTAATGGAAGGTGTCCCTCCCTGTCCTTGGAAGGGGGGGTGGTTCAAGGTGATCTTCATGATCCCTTCCAACCCAAACCACTCTGATTCTGTAATATTTCCCCAACATGTCTGATACCAGAAGGGATGAGAAGGAAGGAAGAGGCATCCTGTGAGCCCTGGGATGGAGATAAATTGAAACTCCAGTAAATTTTTGCCTTCTGGGATGGGCACAAATTCAAAATGCAGTAAATCTGTCTGCCTTAATGAGAGGAGGGACTCAGAATTTACATCTAACCTTCATCCATTGCTTAAATATCTGCAAAGAACAATTTGAATTCCAGGCTTAACCAGGGCTTTTTATCCAACTCTCCAGATACACCTGCCTAAAAGGTGGCTTTACTCTCCAGAGAGATTCCACTAGTCCTCCACTGATCTGTGCACCTCCTGATACCTGAGCTGTTAAATTATACAAGCCACATGCTTTTTTTGCCTTTTAAAAAAATATACAGTTGTTTCTGCAATGGACTTTTAAAGTAACTTCATACAGCTGCCCAGCCCAGCTGTCTGGCAGTGTTTTCAGTACTGTGCTGGGAACATACTCTTGTCCGTCTCTTGGAAGGCTGTGCCAGAAGGGACTAAGAGAGGGGATCCAAAATGAAGCCCATACCTAAGAGTGATTGCAGTGTTATTTATTTTGGAATGTTTTACTAGATTTACTCCTTCAAACATGAAGGATCTATCCTTCACATAAATGAAGATGAAATTTGCTCCAACACAAATTTTCATTATCAGACATCCCTGTCCAAGACCAGTGCCTTAAGATGATGCAGTGTTTCATTCAGGGAGACTCTAGGAATTTCGTTGCCTATGTACGTAGAAAAAAAGGGATGAAGCCTGACAAAATGTCTTACTGACCCAAAAAAGGAATAGCAAGAAAAGATTTTTTTCTTCTCCAACCAAAAATAAATTAAGAATGGTTCACTTTGTCCTGTTTTCTGTAGTTGCAGAGCCACTTTCTTGCTGAATTTTCCCTTTCTTGTGAGAGTTCTGTTCTTCATGATTGCAAGGCTCACACTTGTGAGAGAAGTCAGCAAAAGCTCAAAATCACATGGAGGAACTTGCAGTCTCACCAAGGAGCGACCTTGTTTAGATTTTTAATAATGTCAACATATTAAGCAGAACTGTGACAAGAAGAACAGACTCGAAGCAGCCAAGGAGGTAGCTAGAGTTTTAATAAATCCTTTGCCTATCTGGGAAGTGGGAGTGTGAGAGACCGCTGATTCCAGCATGTAAAACTGAGGCAGGAGCTTGGAAATCAGACCTGTTATGTTACTGGACTACTGCTGGGAAACCACATGGGAAGACATAGCTTCGTATTTTAAAATTTAACTAATCAGCTCTTGGTTTCTAATGTCTTTTCCTGGAAAGCATTTAAAAAATGACAGTAAATAAAAAAAATTACAATCTCAGGTAATTGTAGGGAGCAACCCCAAGCTCTGCATTTAGAGCTATGGGATCTAAGCCTTCAGAATACCTCACATTTTGCCACACATAGTTGTCTCAAATTGAAGGTTATACACCAGAAGCTCACATTCAGCCTTTTAGACTCAGACAGACTGGACTTAAACCACAGCACTGCTGGCAGGTTTGTGTTCACAAGGCACCTTAGCAGGTTCTGTGCCCAAGTGCCTGGTTCAGCTGGGTGTCCGAGGGAAGGGACTGCCCTGTTCCTGCTGCAGTAGCACTCGAGGTGTTCTCCGTATCACCTGTCCCTGACCCCATCTTCTCCCCATGGGGACTCCTTGGCACTTGGCTCTACCATCAAATAATATCTCGCCTTGGCCTCTGACAATGCTTTGATCTGGGAAATGGCGCAATTTCTGATTTCTCCACTTCTTGATCTTGACCCACACTGACTGCTTTCTCTCCTGAGCTCACATGGAACTATGGTGTCATGGGAATGTAGGGTGTAACTATTCTATCACCATCTGTTAAACCCAGGAGGGGGCAGTTTCCTTATCTCTTCCACACCACCCAACTACATCCAGGGAGACTATCTTCTGTTAATGGGCCATTGAGCCTGGCTTAGTGACTGATAACATGTTATCATCCCATTGTGAGAGGCTTGACCCAGGGGGAGGAGCCAAGCATTCCTGTCTGGATGAAGCCTGGGATTAGGAACAACACAAGCAGTTTTTTTCCACTGAACTCACAGAGGAAAACCAGGCCTTTCTACCAGCACTGGACTTCAGGAGAAAACTGCATCTTTTTTTCTACTGGACTGCTGCTTCAACCGAGCCACCATCTGTCACTCCAGTTCTACAGCCACCACCTGACCGGACTGTTGCCAAACACTCTGACTAACATGGTGTCAGGTTGTATTCTGACTGACAGTGTTTTGTTTGTGTTACTACATTTTATTGTTAACTAGTAAAAAACTGTTATTCCTACTCCCATATCTTTGCCCAAGAGCCCTTTATTTTCAAAATTATAATAATTTGGAGAGAGAGAGAGGGAGGTTTATATTTTCCATTTCAAGGGGGGTTTCTGCCTTCATTTCCCTAACCTGTCTTTCCAAACCAAGACATATGGGAAGCAAACTTATTTGTGATTGACTAATGCAGCCCTATGCCTAACAGCTACAAAGCAAGTCTCCTTGTAAAAGAAATACTGCAGGATCAGAAGCTCTGTCAGTAAAGCAAAATATTTTGTTTAGTCCTTACTAATGAGGAAGAACAAAGAAAAGGAAAAAGTGTTAGAAAATATAAAGTCATTAAAAGCAACTAATATGTACAACTTTATCAATGCCTACTTCCAGGTCATAAGAAAAGTACCATTTTATTTCATCAGCAGCTTAAAATAAAGGAGACACTGTTTCCAATGAAGATTTTTACCACTATCTTCAACAGGAAGGAAATAAAAAGAAAAGAAGAAAGGACAACAAAAAAGCCTTTAAAGACTTGTTACTGCACTGATGGAATTTCTATCACAGAATCCTGGAATATGCTGAGTTGGAAAGGACTCATCAGGGTCATACCTGGCCCTGCACAGGACACCCCAAGAATCCCACCCTGTGCCTGAGAGCACTGTATGAACACTTCTTGAACTCTGTCAGGCTTGGTGCTGTGACCACTTTCCAGCAGAGCCTGTTCAACCTGCTCAACCACCATCTGGGTGAAGAACATTTTCCTGATATCCAAACTTAACCTCCCCTGACACAACTTCATGTCATTTCTTTGAGTCCTGTCACTGGTCAGGAGAGTGAAGAGATCAGTGCCTGCCCCTCCACTTCCCCTCCCAATGAAGTTATAATCGCAATGAGGTCACTCCTCAGTCTCCTCTTCTCCAGGCTGTACAGACCAAATGACCTCAGCCACTCCTCATACGACTTCCCCTCAAGGCCCTTCACCATCCTTGTGCCCCTCCTTTGGACCCTCTCTAATGGCTTAATATCTTTTTTATATTGTGGCACACAAAACTGCCCCCAGCACTCAAGGTGAGGCGTCCCCAGTGCAGAGCAGAGTGGTACAATCCCCTCCCTTGCCTGGCTGACGATGCTGTGCCTGATGCCCCCCAGGACACAGCTGGCCCTCCTGGCTGCCAGGGCACTGCTGAGTCACATTCAACTTTCCATCAACCAGGACCCCCAGGTCCCTTTGCACAGCGCTGCTCTCCAGCCTCCCATTCCCCAGTCTGTCCGGACATCCAGGGCTGAGTAATTACAATCCAGTTAGTGCCTCAGGACAGACCTGCTTCTTTGCAGGAATATGTTTGTATATTTGCATTCATTCAGACTGAAGATAGCAGAAATCATCTTGTCCAGATACAGAACAATCCTGCTTCTAACCTACCAGGTTTGTCAATGAACATAAGCAGTGACATTGTCCCAAGATATCCAAGGGTACATGTGGATCCCGCTTGGAGGTGCAGGACAAAGAAAATACAGTGACAGCACAGGGGCTACATGTACTTGGCCTTCCACTCAAGGCCAAGGAAGAACACTTAAGCATTGTCTGGGTGTGCACCAAGTTAAATATTAAGGTGAAGATGGTCACTGGAACCTTTAATATTTAAATTATTATTATATACATTGTTTCTATGTTATAGTGAAGGCCAAGTGACAGAAATAAAACATCATTTCTCTTGATACTCTCTACTTAAATTGCAGCAATAAATATTTTTAAGAGTAGTGTTGTCAAATCTTGAGTACAGGTTCATCCCTCCAGATTGTACATCATGCTAACTTGTTATCTTCCATTTCATTATCAGCTTTCATAAATAAAGTGGGAGCTACCTCTCTCCTAGGCTGGCTCTTTCCAGAATTTGTTTCATAAGAATTCCTGCTCCTCTAGTGTTCCCACACAAGAAACTGCTTTATTTCTGCTGAAAGCAAACTAACTCCATGTACCTGCCCTAGGATCTGTTCAGTAGCTTTAAGGATTCAACTTTCTTGCATTTCACAGCTTTAAACAAAATGTAAAAAATTTTTCTCCTGCACTAAGAGAATATGAATCTCTTGCAACCTACCTTTCAAATAAACTCCCTTCCTTTTTCTGAAAGTGAAATATAATGATAGATTGAAAATACAAATTTCTAATTTCCTAATCAAAAGAGAATGAAACCGAAACTTGATTTTCAACCAAGTCTGAGAAAGGACTCAAGCAATAACTGAAAAACATGCTTTCACTGATGTGCAAAGCTGTGATTACCTAATATGATTTCCCTTACAAAACTCTCCATTGCTGTGAGTCACAAATGTCTTTGATAGTATTTTGCTGACAATCTCCCCTATGCTGGTTGTCTCATAAATGCACACAGCTTGTCCAGAAAAGTGTTAAACCTCAGCATTTTGCAATCCCCCAGTTTATCTAGCAATTATATGGGGGGGGGGGAATAAAAAGCAAAAGAAGTGCTGTTGTTTGCTCAAAAATATTTATAATCATTTCAGCTGTTTCTGAGAGTGAATACAAGAACAGAATGCCGTGGCATAGACAGTAGCTAAAAGCGAGGGGCCAGCTCTGTTTTGTGGTTGCTACATGTATTGCTGACAAACAAGATGCTGTTTGGTAACTAAATGTATAAAAGATTGATATGGGCCTTTATTTCCGTTTCCTGATTTAACTTTTCTTTCAGAACATCACGGCTTTGGCTTGTACACTTTGTCTTCCAGTAAATCACAGCACTCACTTGCAAACACAAAAGGAGTCACCAGCTTCTCCCAGGCACTCAAATGGTGATTAGAAAATCATCCTGTATCATAGACTGCAGGTCTGAACCTGAGAAGTGACACACAGGCTGGAGAAAGAAGGCAGTTAACGGTGAGAAAGGGAACTGTTTTCGTGTAGCACAGAGAGATTTATTGTCTATTTAATTATGTTTTTGGTGATTTGCACTGGCACAAGAAACTTTAACCGAAACTATTACAGGTTTGGAGCATGCAGGAATCCATAAACGTGCACTTATCCAGGCAGTGACACAAACTCAAATCTCAGGGGACCTACTGGTTTGTGAAGTTTTCCATGAGATGCTGCCTGCTCATGGTGCAAGGGTACAAAGTAGCACAGATGTGAAGCTGGCAGCACTGCAGAACAGCTCGGCTCTGGATACCTCTGCTTCAGCAACAGAAGACAAAAATAGATGCAAGTTTTACAACTTGCAAACCCAGCTCCTCATTCTTTTCGTCCAAACCTCTTCCTATACCTTTAGATCTTTCTAAGATGTTTACTCATCTCCCCCACCCCCAAGACCTTGCCTGCAGCATAGTAGTATAGGAATTTGCCTGGCAACCTGACATAAATATCTAACCAACCAGCAAACAAAGCCTGGCATGCTCTTAGCTGCAATGTTTCTGTGCACAGCCTTACAACAAATCAGAGCGGGCCACAAGGCAAGGAATCAACTCATTTTCTTTAGCTCAGTTTATAATCTAAAGTTTGTGGGGAGAGCTGAGCCTTTACCTTCCTTTATTTTACTTCTATGCAATGTTCAGAACTCAGCTCTAGAAATCTCTCTCCATCTTTTCCCAGAAAATACCAAGCACTGTATCTTCCCTACCCCTAAACTGGTTAGATAAGTAACGGTACTGGGGTGAGGTGAGATAAAGCACAAGGAAAGGCAAGGTGTGAGTGAGGGGAGATGCACTGGAAAACACACAGAAATTAGCTATTTGACTGTCTCAGCCTGGGATCCTGTGGGTGACCAGCACCCAGATCTTTTCACTGAAACCCACTGCAAGACTTGAACCATGCCTAATGCTGAGAGCATCCCCCGAAGGAATGGCACTGGATGGGATCATTTCAGAATCAGCACATCACAAAAGGGATTTGGTGTGGGGCAGGAATCTGTGCAAAATATCACAGACAACCTTCTTAAAGATTTTGGCTAATGAGTCTTCATGGAGCCGTGAGTTGGCCTGGGCGAAGAGAGGACTACCTGCCTTGAGTAGCTCCTTGTGTCTCAGCTAGGAGCTAGTGGCTTTTCACAGCAGTTCCAGTAGATAATGGGAGCTACACCCTGTGCAGAGAGCGGTGCTGCACCCAAGCACTGCATTTTTGTTCCTCCCTTCTCTGCGGAGATGCAATACACCATGAGTGTTTCAAAGATCAGTGGGTCCTCTGGACCCCAAGGCAGCAAACTTCAAGGTAAGTACATAACAAGAAATTCTCATCTAATTTCTTTAAACTTACCAATATGGAACAAATAAATGAGACCCATATCCTCTATCAGTTACAGCAGAGTTGACAAGGAAGGTAAAAAGGTGTGGTATTAATAGTTCCATTATAGCTGAACTATTACATTCCATCCTGCCCCACAAAACAGATTACTTGAGACTGGAACACAAAACACAAGACCAAGTCAAGTAAGAAACAAAGTTTCACTCCACCCATATTTGCCCCTGCAAATGCACCAGCCTGCACAAAGGTTTAAGTCACTGCTAAGGATGTGGAAGTCCTTCCCACTGCTTCTACTCTTTATATGTTATGAAGACAGCAAATAAGAGATCCCCAGTAACAGAAGTAGATGAGGAAGGCTGACATCTGTGTCGTGCTTTGATACATCATGAAAGTATTTTTTACCCTCTGTTTAAGAGAAAGTGTTGCAGTGCAAAAATAGCAGAACCTGGTTCATGGGATGGAGGTAAGCTTAAACGGCAAGAGGCCTTGTAAAAAAGGCCAGTAGGCTCTTCCACATGTATTGTTCTGCAGAGTGCCATAGCTGGACTGAGGGATGAATGGAAAGCCTTAACCTCCACTGTGCTGGTGTTTCCCCAAACCCCTTGCTAACTAAATGGTTAGCAAGACTGCATATCAAGAGAGTAAGGTCAAGAGAAAGCCAGACAAGTTAAAGGTAAATATATTACTTGCAACTGCTACTGCAGACTTGGAAATTCAGAGTGCAAAGACAGCTTTGCTCTGCCCTCACTTCTCAGCTCTGACTCACAGGATCGGGTCCTTCCTTTTGTGGCTGGTACCACCTAACACTGGTCTAGCTGGCTGCTCCTGATCATTGCTACAGCACATAACTGCAGGAGGTTTAACACACACAAACCTGATTACTTCTTAAACGACCTGAAAATGCACCTCTTGGGCAAGGTTCTCAGATACTTAGCTTTGTTTACCTGAAAAAAATGAGAGTAAGCTTGTTGGCTACATCAAATGCCTTCATGTTTTGTCTTTCCCCGCAGGAAACAGTGGGAGCAGTGTCAGGCTTCAAAAGAGTTGGCAAAGCTTCAGTAGAGCAGAGGTAGGCAAAAGCAGAGGCTCATCCAGCACCGCCATATCTAGATGGATATACAGGCATGCATATAGATGAATGCAAACGGACAACTTCATCTTCCTCTGCCCTCAAGAGCTTCATTTTACACAGGATGGTGTTTTATACAACATGACTTCTACTACTTGGGAAGGCTCACACTGAGTATTTGGAAGAATCAGTCAGTGTACCAACTGATATTTGGATTCTTATTTCATAACCCAAGGAATATAAACATTCTTTCCCGTTTTTATTTTACTTTCTAAAACAAAAGCTTGCATTGAGAGAGATCCTGGAACATTTGGGAAAGAGGCTGGTAACACAGAATTGCCCTGAGGTACAAAAAGGGGGTAGATTTATTTATTCTTTTAAGAAAAACAGAGGAAAAGCTAATCCAAACATACCATATGCATTCTGTCTTGTTGGTCAGGTATGGAGAAATCACATCAAACACCCATATTATACACCATGTCTTTGGAAACATGAAACACAAGCTAGTTTGTCTGATTATGCTCATTTTACAGCTTCACTGGATAAACTAAGGAAATTAATGCTTCAGGCAGTTACCCAACAATTATAATTGCCAAGACCCCCATCATTAAAATCATGTTGTGAAACCAGATAAAAGCAAGGCCTGTTTTGATCAGACCCCACATCAGTGTACTGCTCGCGATCAGCCAGCCTGTACAGTCATGCACTGTGCCCAAAATCAGGCTTTCCTTTATCACTGCCCTAAACCGACGTGATCACACTGTCCTGAGCATGGGCACTGTGATGTAAACAAGATGTAACATCTCAGCTGAGAGTAAATGGCAACACACAACAGACAAAAAAATGACTGAAACCAACAAGTTTGACTTCTATGCAGCTATTTCAAAATGTGCTTTAAAATATTCAAATAAAACTAAAATTCATTGACACCATGACAAAGAGAAGCACATGTATTTCATTCTGCTAATTGCAATAACACTCTCACTACAGTCAAAGTTTCTTACTCCAGATACCTCAGAAACTGATTGCTGTTCAAGCTATTGAACAAGTTCATATTGTGGCAGGTACTACTCAGTGTTATCTCAGTTACTACCGCAAGGATATCTATCTATATTTTTAGTGTTTGATCTTTTCCCCCAGAGAAAAACACAAGTGGCACATTTAAAGCATATGCATGAAACACAAAATTTTTGAAGTGGCATCAGTGACAGTGGCAGCAGTGCTGGCAGCATGTTAGCATTTGGCTAATTGAGCCATTCAGGTTAATGAGCTTCACAGTTACAAGGATCAACTGGAAAAAGTAATTTCTTTAAGACCATAAGCATTGAGAGCTTGCTCATCCGAGTTTCCAGAAGAATCCTATTTGTATCAAGGAGGAATGAAGACACAAATCAGTGAGTGAAAAGAGCCCCTCCCACAGTCCCACACACCCCCCAAGAAAACAGGACTCTCCCAGACACCCCCAATTTGAGATGCCAAACTGGAATGCCAAAACAAGCCCCTTAGTGACAGCAAATTGTGCAGACTCTCCAACTCCTTCCTTCCAGCAGAATAATTAACAATGCTGGCAAGTACATTATCATAGACTTCAGCATTAACACCCCCACTGCAAAGAACAAAGGAGGTTCACATCCCTCCCAAGCTCCTGCTGCAGACTGGGTGCTGATTCTGACAAGTTGCTCTGTGCCAATTTAGATTCCTTTCACATTTGGAAGATTATGTTCATAGCCACAAGCTAGAGAATACTTTTTAAGTGATGCTGGAAAGCACGGAAAACAGTGCCCTGAAAACCTGCAAGCCAGCCTGGATCATCTCCTGGTCACTCTGTTCATTTAGATGCCTTCCTGCAGAACTCTGAAACAAAGAGTTTGTAACAATCACATATAGTATCCTTTATCTCAGAGGGTCCTAAAGTTCTGCTAGACTGAGACTGGATCTTCCATGCTTATTACCAGTCACCCTTTTCCCTGGATAGGCCTACAGGTTGGAAGAAGCCAGATATCTGTAAAAGTAGGTGCTAAACACTTCCAGCAAGAGGCTTTTTCCCACTTCAGATACACAATAAGCAGCTGACATGAGGCAGCAACATTTCAGCACTTGGCAAAACTTCAGCCCTGGCCAATGTACAGGTACTCATAGCCACTCTGCACTGGAGGGAGACCACTGGGAGAACGAGGTAGTGACACCTGTGTTAGCTGCACAACTGGAGCCTGCTCATCTTGTTATCATCACTTGTTAGATAAAGTCCACAACTTGAAAATCTAGTAAGGCGCCAAGTTGTTTTGGAGGCTTATTTTGACACAAAAGCAACAAGAGTGCTTTGCTACTCATGTCTGGTGGCTGCACAGCTTTCATTTGGATACAACTTCGTGGATACAATCCACCCCCAGGCATTTTGAGATTTACTTCTGGGATTAATACAATACTCAGCAAGACATTTCCTGCGCTACTGCAGGTGCTGTGAGGTGTTACAGCTCAAAAAGGATATGCAAGTGGATTCTCTGGTATTTCTGATCCATGGTACCAAGAGTAGACCTCAGGTTACTGCACTTTGGTTTTAGTTAACAACCCCAACTGGTCTGAGTGCCACCCTAACCCAAGCATTGTCCCTCTCCATACGTCAAACTTTTACTCCATGAAGATGGACATTTACAACAGAGGAGTAATTTCTATAAAACGGCCTTGGGGATGGGACTCTGTTAAGCATTTCTCTCTTTGTTGTCTGCCCCAAAGCCAGGACAATGCCTCTGGTTGTGAGGTTGGCACATGGATTTTTTTAGAGGTTTCTTTTAGAGGTAGGCAAGGAAGGGGAACAGTTACTTCGTATTTTTAACAGATTCTACTGAGCAAGACTGGATTTCTAAGGGAAAACCAACAGCACAAGAGAGGTATGTCTTTCAATATGCTCAAACGAATAATTAAAAAAAAACCCAATCCCAAATGCTTCACAACAGATACTTTATGTGGCTGTCAATTTATTCAGCAAAATTCTCTTTGAAAGAGCTGTCACAAACTCTTCAAGTGTGACAACAAAAGCTGACATTTCTAGGAGGCAAGTGATGTCAAAGTGCAGCAACCTTATCCATGAGGTAACAAAACAAAGATTATCATGCACTGGGTAAATGAATGATCCATAAAGAAATAACAGCACTGTAAAAATAAACCAAACGAGATTCCAACCAAACCAAGAAAGGCCATCCCTTACCTCTTCTGCCCCTTCCAAATACCTCTGGTTGCTAGCATCCAGGAAGCACTGAGGCACAGGGAGGTTCCCACTTTATCCAATATTATATACAGCTTCTCGGCAGAGCAAGCCTCAAGAGCTGGGAAACATAGTTTACAGTTTTCTGTATCTTTTACAGAAAAAAGTCCCTCTCACAGAGAGCAAACCTGTTTTTCACCTGACCTTTGTCAGCTGAGGATGCTGCACTGCCTTTGGATGTAAGTAGTAACAATGGACATGAGCTGCCTTGTTCACTCAGCCATGGCCACACTGCACTAGGCAAGATTTCCCAGCATAAGGAGCTTTACACAAACACTAGCCCAACCTCTGTGAAGGACAGTGCATCTCAGAAATAAAAAGAATTAAAGGTATTTCCATGTTGCTCAGAAGAACCATGTGGTAAAATAAAGGATGGGGGAAAATAGAAATCCACATTTGTAGAAAACTTAGCTGTTTATCAATCACTGTTTATTTTCATCTTCAAGAAATACAGATTTCACCTTTGGAATTGACTTCTGGGTTTCTTCACAAATAAATAACTACTACTCAGCAGACAAAGAAACAATCGTCCCCAGCCTGTGGGGATTCATCTTTTCAGTTTCTTAGACACAGTGGAAATTTTGTTATCTGCTGCCATGGAGAGGGAAAGCTAGCAAAAGTTTTATTGCAGCACATTCTCAGGATTCTAAACATACCATATCACATACACACTGTAATGAGTTTTATTTAACTGCTTTTGGAGATTGCTTTAGTGGACACTGAAATTGAATAACCAGCTCTGCTCACTGAATGAAAGGAAAACTGTAACAGGATACATAAAAGGTCTCTTATTATTTTACAGAGGGCCTCACACATGACCCAGGCAGGAGGGATGTGGTGGCCATCCCATAGAAGTATTATCCTTCTTGTGTGTTTAAAAACAACAAAAAAGGGCCAAAAACTTCAAAAAACCCCTAAATCCCACATTATCATGCACCCATCATTTGCATGTATCCATCATTCACCAGGGTGATACAGAGGTGTCATAGCTACAAGCTGCCTAGTTATGGTGGCCAGTGGGCCTATTAACCAAGAAACCATTGAAGTACCCTGAGGGGGAAGACCCTGAGAGACACTCACCAGGTTAGGGTGACAGAAAGAGGCTTCTCCCAAGGACCTTTGCTGTATTATGTTAATGCACCCCAGTTCTGCTTCCCTGGTTGGCCCATTGGCCCCCCCTGTCCCTTTCCAACATATGGGTCCCTGCTCTAGAATGTTCTCCCTTCCCAGCTCCCCCACCAGCCCTTGTCCCTCAGTCACTTCCTCTCTATTTCCCCATTGGCTCCCATACCCTAGCCCCACCTGTGTCCTGCCCCCATACCCTCAAACCATTGATCCCTGATGCTCTCCCTCCACCCCTACTGACCCCATACTTAAACCTGGACCCTCCATTGTTCTGGGCTCTTTGTTCCTGGGCCCCTTCACATGCATGAGTGTAATAAACCTATCCATGGAACACCATACGAGAACCCTTCCTGCCTCTTTGCCGTCGACCATCTTAGGAGCTATCTGGCATGAGTGTGTATGTGTGCGTGTGGCAGGGACCGAGCAACTTCATACCGGAGATGCTTCCGGAAGGTTGTAGTATATACCACCTCCACACCTGCCGCAACACTTAGTCACAAACCAGCACTGAAGGAGTTTCACACCCTGCAACATTACAATGTCCTTATGGGCAGGCATCTGCCTCTCAAGTTTACATTTTCAGTTTCCTTCTATTTTAAGTGCTCTGTTCTACACTCCTTTCCCACCTATAACAACTTTGACAACTTTGGTCTGGGGAATTGATGCATTGGGAAAACTATTCGGCTCACTCTGAAGCAAGGAGAAGGGGATGTTCTTCACATCTTGAGGAAACCGAGTCCTACTTTCCACATTTACCTGTACTAAGGTAAGTACAGCTGTACTTGGATCTCAAATATTGACCTGTGTCCCAAATTTATTTGTTCTACCCTACATAAATGAGTTATCTACCCATTAAAAAAACCTATTGTGACCTCTCTTCCCCCCGCCTCCTTTTTGCCCCTACCTTCTAAAGGCAATTCAGCTTCAATCAGAGTTTCAGTATAAATTTTCATTTCCATTTTCTTCCGGGAGGACAAAAAGAGGTCGCACCAGATGCCTGATCCACACATGGAGTTACTAAGCAATAAGCCTGTAAGGTGAAACCAATCCAAAAAATGGCATCACAGAAAACAACTCGAATCCTTTTGACTCTAAGTTTTTCTTTGCAATTTTGCAATTAAGAAGAAAATAGATTTTAGAACAACTTTTTTCATAGATCATAGCATCTACTACACCTGAAACACTGCTTTTACTGACTGCCCTAGCCTGCCTCATTCTCTGTGTTGGGTCATGTTCAATATTTCACTAAGAGACCTCTAAGCTAATGCTTATTGTTGGCAGCTCCAAGAGGTTACCAGTTTTGCAGTTCAAAGCAAAGAATCTAAGACACTGCCAATATTTGGAAACATTCCCCACCAATGACAAGAAAGAGCAAAAGTCACACAAACAAATTATTTCAACATCAAAAAATGGAAATGCATTAGTGTTATGCTGCATGTACTTTAACCCTACTTCTGAAGATTTTTCGTTCTCCTGGCAGACATAATGCAGGAAGCCATTGCCACATGCAAACCACTTCACTACAGAGACAAATGTTCCTTTCCAGCCATTATGAGCGTGTTTAACTCCATTCTGTCCTTCAGTTTAATGTTTGGATGCTGTTTATATCCGTTCAGATAAAATAAAAAGCACATAACAACAATTCACACCTACCCTGCCTATGCACAAGAACACAAACATGCAAGGGAGGAGAAGATTTTGTAAGATAAAAGACCACTAAGTGGCAACACTCCATCAGAATTCACTGAGAGCAAAGAAACTCTTTTTTGGGCAGAAGTCCCCCGAATTTTTTAAGAACGTTTTGCAGTATCAATACTACAGGTTATGGATACCTGGCTATTAGTCATTGCCTGACAGATGTTAGAAGAGTTTCCTTGGTAGATCATAAAGCATGATCTTAAACGAACCAGAAAACACTAACAAAATCTTCAGATATTACAAGTCCAGACAGCCCTTTAGGTAATGCTAGGGACAGTCCCCAAAGCAGTCTTTTCTAGCAGTTCCCCAGCCTGTATCATGCCTTCTTCCTCACTCCTTCAGTATTCATCTGCCCTTACTTTGCAAGTGCAAAGAACCTGGAGTTTCCTAAAATGTGGGGACACCTGAGTGGCAGAACTTGCACATGGGAAGTCATCTACCTGAAGAGGATCTTTTGCAGGGGAATACCCATTCGTACTGTACCCATTGTTTCTCATTCCTAGTTCATCCTCCTTCTCTTGACTTCATTAGCACTTAAGAGTACACAATGTGACTACCCCTTCTCATCTCTCATGCCATTTATCACCACTATCTCTTACTATTGAGATTTGCTACACTCATTTTCCTAATCCATGACGCATTGCCTCCCCCAGCCCTTTCTCTCTCTCTCTCCCCCCAGTCTTCATTCCCTCCTGCTGGTTCACTACCAGTGAGGAGCCCCTAAGCAAGCTGCATTTCCACCCACCTGCCTTCCCCAGCCTGTTACAACTTGGTGGTTTTTGTGTACACCTGCCCAGGACTCCCACCCAGCAACAGGGACAGAACCATAAAAGTGTGTCAAAGCATGCCCCTGGGAACGCTCTTGGTCAGCAGCAGGAAAGGGAAATGAGTTATAAAAAAAAGTTTCAGAAGCAAAAACATGTAGGAAAGGAAAAAAACTAGAGAGAATGAGAGAACTGCTCACTATTACATTAGGAAACCTAAACTATTTATAAGCACTACATCTATCACTTCAATTACACGTTTCTAAATGAAGCTAAAGCAAGATATCCATAATTATTACTGAACTGCCATTTTTACATTAGCCCAACAGTTGTGCACATTCCTCACAAAATGCAATAAGCAAACTGCCAATAATTTTTTTTCTGTAAATTACAGATAAATTAATCTAAATACCTCTTTTGCAATAGACTTGATTTTTAACCCAGAATTCTATTTCCTTTGAACAGCATAAGTTGCACAAAGCAGCCTTTTCCCTTCTATCTCCTCTTTTTAGGGACCTTTTTTCCTGCCCTATTCTGTTTCGTCTATGGATGCTCAGAGGAAGAAGTGGCATTAAAAAAGCTTGTTTAACTTGCTTGATAAGACTGTGTTATTCCTCACTCCTCTTTCCCCCTTTTCTTCCATTTGTCCTTTAGTGAAGCTCTTTCTTACAGCCTCTAACGCCATCTGCTCCACTCTCCTCTTTTCTGTCATTTTGCCTCTTGCTTCCTTAGCTGTGATGAACACTGGAGGTGATGTCTACAGCCCAGGGATAGGTGTCCTTCATTTGGAGAGAGCAGGAGCTGCCCAGCCCCTGCCCTCACAGCCCCAAAGCTGGTCATGCTGCACATTTGGGAGCTCACCCCAAGTCACCGTACGGTTTGGGAACCACTATATTGTGCTTTTTTACCTCTCCATTCTCCCATCTGTGCATCCCTTGTGCTCAGGGATTTGTTATCCTGGTCATTCTTTCTCTCCCTTGCTAGTACGACCAGCTTTATTTCCAGTCTTCCTTTTCTTGCTCATTACTGCTGTAAACACTAATCCCTTCCCATAAAAGCAGGGAGCTTTACAAACCACGAATTTTGTCTTCAGACAAAGGAAAGGGAGGCATGAGGTTGGTGAAGGAAAGGCTGTGGAGACTTCAGTAAAGCCTTTGACACTGTTTCCCACAGCATTCTTCTGGAGATATGGGCTGCTCATGGCTAGGACAGTGTACTCTTTGCTGGGTTAAAAACAGCTGAGTGCCAAACCGAAAGAGTGGTGGTGAATGGAGTTAAATCCAGCTGGAGGCCAGTTACTAGTGGGGGTTCCCCAGGGCTCAGTATTTGGGCCAGTTTAATATCTTTATAAATGATCTAGACAAAGGGATCAAGTCCACCCTCAGTCATTTTGCAGACAACACCAAGCTAGGTGAGAACGTTGATATGATGAAGGGTAGGCAGACTCTGCAAAGGGATCTGGACAGGCTGGATTGATGGGGCGAGGCCAATCGTGTGAGGTTCAACAAGGCCAAGTGCCAGGTCCTGCTCTTGGGCTGCAACA
This sequence comes from Vireo altiloquus, assembly GCA_013396875.1. Lineage (NCBI taxonomy): Eukaryota > Metazoa > Chordata > Aves > Passeriformes > Vireonidae > Vireo > Vireo altiloquus. Next base: position 199,914 of record VZRF01004599.1, on the reverse strand, counting down.
ACACCAGGCAGCAACACAGGCTGGGGTAGAGTGGCTGGAAAACTGCCCAGCGGAAAAGAACCTGGGAGTGCTGGTCAACTGCAGCTGAACATGAGCCAGCTGTGCCCAGGGTGGCAAGAAGGCTGATGGCATCCTGACCTGTATCAGCTAGATTAGGCAGCAGGACCACAGCCATGACCATCCCCCTATTCTCAGCACCAGGGAAGCTACACCCCAAATCCTGTGTTCAGTTCTGGGCCCCACCATTTAGGAAGGACATTGAGGTGCTGGAGCTCATCCAGATAAGGACAATGGAGCTGGGGATAGTCTGGAGAAATGGAGGANGAAGGCTGATGGCATCCTGACCTGTATCAGCTAGATTAGGCAGCAGGACCACAGCCATGACCATCCCCCTATTCTCAGCACCAGGGAAGCTACACCCCAAATCCTGTGTTCAGTTCTGGGCCCCACCATTTAGGAAGGACATTGAGGTGCTGGAGCTCATCCAGATAAGGACAATGGAGCTGGGGATAGTCTGGAGAAATGGAGGATCAGGGGAGACTTTATCACTCTCTACAACTCCCTTAAAGGAGGTTGTGGCCACATGGGGGTCGGTCTCTTCTCCTAGTTAATAACCAAACAGAACAAGAGAAAACAGCCTCAAGTCATGCCAGGGGAGGTTTAGACTGGAAATTAGGGAACATTTCTTACTGAAATGGGGGTCAAGCTGGAACTGGAACAGGCTCAGGGAACTGGTAGAGTCACCATCCCTGGATGTATGTAAAAAATGTGTAGATGTGGCACTTGGGACATGGTTTAGCAGTGGGCTTGGCAGTGGCTGGGTTAAGTTTGGACTCAATGATCTTAGAGGTCTTTTCCTACCTTAACAATTCTGTGATTCTTGAAGAGGTGAAATGCATTTTCCAAGATCAAGCAGCCCTCACTGAGCAGGCCTGAGCACAGATCCTTTAGATGTGGACACTGACAAGTTTGGTCAGGGAGAAATTCTCCAGCTCTCAGCCCTATTCATGAGAAGAAGTTACTTTCTCATGAGTGGAGCTGAGAGCCAGGGGAAGTTTGTGTAAACCATCTCATGTGTTTTGTAAACTATATCTCACAGGTGGTGTTTTGTGCATTTTGTTATTCCTGACTTGTTACTCTGTAACTAGCCAGTGGTAACTGTTCTTTACACTGCTTCTCCCAATGCTATATATAAGCATTCACATTCTTTAACGGGATCTTTTGCCTTTGGCTTGGTTCTTCTTTTTGCTTTAATAAAGAAGATCTTTGCCTTCTGATGGATCTTTATGGAGTTTTTCTTTGTTGCTTTGGCCCAAACCTAAGGCCCGAATTGCAGTAAGTGGTGCCACCGATGTGATAAAGTGACCGAATGAGTGACTGCCGATCCGAGCTCCACAGCGATTTTCAAATATGGAACACCAACTTTCTATCAAAGAAAAAACTGTGCTTTTAGCATGGAGAACTGTATTAACATATAATGGAGATATGGTGTCAGATCACAGTCTCCTGCAGCTGCTTCACTGGTCAAAAGAGACTGGAACTGTAATAGAACCACAGGATGTCTTCATTCCAAACCTGCATTCTGGGCAGCTGTTTGGACAAAAACTTTGTGGCACAAGAGTGTACAAGGGGACAAGGAAGTGATCAGACTCATTACAACTTGGAGTGCTTTGTTCGCAGCAGAGAGAAATTGTTTAGCTGGAGGAACTGGAGAAGCCAGTTCAAAAGGGGAGTCAGACGTCGGAAACCAGACAGCAGGAGCGAGTGCCATGGAATGCGAGCAACGTGTATTTGCTCTGAGCAGACCCCAGAAAGGTACTCCTCAAAACTTCTCTCCCCCATCCCAGGACTCCGTCCCTTCAAAATGCTCCTTTCCTGCCGACTTTGGGGTGCCGGGTTGTCTCTCACCTGCTGGCCAATTCACGCAGTCTTTGCGTGGCTGGCTGGAACTGCAGGAGCGACAGTTCTTTCGTCCTGCTGCTGCTTTCTCTCCTGCTTTGCTCGGGGCGCAGCCCCAGTGGGGCTCGCCGACTGGCACAGATGGCAGTGTTCTGCCTACGGCCCCCCCCGCACTCACTGGGGGAACCAGATCGAATGGCAACTCAGAGCTTCCCCGCGCCGCCGCTGGACAGCGCAGCGTGGGCATCCCCGCCGACTCCCAGTGTGCCTCAGGCGGCTCTGCCGCTCCTGGATCCTGACAGTGCAACGCGGGTGGCCCCGCCGACCCCCAGCGCGCCTCAGGCGGCTCTGCCACTCCCGGGTCATTTCCCTGGTGCGGTGCGGGCGGCACCAGCCCTCGCTGAGCGGCCTTTGTTGGGGTCGGCTGGCGGGGTCTTGGATGCGGTGCTTTCCGCCCCTTCGCACTCAACAGAGGCAGCCACTCCACAACCTTTGTCGAGAGTGGCTGAGGCCATGGAAATTCATACAGCGCCTCTGCTCCCCTTCCCTGGGTCGGGACGGGCTGCGCCGCCGCTTGCCGTGCGGTGGCTAATGCCTGTGGTGTCTGGATCAGCGCAGGTAGCCCCGCGCCTCCCCATGCCACAGCCTCTGCAAGGGNAACTCCCTTAAAGGAGGTTGTGGCCACATGGGGGTCGGTCTCTTCTCCTAGTTAATAACCAAACAGAACAAGAGAAAACAGCCTCAAGTCATGCCAGGGGAGGTTTAGACTGGAAATTAGGGAACATTTCTTACTGAAATGGGGGTCAAGCTGGAACTGGAACAGGCTCAGGGAACTGGTAGAGTCACCATCCCTGGATGTATGTAAAAAATGTGTAGATGTGGCACTTGGGACATGGTTTAGCAGTGGGCTTGGCAGTGGCTGGGTTAAGTTTGGACTCAATGATCTTAGAGGTCTTTTCCTACCTTAACAATTCTGTGATTCTTGAAGAGGTGAAATGCATTTTCCAAGATCAAGCAGCCCTCACTGAGCAGGCCTGAGCACAGATCCTTTAGATGTGGACACTGACAAGTTTGGTCAGGGAGAAATTCTCCAGCTCTCAGCCCTATTCATGAGAAGAAGTTACTTTCTCATGAGTGGAGCTGAGAGCCAGGGGAAGTTTGTGTAAACCATCTCATGTGTTTTGTAAACTATATCTCACAGGTGGTGTTTTGTGCATTTTGTTATTCCTGACTTGTTACTCTGTAACTAGCCAGTGGTAACTGTTCTTTACACTGCTTCTCCCAATGCTATATATAAGCATTCACATTCTTTAACGGGATCTTTTGCCTTTGGCTTGGTTCTTCTTTTTGCTTTAATAAAGAAGATCTTTGCCTTCTGATGGATCTTTATGGAGTTTTTCTTTGTTGCTTTGGCCCAAACCTAAGGCCCGAATTGCAGTAAGTGGTGCCACCGATGTGATAAAGTGACCGAATGAGTGACTGCCGATCCGAGCTCCACAGCGATTTTCAAATATGGAACACCAACTTTCTATCAAAGAAAAAACTGTGCTTTTAGCATGGAGAACTGTATTAACATATAATGGAGATATGGTGTCAGATCACAGTCTCCTGCAGCTGCTTCACTGGTCAAAAGAGACTGGAACTGTAATAGAACCACAGGATGTCTTCATTCCAAACCTGCATTCTGGGCAGCTGTTTGGACAAAAACTTTGTGGCACAAGAGTGTACAAGGGGACAAGGAAGTGATCAGACTCATTACAACTTGGAGTGCTTTGTTCGCAGCAGAGAGAAATTGTTTAGCTGGAGGAACTGGAGAAGCCAGTTCAAAAGGGGAGTCAGACGTCGGAAACCAGACAGCAGGAGCGAGTGCCATGGAATGCGAGCAACGTGTATTTGCTCTGAGCAGACCCCAGAAAGGTACTCCTCAAAACTTCTCTCCCCCATCCCAGGACTCCGTCCCTTCAAAATGCTCCTTTCCTGCCGACTTTGGGGTGCCGGGTTGTCTCTCACCTGCTGGCCAATTCACGCAGTCTTTGCGTGGCTGGCTGGAACTGCAGGAGCGACAGTTCTTTCGTCCTGCTGCTGCTTTCTCTCCTGCTTTGCTCGGGGCGCAGCCCCAGTGGGGCTCGCCGACTGGCACAGATGGCAGTGTTCTGCCTACGGCCCCCCCCGCACTCACTGGGGGAACCAGATCGAATGGCAACTCAGAGCTTCCCCGCGCCGCCGCTGGACAGCGCAGCGTGGGCATCCCCGCCGACTCCCAGTGTGCCTCAGGCGGCTCTGCCGCTCCTGGATCCTGACAGTGCAACGCGGGTGGCCCCGCCGACCCCCAGCGCGCCTCAGGCGGCTCTGCCACTCCCGGGTCATTTCCCTGGTGCGGTGCGGGCGGCACCAGCCCTCGCTGAGCGGCCTTTGTTGGGGTCGGCTGGCGGGGTCTTGGATGCGGTGCTTTCCGCCCCTTCGCACTCAACAGAGGCAGCCACTCCACAACCTTTGTCGAGAGTGGCTGAGGCCATGGAAATTCATACAGCGCCTCTGCTCCCCTTCCCTGGGTCGGGACGGGCTGCGCCGCCGCTTGCCGTGCGGTGGCTAATGCCTGTGGTGTCTGGATCAGCGCAGGTAGCCCCGCGCCTCCCCATGCCACAGCCTCTGCAAGGGTAGGCTGGTGGGGTCCCGAGTGACGTGCCTTCGCCTGCCACCATTTTGAAAGCAGACGAAAATTCTCCTTCTGCTCAGCTGCCTGCGCCTGTCCCTGCACAGCTGCCAGACAGCATGGCATGGGGCAGCCCCTTCACCCACCTGGCAGCCTGTGGGACCAGTGAGCGTCAGTGATCGCTCCTGCCCAGCAGCCTGTGATCCCGCAAAAGGCTGTGGCCCCTCCTGCAGCATCTGGAAAGGTGCCCGCACTTCCATCTCTCTCTCTCTAACCCCACCCCGCCCCCCTCTCTCTCCCTTGGGCTGTCCTGTGTGACTTTCCCTAGGGACACAGCCACAGATACGGGGGAAGAACAGAGGGGAGCGCTGGCTCCAAAGCAGGGGGGTGGGGCGGCGGCGGCCAGCTGGTGCGGAAGGAGCGTCCCTGGGCCGCTCAGGGGCACTTTTGCTGTATCAGGTGGCTGTGTGTTCACAGAACCCGAGAAAATCACGAGTTTTGGGGGATGGGGATTTGCCAGAGACAGTGGGGGTGCAGAAAGGTGGTATTGTACACACGAATGAAGCAAAAGGTGTGAATTGGAGGAGTCGAACAGGTGCTGTAGCCTCTGAGACTCCAGCAGCTGCTGCAACATCTGAAAAAGGGGTGCAAAGGAATCAGGGGGGCAGAGGAACGTTGCAGGGAAGCGTTCCAGAGTCTCCTGTGTTTAAAGCAGTTTCAAAAACAAAACTTTACAAGCAAAAATCATTATCTTCTGTCATGTGTTACTGAACATGTCTCACTTTCTCTGTTTTGGGAACAGCCGAAGTGGATGTACATACTGTAGCGACTCTGCAGGGGATCTCTGAGCACCCAAGAGTCATTGCTACTGATTTTATGGGTCAAATTCATGCTATGGTTTCCACATCCAACCTCTCTGTAATTGAAAATGTTCACATTGCTCACTTTATGCTTTTTGAGTTATGTGTCCCCAGAACAAGCAAATGCAATCGTGGAGATGGCAGCTTTGGATCTACGAGATGGCCACAGATTCCTTTCACTGTGGACATCTTGAGCCAGCTGACACAGAAGACATATGCTCTAATCCCACTGAATGCCAGACTGCCTCAGCTCCAGTGGTGAGTTTGGACTGACACAGCAGCTGTTGTCTCACTCTCTGCAGGGTCTCCTATATGGCCTTTGGCTTCATCAAGTTCAGCCATTGCAGGGGTGGGAGAAATGACACAGAGATATTTAAACCGATGGCCTGTGCTGATACAGAACCTCAGAAAGACTGGCAGTCTGGGGGATTTGGGATGGGATGTAGTTTTGATGGGGACCACTCTGTTGAAGGGCACACAATATCCTAGGCTGCCTTTGTGGTGGCTGGTGCATGCATTTATTCGGAATGTCCAGAGGCCCCCACCAAGAGATCCTCCTTGGAGGTGTCTGGGAGTCCAAATTTTGGACCTGCTTATGTAGCAGGCTTCTCTGAATTTGGTCACCCAACATTTGGATCACTCACTTTTCAAAAAAGTCAACAATGCAGCTTTGTTTCTGCTGTTGAAAACTCTGTAGTGGGCAACTCTGATTAGAGTTTGCACACTCGAAGCAACACTGATTTGCCAAGTTTCATAACAGAAGGTAATGCCCAGGCTGACAAGTTGACTAACCCTGCATGGGTAGCACCTCAGCCTGAAAAAATTATGCAAGTCAAGGCATTGCATGAATTTTTCCATCAAAATGCACATACTCTGCAAAAGCAGTTTCAGTCAATGCCAACTGACGCTCGTGGCGTTGTCAGGTCCCGTGCTGATGGTCATGGACTCACTGCATCTTTACCAGCAGGGATGAACTCCAGAGGCTTAGAAGCTTTGCAGCTTTGGCAAACAGATGTCACCCATCTTGCTGAATTTGGCCAACTCAAGTATGTGCATGTGTCAATTGATACTTTCTCCTCTGCTGTGTGTGGATTTGCTCACTCTGGAGAAAGGAGTTGTGATGTCATTTCCCATTGGAGATTGGCTTTTGTGATTTTAGGCATTCCTTCTTCTGTGAAAACTGGCAGTGGTCCTGTCTATATCACACAGAAGGCAACTGTGGGATGTGACGCCCAAATTTGGTATTCCGCATTCTTTTGGAAATACAGAAAGAGGGAATGCGTGGAGAAACCATGCACACTCGATTGGGAAAAGCTTTGTATACACAGTGTCACCAAATTCAGGCAATCCCATCATTTTGAATCATTGTCTTTTGTTGCAGTCTTCAGACGAGACACACCTGCCATGAGCGAAAGTCTGGGTACGAGATCTAACCACTAACAAGTGAGAAGGCCTGTGTGGGCTTATTACTTGGGGTTGTGGGTATGCTTGCATTTCCACAGATACTGGGGTACGATGGCTACCTGCAAGATGCATTCGCCCTGACCTGCAGCACCAGAAACAGAACCGAATGCAGAATGAAGCAGACAGGCAACGTTCAAATGATGACCAAGATGCTAATCGTCAATCAGATGGTCCTGCTACAACCAGAAAATAAACATTCTACTTCCTTTGGGTTTTTGGTTTTGTTATTAGTAACTGATGTAGTAGGACTTGTTAGATGCACTTCCCATGGTATTCACTGGAGAATTTCTTCGTCCACTTGGTGTTTGTTCTCCTTTCTGCAAGGAGCCCCGCAGAAGATTACAAATGCTACCTTTTTGGTCTTAAACAAAACGGGGGAGTTGTGGACGCTGACAAGTTTGGTCAGGGAGAAATTCTCCAGCTCTCGGCCCTGTGAAGAATTTACTTTCCCCATGAGAAGAAGTTACTTTCTCATGAGTGGAGCTGAGAGCCAGGGGAAGTTTGTGTAAACCGTCTCATGTGTTTTGTAAACTATATCTCACAGGTGGTGTTTTGTGCATTTTGTTATTCCTGACTTGTTAACTCTATAACTAGACAATGGTACCTGTTCTTTACACTGCTTCTCGCAATGCTATATATAAGCATTCGTGTTCTTTAACAGGGGATCTTTTGCCTTTGGCTTGGTTCTTCTTTTTGCTTTAATAAAGAAGATCTTTGCCTTCTGATGGATCTTTATGGAGTTTTTCTTTGTTGCTTTGGCCCAAACCCAAGCCCCCAATTGCAACACTTTAGAGGTGCTGATTTACTACCGTATATTTTAGTTTGCAAGAGAGGTAATGGTAGTCTAAATATTCACTCTCACCATATATAACATCCCTCCCTGTGCAGAGAAAGATTTAAGCCATATGCAAAGTAAAATCTTTTCTAGGACAAACTTCTACTTTTTTTCAAAATAAACTGTTACAGCAACAGAAGTTGTTTGGAATGGTTGGGCAGAAGCCCCCATAGATACTCCCTACTATCACTTATTTTTTATCACTCTCCACACAAAGAACAGCAATAAATCCTTTTATTGGATGACTGATGACTTTTTACTAAAAAAAAAAAAGTATTTAATTATAAAAGTTGATGGTTGCAGCATAAACCTTGTCTTCCTTTCTGCCTTCATCCCTTGGCATTCTGCTTTGAAGATCTACCAGTCCTTTTTGTCCTATTGCCAAGATCATGCTCAGATCTTGCCTTTGACCTGGTTTTCAGGACCTCGTCTGGATTCTAAGGTTTGCTCCACTGTAACCACAAATACTTTTAATACCCTCTTTGTATCTTTGTATCCACTTTGAGCTATAAATGCTGCTATGACTCTGTTGAGCTACCAGGCTGTATTGTTAGAGGGGTGCCTGTCTTACAACTCTGTCCTCATTTTCTATTTACCTACTGCCGTTTCTGCCTGGTCAGTTGTTGGAGGTTAGGAATTTTTTTCCTTTGTTTCTTTTCTCTCTGGGAATTTTCTCCCAGTTGTTGCCTAAGAGATAATAATGACAATAATTAAGAGACAAAAGATGTGGCTGGAAGGAGGAGGAGGGGGAAGGGTGCAGTTTGCTACCATCTCTTAGCTGGGGCGCTTTCTCTTGGCAAGTACAGAGGTAGCACGAGACTTTGGCTGGGGGTGAGAGGCTGGGCTCAGCCCTCGCTCACTCTCAGGATTGGAGGGGGAATAGCCACAGTCTTGGTGCTACTGCAAGGAGAATTTGCTGCCACGGCAGAGTTCTGTCCTTCACTGCTTCTCCTACCATGGCTGAGCCTTTGCTCATAAGAGCAGCCATTAAACTGGGACCTTTTCAACACCCAACCTCACTGGGAAGGACCCTCACCATCTCCTTGGGTGCTTCAGCGGAAAACTCGGGACCCTGACCCCCTTCCCCCTCTGGAGGGGCCGTCTCTTAGCTGCTTGCGGCAGCCTGGCTACAGCTGCCCAGGCCCGCTGTTTCTGCTGCTGCTTCGGCCTTTTTGCTACACTTTAACCCAATATCCCATGTTCCCCCAAGCCCCGCAGCTCCTAACACAGCTTCAGCGTTTTTGCTACACTTTTTTGCCACCTCAGCTGTCCTCGCCTCTGTTGTTCCAGCCTGCTGCTCCGAGGTTCCTGCTGTCATAGACAGTTGATTCTTGTTAATTAGTTAACAAGGTTGATGAGTTAAGTGGGTTAAATGGGTCTGGGTGCAATTGCTTATTAGTTGATGTTTTATATCAGGGATCTCAGTCGGCATGTACGGGTGTAGTACCTCTGTGTAACCAACAGAGGGCGCATGAAACTGACCGGTAAATTGAGTGTACTAGAAGCTTCCAAATGGACATTACATCACCAGATACATCATCATAAGAGGCACAGATTGGATCCTGAGATAATCCAATTAAATCAACCCCTGGAAAAATGATTGGACACAAATGCTCCATCCGCGCGAGCCAATCAAGAGGAACACAGACGAGCCAATGGGAGCAAGGATTGAAAAGGGGACCAATCGCGTTGCAGGACTGTGTATAAGAACTCTACTGCTGCTGAGCACCAGGTCCTCCCACTGTGATGTACTTGTCAGGGAGCACCCAGTTTTGCACACGCTGAGTCATACTCTGCCTTGCCGCTGGGATCTCGGGCTACTCCCAGTTCCAGTTTCCAGTCATCATTAATAAACCAATTAAATTGGCAACAGCATCAGACTGTTACCTCTGACACTGCTGTGGTCTGTTTCATTACTCAGAGGGACATGAGACTGGCTGCTTCCTATGGGTTTGCAAAGGAAAGCTCCTTCACGCTCTCTCCCGCTCTCCCGCCGGCAGAGCCGCCATTGTCAGTGTGGAGGCGGCTGGGCCGGTGCCACAGCGCCCCCTGCAGGCGCGGGGGAATCACGGCACCCACCCTGCCCGGCCGGGAGCCACCAGCGCCCCCTGCTGGCTGTGAGCGTAACTGCACCGAAGGGGAAAGGGCCTGAGGCCGAGAGAGGCTGCACTGGGGCCTGCTGCTGCTGCTGCTGCTGTTGTTTGTTTGCTTTCTTTTTATATATATATATATTTTTTTATATATATATTCCAGTAAAGAACTGTTATTCCTTTTCCCATATCTTTGCCTGAAAACCCCATAATTTCAAAGTTACAAGAATTTGGAGAGTAGGTGGTCATATTTTCCATTCCAAGGGAAGTTCCTGCCCTCCTTGGCAGGCACCTATCTTTCAAACCAAGACATCAATAAAACTTCCGTCTTTCAACTCATAACAGCACATTTCACTTGGTATCTTATGACTGGAAAAATCATAAGTTTTTCACGCAAGTCAAGTTACATGGTCACTCTTTCCCTGCACTTGAAGCCTTGCTAATACTCTGCTTTTTTGATTATAGTCTTCTGCAGCTATGCAGTCTCTTGCCTACAAGGAAACACATAGAATCACAGAACGGTTTGGGTCAGAAGGGATCATCTCATTTCAATCCCCCTGCCAGGGGCAGGGATACCTTCCACTAGACGAGGTTGCTGAAAGCCCCATCCAGTCTGGCCTTGCCTACGACTCAAAACATGGTATTATTAAAATTATAAAGAAAAATAAGAATGTCCTGTGTTTACACAGGTTTTATTTATTTACATATTTGCATGACCTTTGACTATATCCCATCACCCACACATTTTGTAATTCAGATGGCCAGTTTTCTGGGGAAGGCAACTTGTCATCAGGGGATTATTTTGGGAACATGATGCCAATCTTTAATTAAGTTTCCCAACACAGAGCCTAGGACCCAGATATAGGCCTGTTTTCACAGTATTCAGGTGCCAGCATAAAACCACTTTAACACATCATAACACCATGTAGGTACAAGTAGGGCAGGAGTCTGAATTTATTTTCGGCTAGATGAGCCCTACAAGTCTATTTATTTTATGACTGTATGATATTTGCTGCTGACATGAGAAGGCAGGAGAAGCAAGTGTACAAAAGTGGGACCTTCATTACTGACAGTTGTGCAGATTCATCCTAGATGAAAGTGAAAGAGCAACTAAAACCAAAAGCCCAAGGAACTTGTAGCTAAGAACACCGTTGTGAATTTGTGCTGGAGAAGAGGATGGCAAAGTCTGACTGCAAATGTGAAGGGTGGGTAATCTAATTATTACATAAATATTCTGAAAGAGGTAATTATTAAAAGTAATTTTCAGTGCTTGTATGTTCTAGCTCTCTGCATGCCCACTTCTGTTGGGTCTTTTTTCACCTGACTTGACTAAATAATCAAGGAGGATATTTTCTCATTTCTGATATTACTGAATGTGAGCTGTGCATCCCAGGAATGGGCATTTTCACATTGTTCCAGAAACATTCAGTATGTGGCACAGGTGCCAAGAGCACAGAACTATATTGTATGGCACTAGCACGTCCTATAGACATTCAGTTTACGTGACTATATAAAAAAATCAAGTCATCAACATGCTTACTTTAAAATTAAAACTACATCCAGTGCAATCTAGACATGGTGAAATAAATGGCAGAATTCATAGGACTGAATCAGAGCCCATATGTCTCAAAGAAGACATCATTACCTGTTCCACTAATTACAATTTTTTAATTAACACTGACAGAAAATACACATAGCGAACAATTACAAACCACGCAGAAAGTGGGGTTAGGGCACATTAGGGCAAGCAGAGATTGTGCAGTGAAAAGTAACTCAGCCTCAGCAGCTTTATCTGAAGGGAGCAACATCATCCTGACATTTGGGCAGTTGTCACTTTGAGATCTCCCAGAAGATTTAAGTCAAGAAATCTTGAATAATTCTTCACATGCACCATAATTCTATCTACAATCAAGGGCTGCATATGCTAGAATCCAGGTAGGGTGGACAGAGACTTACAACCAAATTTTTAAAATACAAGTCTATTTTTTAAGAAAAAAAGTTGGGATGGTTCACCCAGAACAATGAGAAGCAGATGTTCATGCCAAATAAAACCCCACTGCAGCTGGTTATGGCCATTATGTGGAAAATCATACATTATTAGCAGGTGAAAGAAGCAAATGTATGTTGCTTTGCTGACTGTAATTTTAGCCTTGATCCAAACTGTCCTTTTTCCTTACCCAGGAGTGCACTTATTGCATCTTGGGCTGCATCTCTCAATAAAATACAGTTTTTAAGAGACAGCTCAATGCTTTACCTTTAGGGAATGCCTGGGAAGTCTTTTCATTAAAATGCTAATAGAACCATAAAGTTTAATGCCGAATTTCACCCACTTGAGCTTGACAGCAATGCTTTGGTCTAATTCTGATCAGAATAGTATCAATTTAATCATTAAAGTTTTATTCTGATGTATTTATTATTGAGCAGCCTAAAAGGAGCTGCATTATATTCAAGAATGAACTGAAATGAACTTTGAAGCATGAAACAAAGCCCGTCTGTGCAAGGGAGTGAACTGCTTAAGGAATTAAAAGATGAGGCTTGCTGCATTTTTATGTGGTTTGTCACCACAATATACCAGTACTTTGTTGTTCTTGGGGCAACTAACTGCACTTACCCCTTTGGTCCACTTTATTTGGATTATTCATGAAACAACAAAGCATCATGACTTAGCATGCACATTCATGATGTTTCCTAGACTGGCTCTCGATTAATCTACATACTAATGCAAGAGGACACATTCAGTAATACAAACAAGCCCTTGTGTCATGTTGAGTTACATGTTCTCTGGCTTTTCCCAGTATGTGGAGGGTGCAGACTCTCTACAAAGCTACTGCTACCCAAAAGAATGCCTCCAGCTTCCATCATCCTTGTCAGTCAGTAAGAAGCAAGGATGAAAGAAATTCTTAGCTTAAAACTTGTCTTTTTCAAAATAGCTGTAGATCAGCAGTGCCCAGTGCTTCTCTTACTTCACTACTCCAGCAGCCCAAAGATATAATCTGTGGGACAGCCATGCAGAGCTAAAGTACAAGATGAGATTTAAAGATAATTCAATGCTCCAATGCATTTTCCCTCAGCTCCAGTCAGTCCTCTTGGAGTGCTCTTTGAGAGCATTGGCTTCTACCTTCTCAATAACAAAACACTTGGAGAGGCTGCAATCCATGCACTTGTATGCGCACAATCATGTGATTTTCTCATGGAAAGCCTCTCCTTTTCCTCTGCCCTTTTCCCCACTGCCCTTCTACCTTCATCCATTTGGATTACAGCCTCCCGGGGACAGAGCCCAAACTCTCAACCTGACCACCTGTACAGTCCCCTCTACAAAGGAGGCAGAATATACAGTAAAGAACAAAAAAGGAACACAAACACACACACTTTTTAATATTGTAAATGAAAAGGAATCTACATTCTCCCATGTCACCTGCCCTTATCTGAGAAATTTCTTTTCTTCTGGTTCTCATTATGGTTTAAATGAAGCAAGGAAAGCTTATTTAAAATTATTCTGCTACAAATGATCTGACTTTAAAAAAAAAAGGAACAGATTACTAAAAGTGAGATTCCTAGCCAACTCTCTAAGAGCATGTTTTTCCAGAATCCATGGTGAGGACAGTATCAGGGAGGCAGATCTCTGCTTCCAGGAGACACCTGAACACTAAAGAGGGGCTGAGAAGGGCATTTTGCTTATCTTGCTTCTGCTGTGCTGGGGGAAGAGGAAGGCAGCTCTGTGTGGTGACACCCCAAGGACTGACGGGCTGGGGGAACAGTGCTGGAGCTGGAGAGGAAGGGATAAGGAGAAGAGAGTAACTAATCCCATGTGGCTTTTACTCCCAGCCCCACAAAGGGGCACTGGCCTTCCTGCCATCTTCTGTCCTGGTCATTGATTCTTACCAATTCTCATGTTCTCCTCAGCCTTCCTTATCGAAATTTGATTGCATGGCATATCTCTCATTTCCTTTATCAGTCCGGTCACTAACAGAAGGATTCACAGACCAAGAGCAGCAGCACCACAGGCTCTGGGGACTGGTCACAGGACACACAGGTTATGCTCCAGAGCCCATGCTAGCTTCCCAGGCTGAGAGAGCAGGAGTTTTAGCTTTGCCACCGATGCTGGAAAAACAGAGAATGTTCCCAAAGCACTGAAAGCTAGGCCTGCAAGAGAATAGTACACGATGTTCTCCCTTACTCCAGAAAATTACCTTTTGCATTTCAAGCAAAGATCTCAAAAATTAAAGCGTTAACTACAAAGAAAAGAACCAAGCAACTTTCCATCTCAATTACTGACTGCACAAACATTCCTTCAACTATGTTAGCGCTACATGAAAGGAAAATAAGCACAAAAAAAACTTGAATAATGCATACGTCTAAGGGTTACTATGTAAATAGCACATACTCCAGCACTTCTGATCATAAGGCTCATTCAGGTATAAAATCTCCAGAATACTGTTTGTTAACACCTCAGGGTGCCTCCATTTGCTTTTAGCCCTCAACACCCACTTAAGGTCACTTAATGTCAAAGCACTAACACCACAACCCAAAATCAGCACAAGGGCTGCCTGGTTTACAGAAACTTCAAGGTGTTCTGAATTGTGATTTTACTAAAGAACCCAAACCCAAACCCATTTAATAGTTTAACAAAATCTCAGCTGGCACTGACTAGACAAAATCTTACGTGGGTCTTTTGTCTCTGCCTGAAATTTTCAGGTATATAGCACTCTTTGCTGTGATAATTGGTTTAGCTCTCCATTCCAACCATCAGGTGATAGAAAATATCCATCAGACTAAATGCAATGTGAGAGAATTCTCTTTAGCCAATTAGCTGGTAATGAGAACATTAGCCACAGTATCTTCTGCAGAGGGCACCTTAGCAATTCCAGAGAAGCCCACAAAGATGACAGTTCTATCTGTATGATTAATAGCGAGTGTATGACACTATATGAATTCTATACAGTTGTGTAAAATCAGGGAGGAATGATCCACTTTATGCTGTTAAATATTTTAAGTGCCACAGATGATTTTTATATTACATTCTAATACATACACTTATTTTGTGTCTTGAAATTAACTCTTCTGCACCAAGGATAGTTTTTAAAGCATTTGGAGTTCTCCAGACAAGAGGAATTATATAAATTCAAGCAATCAGGAGCAGCAGTTACAGAATGGTGAGATTCTCCCTTGTACAGTATGGTTTTGAACGTCAGGAAGGCAAAACTAAATCAGCCTGTTTCTCCACTTTCACCTCAAGTATATTCTTCTTGCTCTATTGAAAAGTGGCTTAACTTCCAACCTGGCAGGTCAGAAACAACCACCTGTGTAATGTGCAAAGCAAGGGAAAGTCAATATTTGTTCTTCCCCGTAAGATTTTTGGTACAGAGCGTGCTTTCTGTGTGAACACACGTGCACATGTGCAATGGTACACACAGACCTCAATGGGATCAAACCCCAAAGTCCTTCATATTGCAACATAAAGCAAGAGGGTAACTGTGTACCTGCAGCTGGGTTGTGCACCAGCAAGGGGGGAATTTGAGGATCACCACACCTAGAACTGTGCCATCAGCCACAGGCACCCGTCAGCTGTCCCTAAAACACTGCAAGGGCACTGCCACCTGCCAGCAACCTGAGCCGACCAACCAAACTACTTGATGGGGAGGTTCAAAACCCACATCTCTACAACTGGACTGTGCAACACAAAAAGAAAAAACTATACTGGCACATGCATAGATTCAGTTACACCAGTGAAAAATCTTTAAATGGGCACACTGCAAGGCTGTAGTCCAGATTAGCCTAATTGTATTTAATTTCCAAATAAAATAAACAATTTGAGTTTCCTGTTGTGCCAGAAGGGTGCTTGTAAGAGAAGCCTACAATGGTGCAGCTACTGATACATCAATTTGCAAGCTTGCCTAACACAGACAAAGCCTGAGTGAGCTGTGTGGGGGCAGAAAAAGAGGGGAAAGGCAGAGGAAATTAGTGAATGGCGCAGTTATGGGAAGTGACAGAGCAATCAATAAACTCCAGGTTCAGAGGATAAATTAAACTGACAAAAGTCAGCCTTAGTTTGCATACCAAAATTTCATTTGTTCAAATCCTCTGTGGAGACGGAAGGAGTACCATAACAACTGGGATAATCTGAACCTATTTTTCTTCTCTTAACTGCTCCTTTAAAGTGTCATTTCTTCCTCAGTCCAGGCCTTCCTCTTACTGGAGCTCTTACTGGAGCTTTGTTAAGCTTGAAACACATGGCAAATTTCAGATGGAACATATTAAAAAGTGCTTAGATACCATGGCAATAAGCACACTGGGAACACCACTCAACACAACAGCCAAGATAGACAAATGGATTTGTACACAGTGAATTTTGTACAAGAGAATTTTAAAAAAATCTGCAGAAGGTGACAGGTACCAGGTGCCTGCCCTGCACCATCTCATGCAGCACCATCCAGGCAGGGGCAACAGGGAACAGGCAGGAGCAGCCAGAGGAGAAACAGGGCTGCAAACAGACTAGGAGAGCTTAGCTGCCAAGCTGCACGAAGGAACGTGACCCCTTATGAAACAGGACTCCCCCAACCTTGATTACAGGCTCAGGTACCTGTTACACCCTTCACAATCTGTTGAGACTTTGCATGATGGGAGAAAGATGATTCTGAGAGCAGAGACACAAATGAGACTTAACCCTGAGTTGTTTTGTTTTCTTGAAACCTATGGATCAGAAAATTTTTTTATCAAGCACAATTCCATGCTTTTTTGATTTTTTTTTTTTTTTTAATGTAAGGACAGTTGATCTGGTAATAACGCAAAGGGAGTTCAAAACTGAAAATTAAATTCAATTGATTGCAGATTGACAATGTGTCATCTGTTAATTAAAGGTGACAACTGTAACATTATATTTCATTGAACAATGCAAAATTATCAACTGTGGCAAGCTCTTCCAAGTTTTATCACTCTTTTACAGTCATCAGCTGGGCTAAGGAGGCAAGCACAGTATTAGCTCTACAAAGCACTAAACAAGTTTGCCACATACAGCTGGGTTCTGTTGGCTTGAAAGGACTGGTATTGTGTCTGTGCTCAGTGGCACAGTGGCAGCTATGACATGTCAAGGCAAATTACATGAGTGACTTACATGGTACCTGACTGTAAAAGCAGAGCACCTTTTGTTTCAAGGAATGCCCAGCGAAGCACTGCTGACCCCGTGTTAGACTATTGCATCACTCAGATTCATTCCAGTTTCAGGCTGCTCTTCCTTAGCAGACAGAACAGTCTTTGCCCCAAATCCTTGCCTGGACATTGACATCCTCCCCAAACACCACCCTGCCCTCAGTTCTCCACTGCAGGAGAAGATGCTGCAGCAGAGTCACTCTAGCACCACAGGGAAAGCTCAGCTCCGCTTCAGTCCGACCTATGTGATTTATTACATTCCCCACAACCTGTGGCTTACATTGTACAACGTAACATACTGCGGACTTCACTGCTCATCATCTCCTGGTGGCAACTGAAGAAGACAGAGGTCTGTGCTGATGCTTTTAGATTATCAGAGGAAATCCTTCACTATTACTGCTCAGAGCCATCAATAAACTGTTAACAATCATGATGTGGCTTAAGTAGATCAATTGTCATTTATGAGTAAAATCTTTGTAAAAAATCTAATTTCTTTAATGGAGTATTTTGAGTTTCACTAATTTACCCTGCTCATCAGGTCCAACCACCAGTTCTGAGGGGCCTTTTATCCCACCAACGACTGTCCCTCTGTAGATACCTTTTATCTACCCACCATTTGCCTTGAGGTTTGCAGCTGGGAAATCTTGGTGGATGTGACATGCAAACAATAATATTGGACATGCTGATCTCATTTACACTTACCAGGAAGGTTACGTCTTTTCCTTCCAGATCCAGAACTAACTGCAATCATCCACACTGCTGCTTAGAGGCGAGTGCTATATTCATAACACCAGCAGACTCAATCCAGCCATAGGGGAAAAACACATAATTTTTGTCACTGGCACTGATGGTTTACAGATAAAATTCACTCATTTCTTTGCTGTGCCTAAAAAACTTTGCTCAAGATGCAAACATCTTTAAACAGGAAAAACTTCATATACAGAACAACCTACACAAGGCTCCGACTGAACATTAAGCTACCAAACACATGCTTTATCTTACTACTTGAATTACAAAAATCCTGTGTTGCATTTGTGAGAAGGGAGTCATAAAAAATTTCTTTTTAACAAAATATGACTATAAAATGGCCAATTCCAATAGCTACTGACCGTGTGGCTGCATGCTTACTGGGACTACAGCCATCACACAAGTGTCTGCAGTGTGCTGAGCAACTCCTCTTCCCAAATGCTCCTGAAGGAGAGCAGGGAAACAATAGCTGTAAGGTGATAAATGTGTCATGACTAGTGACAGGAAGGCTGAACCAATGCTCAGTGTTTCTCTGGTCTAGGGAAAGATGAGCCTCAGGATATATTCCAGTGTCAGTGATTAGCAGAAGATTAATAGCTGCGAAGAGCACAGCAAAATAACTTCACAGTGTTAACTCATTTCCTAATCACAGCTTGGAGTTCACAGCACAAGGAAAAACATGTTTGCCTCTGTATGTGTATAAATACAAAGGAGCATAATATTCTATTTCTTTCCCCAGGTATTACTGCATGTATCTCCAGAACAGGAGTATCTATTATGAATTATCTCCACCATCCTGTATTCTCCCTCTGCCCTCCTCACTTCCCTGTGAAAGGGGAGTGAGAGGAGAGCAAAGATGGCACCGTTAGATTCCCTTTCTTCAGCTTTTAGCAGCCTTTGGAGGTCAGGATGCTATTGGCTCTTCTCTGTGTGTGAGCTGGAGCTGTTCACTTAGCAACAGAAAGAAGGAGCAGACAGCAAAACTATCTGGCAACGTGTGTGTGCATCCGTGAGAGAGAGGAGGAGAGAGTGACAGGAGAGATGGCTTAGAGGATGTTCTCTGCCTCTGCTTCCAGAGGGTCCACTCTGCACCACTGCTGGCTCCTGCAGGGATGGCAGCAACAGGTGCTGGTGCCTGCATCCCAATGAAAGCAGCTTGAGAGCTCAGCATATCACATTTTTAATACAGGAGTTAATTAGAGCCTACAAACAGCAGCAACAACAGAAATCTCAATAAAGCCTGTATTTAATGCAAGTCGTAAAACACAGGTTCTGTGCATGAAACAATATGGATGCAAAATGCAATGTGTTAGAAGAAAAAAGACGGGAAAGGAAGAAAGCCAGAGATAAGGTTATGCAGACAGGACAAATGAGTTTACCTTCATCTACTTTTCCTCCTGCTATCTATTAGCAAAAACTCCAATATTTAACCAACTGCAGTAAGACACTGTCTGGGAGCCCTGGTGGTGTAGTGGTTAAGCACATGGCATAGCAATTGCCAGGGCCCAGGTTCGATCCTGGCCAGGCTGCTCCCCGGGCAGGCAGTTGCTCGTTAGCCCTGCAAGGGGGCAATCCGCCTACGTCCTGAGGAGGACCTCACTGCCACTGTCCAGAATTGCTTTGGCCCGGCAGATTGAACCTCGGGATTAAAGGGTGGGCTCAGATCTGCGCGCCCTGTGTCTCACCTAAAAAATCCAGTGCGCAGGCTGGGAGGTCTGAAAAGAAAAGAGGCCTCCCCCGGATCTTCGTTCGCGAAGGCTGGCCAGCAAAAAAAAAAAAAGACACTGTCTGTACCATTATTCAACCTCCAGAAGCATGAGCTTGTATCTCAGCTACTTCTGAATAACACTTTCTTACAAAGCAGGGAAAGAAATAGCAGAGGAAGGTGTTAAGACAGGAGAAATGCATATTTTGCAGATCTTAGTTCCTTTACCAAACATAGGGGACTTGTGATGAGAGATTACTGATTATTTCAAGCTCAGAGCAACATAAGAGATTTCATGCAGATCACACCACAAGGAACATACAACCTGCAACCCTCCCATGCAACTGGCATCAGATATTTTCCTTCCTGCCACTGTTATAAAAGAGCTCTGAGCAACCACCAGGGAAAGCATCATTTTCTCATAGGTAAGGCATGTCTCCCTCCTCTCCACCGATCCCCAAATAAAGTAATTGTAGACCCAATGCCACTGACCCTATTCTTTCTCCCAATTGCTTTACATTTGTGTAGATTTAAAAATTTAATTTTAAAACTAAATGTAAGTCCCTCTACCTGTGGAGTGTATGACTGTTGGTCTTTCCAACTTTGAACACCTAATCTTGCAAATCAAGCCCACTGAAATGCAGCAGCTGAACAGCTCTAAATAGATCAGCTCAAAAAAACCCAACCCAACCAGGACCCTCTTTCTGTTCAGAATGAGGAGCTTAAAAGCAACCAAGGGTGTTGTTTTATCCTTTTCACCTTTTTTTGTGTGACAATTCTATTATCTTTTCCTTATATTCAACAATAGAATGGATATGTAATAAAGGAAAGGAAATGGTACTTCCCTAGATTCAATATACCCAAAACATATATATAATTCTTAAAGAGGAACCTGTATTTTTCAAGGAACAGAACTACAGTATGGGTTGCAGGCCTAGTTCTCCTATTATCTCCTCCATAGAAGGACTTCACCTTTCCAACAAAAATCTACAGATTACAGGAACTCAGCAGAGGTGGAAAAAGTTGACTATCGAGAGTAGGCCACTGGTACAATAAACAGTCTGGTGTAAAGAAAAAAAAAAAAACAAAGAAGAAGGGATAAAAATAAACCCAAGAGGTTTACCTGGCTGAGCAGGGCCAAAGAGACTGAAAGTGCCTAAGAGAAGTAAGGCCCTGGCGTAGTCACCTTTCCTGTGCTTCAGGCAAACTCTTACCAAAGCCAGTGAGAATGTGAACGCTCTCTTACCAAAAATTCTTCATATTCTATAATTTAAATAAGTACTGATAATTGTCACCAGTAGTATGAAAGGCTTGACTAGAAGCCAGTCGCATTGATTGTCTATGACAGTGTATGCATCTGAAATTTGTGTTCTGTTGGTGAATGTGGGGACCTGCTCTCAAGGGACACCACAAGAGGCTTATTCCATTTCCTCAGACTCTGCCCAGGCCTCAGTTTTACATTACCTAAAACCTGGGTTGTAGTTGCCATTGTCTCCCCAGCCACCATGGCACCTGGTGACTTCCCCAGAGCTTTGCCTGGCTTGCCCTCTGCAGAACTGCTCTGGCAATGCCTGAGTGTATGGCACTAAGGACAGAGCTACACAGCTCCAGGGAAAGAAGCAGTGATTTGAGGACTGTAGAAAGTCTACCAGGAGTTAGTGGACTTTTTAGAAGGTGCCTTTCGACACTTTTGGCAGGGAGGTTATTTGAGGCATTTGAATTCGCAGTTATCTTCTACAAGTGCTTAAAGAACTTACTGAAAATGTAAACTTGGGTATTGGATAGCTTTGAGGATTCCCATTGGGATATATTCATAACTTTAAATTAAGTTCATGGTCATTGTTATTATCTCATGAATGTGAAATCTGTTTGCAATATCAATACAGTACACTGAAATGAAAGGCCAGACCCAATAACATATTTAGGCTTCTGGCATCCCATTTTCATGTGTCTGCACATCACATTTTAAGTGGAGAATAAAATAAAAAGACCTGTGATACCAGCGCTCTGAGCTCAGTAGCACTGGCACCCTCCGCCTGTGAGTAGACTCTGAGGGCTTTTTTCCTCCTCTGTCATTCTTTGCAGCATCAAGGAGTTGAAAGTAACATTTTTGTCACAGATCCAGTGCCCACCTCATGTGGGGTACTGAAGTCCTGGGGGCTGTCAGCCAACAGCAACAGCCCTGCAGAGAGCAGGGACTTCTGCTCTGAAGGCATTATCTCCTGTTTATTGCTGAACTTCGAGCTTAGGAAGAGTTGGAAGCCAAGAGAGACCAGCATCTCTCAAGGCAGCCCGTTCTGTGCTTGCAGAATGTATGGTATCAAATATAATGAATCATGAATAGTTTGGGTTGGAAGGAACCTTAAAGATCATTTGCTCCTGCTGCCTAGAATTGAAAGAAACTTTCCAAATAATATTAGAGGTGATAACAAAGAGCACTTCTTTAATGAAAGCTTTCAGGTGCACAAAATATAGATATACACACCCACAGTATCAGATTATCAAAATTTTTATAAGTTTAATTAATTAGTATATCTAGTAAGTACATCCAATAGGAGAATGAAGGTTGTCCTGGTGACCCACCCTTGGGCCTGCCCCTTGGAGTCTCTCTTTGCCCTATTTCTTGTTATGTATCCCAAGTGCTGGTGCAAAACAAGATGTCCCTGTTAGAAATTCTTTTCTTGAAAATAAGACTAAATAGAATTTCAAGAGTGTGACATAACGTGTGAGAAAGAGTTAGCCACTGTTCTAAAGTGTGACAAAGGGTAAGAAAGTGCTAGAACTTATATATATTATATAATGTATATTATACAACTATATATTACAAAGCTGCAAAGCTACAAATATATGAAAAAGCTAAAAATCTTTAGGCGCACTCCAACTAGCTGCCATGAGCAGGGAAACCTTCCACTTTTCGCAGGTTGCTTAAAGTCCCACAATCTCCACATTACACACACACAGTTTAAAAGCTCTCACTTGAGGGACTGAGTTGCATGCCCACCTCTGAATTGGCATGATCTGAAGAAGAACAATGTCTGTTAACAGCCCATCTTTTAATTTGTACCTTAAGTTACCGGAATAAGCAGGGAGAAAGGGGATAATTAAGCATTTTTTTTTTAAACACCGCAAACATCACATTTCCTATATGCTTCAGCAATTTCAGTGTAGGAGACAAATCAATACTCTGCTCCATTGAGTTAAAGATTCTCACTTGGTAAGGGAAAATAGGAAATTTACCTTAAGGAAAACAATACATAATTCTTTAGAAGAAAAGAAAACGGAAACCTTCTTTTTGTCTAATTCCTTTTTTTTGTTAATAAAAACTAAGCACACTTAGAGGGAACTGTTTTTCTGTATAGACATGATTTTCATAAACAAACTTGCTCCTTCCAATGCATTGAAGAAAAAGCAGAAAAAAAATGCCAAGAGCAAGAAAAAGTCTAAAAGAAAAAAACATTTTGGAAATTGTCTGGAAATGGTCTCTCAACACCCAGCTATCTTCTGTGCTTCCTGAGCAGCCATGGAGGAATAGTTCAGGACAACAGAATAAAACAATAACCACACGTCCTCACTCAATGCATGTGACTCAGTTATGGCTGTGTTTTGGGAGGGGATTTCTTGTGGGTGGTGGTGGGGGTATCACTCTTCACTCAATCCCTAGTCCCATTCATACCTCTACCAGGTTGCAAATACAATTGTTGTGACAAACACAAACAAACTCTAAGCTCCCACATTACCATGCCACTCATTTTAACATAACTGGTTTTTTAGCTTTAATGGAAAAGTTTACACATATAGGTTTTCTTAATGTAAACAATCTGGAACTCCTAGGAGCCAAAGGAATTCCCCATTGCTTCTAAAATGGTGGTTTAGTTATATTTTATATAGATTTTCTTAAAGCAATGGCTTATTATTAAAATGTCCGTGCTGGTTGGGAGAACAGAAATTAGGCAATAACAGAATGAAGGTGTTTTGCTGACAGACAAACAGCTGGAAAGCAAAACACCATCATGTGATCTTGCTAACTGGCACACCCTATCCACTGTCTCTGAGGACTCCTCAGTAAACACGACCTGACACTAAACCATTGCCTCTTTGCTTTTGTAATGGATTTTCTTCTTCATGTGGGAGGCCCTTCCTCTGCCTCATTTTATCAGAGCAACTTGAGACATTTCAGTGGGGTCACACCTTTCTTTCCCAGACGAGTCATCAGACCCTACTCAGTCCAAAACATTGTACTGTTTGACCAATTTGCACAGCACATTTACAGCATGTCTAGGGCAGAAGATGTAGAAGGATACATACTCCCTTTCCTCCTACAAATGAGAACTGAGGCAGCTGACATAACTGCTCAATCACACAACAGTATATAAATAGCAGCATGACAATGAAAAGCTCAAGTAGTCAACTTCTGGCCTTAATTTTTTTCTGACTGCATCATTAATTGTCTCTTTAAAAAAAAGTCTAACAAATTTTCAATAAAAACGCATTTCTAAATAATCATGACCTATTTGGTAAAGCTGCTGCTTTATGTTGCTCGCATCGCTGGTAACAGAATGCCAGCTGAGAATCTTGCTATTGGTGTCAAGTAGTTCCACAAAAAAACAGGCTTCTTTTACAAAGCTTCAGTGGAATGATAGTTCTTATCATGGAAAGAGAATTTCACAAGGCAGAAGAATAATGGTAAAATGCTCTGTGAGTGGCAGAATGAAATCCAATCCCACAGACAGTCAAGAAGGCAGCACCAGTGGGTGGTTATCAAGACAGTTTCATCAGACAGTCGAAGGCCATGCAAAGCTTTATAAATCAGCATGAAGAGTTTACAACTGACACACCACTGAACACAGAACACTAAAGACTTCTGTTCTGAAAAGCTGATTTTTGGCAGCAGCCCTCCTGCAGCTTTTAGACTTTGCTTACAAGAGTTAAAGGGTGGAGGCAGGTAGAATCAAATAATCCAGTCTCAAACTCAAGAAAGCATGAATAGAAATCTGTCTCCATGACTGAGAGAAATTATCTGTCACTAATAATATTCCCCAGATAATAAAAGTCAGGATGTGAAACAGCCCAAGTACTTCAGGGGAAGCAAAACAATAAATCAGGGTGCTAGACAAGTGTGACATCCTCTGCTACCTGACAGACAATTCTGCCCACCTGACGTTGGACTACCCTGACAGGGTCCTACACCCTGGTGAGAAACCAAGCAGGGAGATCTGGCCACAGATGCAGGAATCCCAGGCAGACCTGAGGTTCTGACACCCACAGCAGTAGCACAGAAGATGAAAGGAGTGCCCCTAAATCAACTTCACATGGAGCAAAATGACACCTACAAATGACAGTCAAAAGCTTTAAGTCTTACAAGGAGATGAGCATGGTGTCTTTCTGCAAGCCCAAAATGTGATTCTAGTGACAACTGCAACAATTCAATTGTCAGCCTTTTAAGTTTGGAAAGGAAAGAATTGACTAGGGCACCCAAACAGCATTTACAATTACATATTCCACTAGTCTAAAATTACTGAGTAGTAATTGAAACAGGAAAAATCTAAAGCAACTGATCAATGGGAAAGCATGCAGAAACAGCCATATTCTACACTACAAAAAATGAACTGAAAGTTAATCACCCCACCACTGAACAATATCATAGTCACTGAAGAAGAAAACTTCCTCTCTGCCGTTTACTATCAAGTGGAGGTAACACAAAGGCACAAACAAGAAATCCACACAGACTAGGGATACAGGAACTAGAGATGGAACTAAACATCTTGTGTATATATCGCTAGCTGAAAACTATCCCAGGTATCAAGGGGGCTGGACTCCACTTTCCAACAGAAATACAATGAAGGAAGAGGAACAACTATCACATAACATTCATATATCCATTTTAGCGATACAGGCAAACCCTTCCATTAATAAATTCCCAAGGAGAAATTCACAAACTATTTTTTCACCTAAAATTCAAAAACTATTCCTCTTCAAACAATAAAGCAGGTTTTGCACACCCTCTGAAATATTTTCCTAGAGGAGAAAAAATAAGAGAGAGAGAGATTGAAGAGAGAGATGAGAGAGACAGTTCTCATTGTAATAAACTGATTCTTGGAAAGTCTGACGCACCAGAGAAGATAATTAGAAGCCAGGCCAGTAATTCTCTTTAGCCATGCAAGTACAGCTGTTAACCCTTTCTGTAAAACAGGGATAAAACACTGAGATAAAGGGTTAACTGCAGTGTGGATCTTGTAAATGATGCTCCAACAGCTCAACATTTTCTTTTCAAGTTTGACATGTCCTTCTGCAACCAGCGGGTGATATAATGTAAAATTTAAGATGTCATCTACACGCAAGGAAATCCAAATGAAGAATACAATAATTATGGGGGAAAGTCCATAAGGTAGAAGATGTGCAAAATGTTTGAAAGCACGAATATAAAAAGTTCCCCTGTATAGCAAATCCTTAGTACAGTTTGGAAGTGAAACATGACAGATATTCACCTTAATGTGCTTATCACATGACACCAAGGAACAGAGACATCACAGTAGCAAATATAGGATAAAACCATGAGAAATCCAAAAGAAAATCTGAAATGGGACGGAGAGGGCAATAATGGCCAAAATTAGGAGACTTATTGTGAACTGAGCACCAAATAGAGCAATTTAAGGAATGCAGAGATAGAACAGGAGCATCATACCTAAGCAGCAGAGATTTATGAGGAGACGTCAGTGGGGGTATGTTTTAGGTCTTATAAATGTTTTGGGTCTTACCACCTCTTCCCCATTTAAAAAGCATTGTGGATTTCACAGTGACCTGAAATGCTCTCAGGGCCAGAGTGACCTATTCTGATTTACATCCCTGAGGATAATGGTGTACAATGCTGATAAAGCCAGAGCAGTTTCTGCCAGCAAAGGCCGTGCTCCAGTGACTTTGGATGAGCTCTGTTAAGTCTAGGCCACTGGAGGGACTTCCTTCCCTCTCTATTCTCCCCACTTTTGGACCCTGGGACTTCTCTGGACACTACATAGCTCATTGTCCAACAGGAGGCCATACAGACACATTAACCACTGGAAGAAGAAAGTCAGCAGACTCCTCCTTTCACACACAAACTCATCTCCACCCACCCTGCCTGGGTGGGTTCACATCAGTGGTGCCTTTCCCTGGTCTTAAAATTAAGAGCCAAACAGGGTTAAGGGAGAAGGAGTTTTTACCTTGGTATTTATTTAAGGATCCTTAAAGGTGCACCACTTCATCGGAATGCACGGAAATGCCCCCCGAAATGCACACTCTTTTTTTTTTTTTTTTGCTGGCCAGCCTTCGCGTACGAAGATCCGGGGAAGGCCTCTTTTTCCTTTCAGACCTTCCAGCCTGCGCACTGGATTTTTTAGGTGAGACACAGGGCGCGCAGATCTGAGCCCACCCTTTAATCCCGAGGTTCTTCTGCCAGGCCAAAGCGATTCTGGACAGTGGCAGTGAGGTCCTCCTCAGGACGTAGGCAGATTGCCCCCTTGCAGGGCTAACGAGCTCTGCCTGCCCGGGGAGTATCCCCGACCGGGACTTGAACCCGAGCCTCGGCAATTACTGTGCCGTGTGCTTAACCACTACACCACCAGGGCTCCCTGCACACACATGATACATCGCATATACAATGTATGGGCCTTGCAAATCAGCATATTTATCAGAAATTCCCCAATGAGAGACTTGAATGAACCCCCCAGCCTGAGGAATTCTCCCCTGGATGGGCCTATCTTAGTTTACAGAATGTGTCTTAGGGAAGACCTTGGTTTCTAGGGCTTTCTGGCCACTAACTGCAAGGCTTCCAGGATGTTTGTCTCCTGGCTTAACAGAATATTAGGTCTATGCTAAGTTATCAGACTTAAAAAAATTACAAGTGTGCATGCTAGAAGCACTGAGGATACATAAAAGCTATATTAAAGGGTATATAAAAGGGGTATTAAAAAAAAGGCAAAAAATCATCATGGCATCATCAGGGTCCAAATTTTGTCCAGTGAAATTAACACAGTCTTTTGGCGAGAAAAATAATTACCATTAGATTTGAAAGAAAAAACTTGCAAAACACACCAACAAAAGCAGTAGTAACACAATGACATTAATGACTGGATGATGGAACCATTTATTTAGTGGCAACCTTAGACCTTGGCACATAGCTAAACTTCAGTGACAATAATCTAAATTTATTCCACATAGTCATTTTGTGGTTCATTAGCAAACCTTTTTATTTGAACTCCTTTGAGAGCTACATGTCCTTTCTAGTGCTGTTTTGCTAGCTAAGAGCATCTTGTCTGAATTGCTGGATCAAATCTAGAAAAAACAACCCAAAGCCATCACCATCTGGTGACTGTTCAACATCCTGTATGGACACTAGCCTGTGTCCATCCTGGGTGAACAGGTGTCCACATAACAGCAGCCATCACAGTTGTCACTGGTTTGTAATCCCATTTCCAGACTTGACACTCAGGCAGAATTACTGAAAGCCTGTCACCCTTCAGCTGATCTCTCCCAGCACGCTTGGGAGGAACCCTCTCTC
The DNA here is from genome assembly GCA_013396875.1 of Vireo altiloquus. NCBI lineage: Eukaryota > Metazoa > Chordata > Aves > Passeriformes > Vireonidae > Vireo > Vireo altiloquus. The sequence continues at coordinate 171,982 of VZRF01004599.1, read as the reverse complement.
CCCTGCTCCTCTGCCTCACACTGTTGAGTGGTTGGTGGTGAATTCTGTGCTGGATTTCATTCGCTAATACCTCCATTCTTGATCATTTGAAAAGATCAAGCAAACAGCATTGACAAAAAGAAATGTCCTTGGAAATCCAGTGTTGTGCAAATACATAGGGACCGCTATCTTTGCCATTCAGGCTCCAGAAACACCAGTACTCCCCACAAAATGTGACTCCTTCACTTAACCAGTAGTGAAACCAGCTATTATTCATGCCCAGTAGAAAAAGTGTTTGCTACTTCTAACTTTAGGGGAAACAAAAATAATAAGACTCCTCCCCTGGGCTCAGTGATTATCTAAGAAAAATAATAATTTTCATTGAAAATGGCTGACCCAGCCGTAAAATCTTACTAAGCTAAAAACCATATAAAACCTAAAAAATCTTACTAACCTAAAAACCATTTGATTAGCAACAGATGTCAAATCAGTGAAAATAAATATTTTTAAAAAATAATAATAAAAAGAAAAAGATACACAGAATAAGGCAGGCTGTGGATTTCACTAGTGTCTGTGAGTTCATAGACAAGTAGCCAAGTTTGCAAGCACAACAAATTAGCAGGACTCGGATGAGCAAATTGTGCTTTGCTAGATCATAGCAAGTATCAAGTACGGGCTCATTACATTACAGCTTTCCCACAGAGCTACAAACTAACACTTCATATCTGGTATTTCCTAAGGACTCACACACAGTCATTTAACTCTTCAGCTGAGGCAAAAAAGCATTCAAAGACATGGATATCCCTCAGGCACAGGACCTCTAAGATGAGTGCTAATAACTAACCCTATGTTCAAAGTCAAAAGCATCCTCCATGTGGAAAATCTGTTCTCAGTAGCCACCCCTGTGCAGTGTGGCAGGGGAGCAAAGGCTGTCTGCACAGCGCCATGCCAGCCAACTTCATTACAGTCATTTGAATTCCTCCATTCGACCTGACAGAGCCCTCTGAACCTTTGACAGCCAGGCTGGTTGAAGCAGTTTTGAACAATGACTGTGTGGGGGGATATATTCTCCAACAATTTCACAGGAGTGACTGTCCAGTTTTTAGCTGGTTTAGTTTGCTTCCTTAATAGCCTACAGAGAAAACAGGCAATGAAGAAACAACACTCCAAAACCTCTGTGTTGAGATCTTTATAGGCAGCAAAATGAACTACAGGAACTATGGTCTTCTATGGGCTTACACCATTAACCTGCTTCTCAATTAGGAAATTAGGCACATCCCTGGGCATGTTACCAAATAGCCTCCTCTAAACAAAGGATGAGCATCCCAAATTCATGCTCTCTTTGGCAAGTGATCCATACTACCTAAGCATTTCCCAGCTACCGTGCCAATAACTTTCCTTGTTCTATATAAATTTGACCAACATTTCCATGTCCCCAAAAACGCAGCCACTCTAAGCAATGATCAAAACAAAGCTTTCTACTTAATAAAAAAAGCACTATGAAGCTTGCTAGGGCAATAAAATATGGTTACTTTCCAAACATCAAGAGGAAACCAGCATCAGAAATCCTTTGGCAAGGTCTAGAAAATGAGATTCTTAAAGTGAACTTGAAATGACCAAACTTAGCAATTACACATTTTGCCACATAACACACTTTGCTAAATTTTAGTCTTTGTGTGCAAACAGACAGGGTTGTTTGCCTATTTGGCCTGTTGCCTTATAATAGAATTACTCCCTTTGCATCATGAAAGTTATTTACACCAACTACAGAAATAGAGTAGAGAATCTAGACTGGTTTTTTGTCCCGTGCATGTCTACATATGTTAATATCTGTCTGTATGCACACATACCCATGAACATGAGATAAAACATGGACACTGAGATAAAACATGGACAAAACAATAAGGCTTTTGTCATCTTTAATACAGTTCTGTTATATATAACCTTTCAGCTTAAATATAAGCTTAAACCTGAATCTCTCACATACATACAGTTATATACTTATTTATAGCTACAGTAATAGGGAGGTTGCTTAGAAAAGTACAACATCTTTGGAAAAAGTGGGTCGTGATAATGCAAAACAGAATCTGCTTTTCAACTTTAATGGCATCTCTGGTCTATGAAAACTGAACTTGAATCCCCTTTTTCTGCCCAGTGGAATTCTTTGAATCAGGTGTCATAATCCTGTCTGTAGGAATTTTTGTCTGCCCTGTCACCTCAATCATCCTTCAGGAGTTTGGTTGCATTGTGGGCATCAGAAAATTGCAGAAGAAGGCATGGAAATGGGATCCTTCATGCTTTAAATTCTCATATAAGCAAAAGACCAACAAAAAGCAGGCAGTCCTGGGCATGAATATAAGTTCTGAGTCACCTTGCCCCACACTGAGTGAAGATCTCTGAACTCTATGACTGCTGGAAATAGTGGGACATCATCTCAGAGCAGAGGGTGCCTTACAAAACACAGAACCACCCAGCCTACCATACCTTTTAATATTTGTAGAATAAATTTTTCTTTTGTTTCATAACCCAGGGGAAGGGAACAAGTTCACTATTGGGAAAGTCTGTTACTTGAAGAACTAGTCACTCAAATTCATTAATTGCCAAAAGGAAAGAAAATGCTTGAGAACAGGTCCATATGATGCTGGGCTGACCCCAGGAGTACTGTGTCATGGACAAGCACAGCCATGTCAAAGACTAGGACATGGTCTGCTTGCAGTACAGGCACTCTTAACTAGAATTGTGTAAAGCTTGATGGCAAACACACTGTAGCTTGTGGCTTTTTCAGCTTCATGCCTGTTTTCCTCTAGCCTTCCATCTTTAAGGGTCTTTGGCGAGAATTAGTATGTTCTGCATCATAAGCTTTAGCAAAGACTCATTTGAGATGTTTATTGTACACAGTTATACCATTTCTAATAGCTAGTAACACATGACAAGTTGTGATTTTAATGTGTAAATCATGCCACGGGTATTTTGCATATTATATTCCTATATGTAACTGCACAGACTGTTTGGAGGCTATTTTCCTGTACCCTCAAGCCCTCTCTTGTTCCTTTCAGCTCACTGCAAAGACAAATAAAGCTGCATCTGTCTCCTCACAAGGAAGGTGACAGGAAATGGGAAACAATGACAAGCTCAGGCCTGACTCTCAACTTACTAGCCACTGCAAACTGTAAAATTGCCTTTCACTGCAGTCAGCACAAGGCCTGCCACTTTCTTCAGCAGCACCAGAACTTTACCTCTGAACAGGATTTTCTTGGCTTTATCGAGCCATTTACATCATACCAGCCATGCTAGTTTTTTAACAACTTTAAAATACTGTAGGCTAATTTCAATATTTAACACTACATTAGAAAGGTTCAGCAAACATTATGAACATGGAACTGACCTGCTGTGCCTGCCTTGTGTAGACAGAGACTTTATATAGGCAGCTTATACTTGGACAGGCCGTGCAAATGGTTTGGCTGCTAAAATATTTTGCTGACCTCTTCTTTAAGTTAGCTGCAGACTTACAGAGAGATTTATAAAACATCTCTGCCTCTAATATGCTCGGTTTATAATCAAGTAACTCGTTCATGGTGCACACAGGTCAGTCAGGCATGAAATGCTTTCTGTAGATAAGTCAGATAAAACTGCTGTATTCACTCCCATTCCTTGACCTCAGTGGGGCTGTTGGGATTTTGCATGTTAAGACAGGCAGAAAGAGCACTTGAAGAACGGGGTTAAAACTCAGTCAGCCTTTCTGTTCTCTCTCCATGATTTTCGATCGATTCCAACCCCTGCTATTGTCAGCTCAGCACAGATCAGATTCACTGAGAAGTTTGCTTTTCTCTGCTTCTTGCATTACAGCCACTACCAAGGACTTAGCAGTGCTAGAACTACCTGACTCTTGTGTTCAGGCAAAAGAGACCCAGCAGTGCTACTCCAGTGACATAGCAAGGCTAATAGGAATAAAGCCTTGGTTGTGTCATTGAAATAAATAATTACAACTTGCTGGATGTGCAATGAAAAGATCTCCTGAAACAGAGGGACTCAACTGTGGTTTCATCTTGGGAGCAGCTGCACTGCAGTCTGGGAACCTTGCATATTGTACAGATGCTCTGATGTGCTCATCTGTGGGGCCTTGCACACTCACAGAAAGAGGAGATCCTTAAACACAGAGATGGCAAAACAAAAGCTGGGTTTCAAGAGAGCTGTGAGGGTGGTGAGGCACTGGAAGAGGTTGTCCATAGAAGCTGTAGATGACCCATCCCTGGAAGTGTTCAAGGCCAGGTTGGATGGGGCTTTCAGCAACCTGGTCTAGTGAGGTGTCCCTGCCCATGGCAGGGAAGTTGGAACTCGATGAACTTTAAAGGTTCCTGTCAACCCAAACCATTCCATGATCCTCTAGAAAAAGTGGGAGGCTACACAGAAGCATGCTGTGGCACAACACACAGACCACCAACATGAAATGTTTCATCTGCAGTGGCAGAGTGGCAGCATGACATATGTTATCATGGGTGTGGTGATAAAAATATACCTGGGGGATATACATGTCATGCTGTCTGAAATCTCTGCAGGCCCAGTAACTAAACAACCTCTAAATCTTTGCATTCCTCATTAGGGTAGTGCCAACCCATTAACTTTGCTTGGATCGGTAAGGGTCAGAATTTAACCCATTATTTCTGAGCTGGCTTTTTTCTTCCCAGTACTGATAAAAGTCACACATTATTATCCCCCACAAGGTATCAACAGCCAAGTAAATAACTAGAGGAACCCAGTATTAATGGGTTCCCATTCCTTCAGCTCATTCAACCCAGCTCTTCATTCCTCCCAACTATATGGGAACTAAAACAGTTAGATCTTTGTTTTGTATGTTAGAAAAAAAAGAAGTTGATTTTCATTTACACCTCTGCCATTCCCCTGTAGAACAACCCTGGGTATATCATCTACATCACCCTTTTGCTTCCTCTCCCTGCCCTAGGCCATTGGACCTATGTCTGCATGATTCCCTCCAATCCACTAAACAAAAATGGAATCAAAACAAAGCAAAACTGAAATGGAAGCAGCAAAATGCTTTCCAGGCATCCCCAGGTTTTTCAGTAATATAATACACACCTTGCCTTCAGTTTTTCTATTTCAGCCCCATTCAACTAAGCATCCTTATTCAGATACAATCCAAAGAAGTGCTTAAATGCCTATTTAAATACAGATGGTTTAAATACTTTTCTGAATGAAACCCTTTAACTGTCAGCTCTTCAGAAAAGAAAGAATGCTTTAATTTTGGCTTACATAGAATTGAAAAATCAGATAGAAGAATGCTCTTCATGGCTGCATTGGGGGCTTGCTGACAGCACACACAAAACCAGAAATATCTTCTCACTTCCTCTTAACTTTGTGCTTGGATCTTAAAGAAGAAGCAGACAACAGAAAACACAAATCTCATCAGACAGACCATTAGGCATATGCTCAGAGAAAATCCATGGACCTGCCATTTCTGGGAGAGAATTACAATTATTCAATGTCAGAGTTTTCACTTGTACAACAGGAAAAGTGCTGAAAAGTCAATCCATCCTAAGAGACATTAATATGATTTGTTGCTTATCCAGTGCTTTGAGATAAAGGGTCCTCTTTACTCCAATATTAAAATTACTAGGACCTCTTTTTTTCCTCCAAGTGTCATTCCTGGTCTCTTACTTAGGAGATTCCTCATCCTGACAACAGCTGAATGCAGCTTCCACCAGTGCCTGTGAGCAGCACTCCTACAGAAGGAAACAACCACACATGATCCAGAAGGGCTTTATGGACCCTGCAGTGCTCCTGAGCCTCCCTGCTCCTAAGAGGCAGTGTGCCCAGCACAGCATTTTTTGAGTTAGGAGTTGCATTTTCCCTCCCTTTCCTTTCAATCATTTAATTAAATCTTTGGTGAAACAATAACAAACAACAACACCCTTCCCATGTTCTCATGCTCCATTTCCACAGCAGAAAGCATGGCACATTTTGCTCAGGCAGCCTCCTCCCTCCCAGCTGTGTGCCACACAAACTGAAATCCATGGATGTGGCAAGGCCACAAGGAATATGTGCATATCGTACAGTCTTGAACACACACAGAACTCTGATTGTGGCAGCGTATTTTGTGTCATTTTAATGACACACAGCCCTGCTAGCTTCCCCTCCCCACAAAGGTTTATGTAGGAGGCACAGTTATATAATAAAATTCCTGTTTCTGCAGCATTTGCCCCATACCAACACAGAAATGCAGGCTTTATTATTCTTCCCAACTGGCAGACACTGAATTACAAGTGGTTTAACCCTCTTTGCACTAAACCCTCAGATTGATTTCTGACTCACAGCAGGAGAAACAGCCACCGATCATTTCTGCTCTCTCCACGTGTGAGGCTGATTCTTGGCCTTTGAGATCATTTTTATCAGCTCATAAACCACCTGCTTATTACAGATCCAATTTATTTCCTGGGGAAACTTTTACTCACTGAGCTTGAGTTGCATCCAGGACTAATGTGCCTCAGCCTCAGGACAGAACTACTTGACCTGGTTTTACATTGTGGCTGCATTGAGAAGGATGGAGCTCATGCTGCAGAAGGGCAAAGGTACAACTGAGGGGTGTATTGGGCTGCTCTGCCAACCACAGGGTCTCTGTAAAGCCAAGACTGCAGGTGTATGATGGATACTGAAAGGGTAACCAAGGGTAACCACCTCTGACATCTTGACCACATGCTGTCAGGACACATCTCCCCTTGCAGCGAGGAGCTGGGTTTCTAGTCACTGTTTCTGAATACCAGGGCACCAGTCTGCTTTTCAGGACCCTGCTTTCTGTTCTAAGGAGTGCAGGCATTTTGGAAAAGCTGTTAAACCAAATGTGGACTGAAATCTCACCGAGAGAAAGTGAGTGGCCAACACAACTTACTGGTGTCTCTTCCACCAAACCAAGGAGAGACCTCTTTGTTGTGGAAGGGTCATCCACACCCAGACAGCAAGATGATGATCACCCAGAAAAAGAAGGCCTCTTATATTCCTAGATTTACACTCTTCCAGTCAAAACATTAAAGACACTAAGAGGAAGGTTTCTGAAGCAGATGCTGTTAAGCTTATGTGGGAGTATTCTCAATAGGAAAGCATTTACAGTTAATTAACAAATAACCCCTCTTAGGGTAGCAGAGCTCCCACAGATGATTTGGAAAAGGATCAGGTACTTGGGAACATGCACACTACTGGGACAGTGCCAAGCAAGATCATGTCTTGACATGTCCCTCTAGTGCCTGGCACCAGTGACCAAAGCACAGCCCAGGACAGCTGGGCAAGGAGGCACATGGGTGCTCAACACAGCTTCCCTCCTCCCCGTGCCACAGAGCAGAGCCTTTTGCAGCCTCCGTAACAATATCCTAGAGCCTCAATTCTTCCATGCCTAGGAGAGTAAATGGCCCGCTGAGCTACATCACATCTGACCCCCATACTTCCAACTCTGCTCCCTACAGGGTGGAGACTCCCAGAGTCTCCCTTCCCTCTACCTTTCCTCGTTGTGGCAATTCTGCCAGGTCAGTGAGCAAGGGGAACAGGGGTTAGTCCCTCAGTGAAAGACTTCTGCAGAGAAAGTGAGCCACCAGCAGGAGCATCCCCAGGAGCAGAACATGAATTCTGCAGGCTTCAGAGCAGCATTAAGCCCTAGCACTGAGCATCTGTGTATCATTTCCACAACTACAATTCTTAGCAGCTTTCTTACCAGAAAACACAGCTGTCACCACTTTAACTGTATTTGTTCATCAACACTGACTGACCTTCATACACAATATCCCTGAACAAGTATTTCCAGCTACCTGTCTGTGGTTGCCTTGAAACACCCAGCAGCCCTAATTCTTGAGATACAGATACCTCTCAAGCCATTCATTTGCATGGAGCTGTGAACAAGATACATAATCTTTCCAATAATCTGCACCAAGTAAGGCCTGCTGAGTCACTGTCTTTATTTTTCTGTAGGCATAAATTTTCACAGCCCACGAGTGCAGTGTAAGCAGTTCCGCAGCAGTGCAGACTGAAAGAATAATCTTAACATGAAGGAATGAGGGGTGCTTTATCATCATGACCTGACTGCCTAAAAACAAGGAGGAATTGAGGATAAAACCATCTTTCCCCAGCCCTAACTGACCTGGTCAGCGTTGCTGCCTCCACCATCTGTCCTCCAGGAGGGCTAATGAGGTGCATGATCCCTTGCTGGTTAGTCATGTCCCAGGCCATTTGTGCTGCTAGTTAATGGAGCTGTCATCTGCTTATCCTGGATCATGGGCTATAAATACAGTTTTGCTTTTGTCAGCAACCCAAGCTAACAAAGTTCTCCACAGCATGGAACTCCAAAGAAATTCTGCATTCTTAAATAAAGTTATAGATAGAGTTGTAAAATCTTCTGCTCACCTCTTATTCTGGTGATTTGGTTTGGTTATCTAAAAATGTTTAATTAGGGAAAGGAAACATTTTTAAAAATTAGGAAGATTAATTCTGCCCTTTCTCATTCCACAGCTTCCCTTATAAACACACATTTAAATAAAAGGTGCTGGGTTTTTCCCCCTCCCCAAGTTGTGCCACGAGAGACAGTGTGAAACTGGGGAACAGACAGCAGAAGAAGTGATGATCTGACCTTTGCCTATAAAATAGCTTTGGAGGCATGGGAGGAGGTCAAGAAGGTTTTTCTTCCTGTGAAACTTCAGGCAGCCACAGGAATGTATCACTAGGAACAGGCTGGATACATAAACTGGATAGAACAAGTTCAGAGCAGTGCTGAAGCTTGCTCTGACACCACGTTAAGGGGGGAGAGGGAGAGGAAGGGAGAATTTCAGGTGCTGCTGGGCTGCTGCACTGCACCCTCCACATCAGCAAGACAGTGATGGGTCTTGCTGAGGAAGAGGCACAGCTGCAGAAAGCAGAGAGTCACAATTTGTTTTGGCAGCTGCTGTATCTCAAATCTGTGTGCTGGAGTGGTGGTTTTTTGCTGCCAAGGCTTGGCTGAGGTCATGAAGGAGCTTGGGTAGGTCTGGGATCAGGCTGAGACATGAAGCTGTGTCCCTTAACAAGCAGGGCTGGGATAGCAATGTTTCCACTTTCTAATGATAAGTCTTATGAACTCTGGGTAACAGCAAGATCACTGTAGGGGTGGATTTATGTTGAAATTAACTTAATGTTTAATCACATACAGCACATAGTTGGTTTTCTGTCTGCTTTAACAGGGTCTGTTTCCTCCAAGGAAAGTACTTGCCTGGACTTGAACACTAATTCAGATTAAGGTAGGATGTGAAATTAAAGCACAACTGTTTATCCTGAAAAACTGCAGCTGTGGGTATCCCCCTGTGGAACAAGAACATCTTGATACCATTTGGTTTAGCATAGCTCAAAGGGTGACAGCGTAAGTCACACTTCTGAGTGGGCCCCAAAACAATCAATTGGCTAAATTCTTATTAACAGATGTAATTTCTGTCATGTGCTGTTAATGAAGTCAGATCTTTTCTTCCTTTTGAATCTTCCTTTAAGAAAGATTTTGCTACTTTAACATTTTACTATAGCATTTCAGATATACTTTGTTTGGTTTGGTTCTTTAATGTGTGGGTGGGTTTTTTGGCTGAAGAACTTGTGAGTGCAGTTTAACCTGCTAAGAGAATGCAATTGCTCCTGAGTTTGGCCAGGGCTGGGACCATCATGCAAGAACAGCAGCTGACATCCACAACTCTCTCCTGGGATGTCAAACCTCAGCACTCGTTGGCCAGGCCAAACTGAACATATGCACTGCCAATAAGCAGTGTTTCCTGGCATAGAGCTCATTCTAGAACACTAGTTTTATACTGTCATTACTTCCACAGAGGTAATATGGTTAGAAAATAGAGCAAGTGCAAGGTGAATCAAATTCAACAGTGCTTAGATGGAGCCCAGTAGAATGGTTTTTCCTATCTGTCATGCTAGAGAGACTCTGGAGCATACAACAGGGATGTTCCACATATGGAGTTACACTGGTACTAGTGATATTCAACTTGATCCAGATGTTTATCTTCCACCCTCCAGGAAGATACATTTATATTCATTCTACAGATCCCATTGATGATATGACCTGATGCACCAAGAATCTAAATGACATGTCCAAACCTGTAAAAGCCAGTAGAAAGAAGGTAAGGAATACTGAGTCTCTTACAGAAGACTCTTACAGAAGACATTATCTGAACTTTCTATACAGCCCTGTTTTTTTATATGGGATATGCATAGAAGAAACAAACAAACACAATATATTTTTATTATATTAGTTCTTCCTAAGCTGAAAGCAAATCTAGTAGTTTAAGTATTTCTTCTTTCAATTTACAAATGTTTAAAATCTGATAAAATAGAAGTTGTAAGCAATACATAAATTTTTCTTTACAAAGGATGACAAAGTTTTCTATTGTAAATATATTTGTGTGCAAATACATTTCTCCTTCCATGGTTAATCTACAGGAAAGGAGAAGAGAACATATGTAATTAGCACAACTGTAATCAGCATGAAATAGTGGGAAGACAAATAAAAGTGCTTTAGAAATGCTATTGGTAACAGTGTGTTCTTTCAGATTTTTCCATGCTTTCCTTGCAGGTAAGATTCTTCTCTCAGTATGTTCAGAAAGCCTGGGCAAAACTCTTCCTCAATTCCACTTGGATTGATCAGGATTAACTTAGCCTAGTGCTTAAAAATCACATTTGGTTTCTTTCTCAGATAAAGCAGAATATATCTTACGAAACTGAAGAATAAGAGCAGAACTAAGCAACTCGAAAAAAAAAGCATCTAATCTTTCTGACTTTAATCAGGCAAAACTCCAACAATTGTACCTCCAGGTAGTGAGATTTTTTCCTTTTTAAGACCCATGTTGTGTGCTTCTTTTTCCTTCACACTTGCTACTCTTACAATTAACATTTATAAGATCCATAAGGGAAACACATGAGAGAAGAAAAATTTCTGGCTGTTTGACACAATGAAGTTGTTGATTCACAACTTCTGTAACTGCAGACACACTGCACAGAGACATCCAGCTACCATGTAGTGACACTTGCTACAAAACACTCATTGGCAGGTAACTTTGGGCAGGTGCTGTCTCCAAAACAACTTTTACTACTTGTTATAACTATTTCTTTTTCAAAATACAGTTCACAAGTTTTCATGTCAACTGTGTCCTCTTTAAAGACCAGGGTTGTCAGCTTGTTTATTTTCTCCTTTTGTCTTATTTATTTCACATGCTCTGGCTTCACTTTTTCTATAATCATAGAATCATTTAGGTCAGAAAAGATCTTTAAGATCATCTTACACAGTTGGAGTTTACTAATTTATCAGAACTGCAAACATTTTAAAAGACTCTAAGTATTAGAAATATCCTCCCAGTTGTGTGAAGATAACTTACTGAAAAGAATGTTTAAAAGAAAAAAAGAAAAAAAAATCAAAATAATCAAAAGCAAAACAACAAAATCCCCAAACCACTCCTGAAATATTTTAGAGACTTCAAAAGAACTGTTCAATTAACAGCAGAAAGGTGCCCCACACCCTTAATTTTTTAAAATTCTGCCTGATGTAAAACCAGATAATGAACAAACTTTAATTATGAAAGATAGCTATCAAGTTATTAAGAAGTGATGGTGAAATAAACATAACTTCTGAGAACTTCTTTTCCCCAAGTAATTTATTTTCAGTGCAATGTAACATTTTCCCCTTCCACTATGAAAAGAAAATACACACGTTCAACTCACACAAAATTTTCTCACTGTAGGAATCACGATGAAAACTGAGACACCAGGAGGTGAGCAGTGACACAGATGGAACAACAGAGAAAAGGATTTGGGGTAATAAATGCTCTCTGCTACAATGTAAACAGGTGATTCTTTGCTCTGAGGCCACGTTTGCTTGTTTGGTCTAAAGTGGATAAAGCCAAATATCTACACAAACTTCTGCTAGTGCTATGACAGACAGTGGGGGCAGAGAGGAACCAGCTCTACCTCAGTGCACATCCCCACCCCAGGAGGGCAAAGCCTCAGTGGCAAGGGGATTAACACCATAATGCTTTTGGCTTGGTAGAAGTACACACCACATTCTGGCAAAACAGATTTCATCACTGCTCTAGTAAACAGGGCATGTATTTGCCATTTCACCTACACAGAAGCCAAAAACAGAGCAACCAAATTCTGCAGTCCCAGAGGTGGGCAGCATGTGCCCTTCCCACCTTAATAAACAGGGCATATCATGAGCATCAAAGGCTCTTCTGGAATGGGGCTGAAGTTTGTTTAAAATATCACTCCTTCAATCAGATTTATACTTCCCACACTAACCTTCCCCTAGTTTACTGCCATGTGGCTTTCTGGAAAAAGGGAAGTTTGGCTTTGAAGGGCTGCTGTAAGAAATCTAAGAGGGTAGTAAAGTTATAGCAGAAGCCATGGCAACAAAGGACTAAACTGAAGTGACTGCTCCCACAGGAAAAAAAAAATAGCCAGATATGCTGTCCAATGAGGTTTGCTGCATAAGCACAAGGAACAGGCTGGGAAGCTGCAGAACATAAAGAATTCCTGCTGTGTTTTCCCCAATGTATCTCCTTTATATTCAAGTGTGTGCATGAAAACTGTCTAAAAACATCTGGGGACATGGGTTCAGTTGTGCATTAGCCCACACGTCTCCATTTCTTCACTAAAGAAAAAAGTGTATCCAGAGGCATGCAGGTATCCAGGGGAACCCCACAATAAAAGGGAAAATAATGCATGTTCACTTCCAAACAGATAAAATCTGACTACAGGTTTTCAGCATCTTGCATGTTTTCTTAAGAACTACTAACAAGCTGTAAAAATCCTCTCGTTTTTGGAACAACTCTTTTGAACATGAGAAAGTACAAACATAGAGAAGTTTGGATGAGGAATTAGTTAACGTAAAGTCATGCTTAGGGCACAAAACCTGGTAACAACTCACTGGTACCAAAAAAGAGGAGCTCCCTGTCTCTCACTACTCCCAGGCACAAAGAGTACTCTGTGTTGCACTGATACTTGTCATATCTGCCAATGAGCCATTTTAATATGTTAAAAGAATGTACAAAGCATAGGGCGTGGGCAGCAGGAAAGCTACATGGACTTTCAGTGGTTTAGGGAGTTTTAATAAACAAAATAAACAAAAATAATCTCCTGAGACAGCCTAACAATTGACAAAACAGTGAGGAAGTAGATACCAGAAGCTGGAAATTGTGTGTAGTGAAAGTCACACACAGAAAATTATTTATTCTCTTTCCATGTTTTGCAGCAAGCCATCTCTGAGCCTTTTGGAAAAGGTTTGAAACCAATAGGAAAAAGCTGCTTGCTATGCAACTGCAGAAAACCGGGCAATTGTGGGTACAGACCAAAACTAGGAATGGACTCAACCAGGGATTAAAACAAGTTAAAAGACTGTAGATTCCCTTTGCTGTCCTTAGAATTATTTCTAAACATGAAGGTCTTTGGTTGAGGAATTTCCTTGGCCACTGATAATCATAAACTGGAAGGCTTAAAGGCAAGGTATAAGAAGGACTGCTCTCTGCCCTCTTGGCATCTGCTAATGGTCACTACCAAAAAATCAGAAGAATAAATACAACTTGGCACAAAACCATCCCAGGAGACACTGCTTTTAACTGGTTCTGTCCCAACCAATAAGGCCAGGCCTGCATTAGCCAACTTGTTCTGTTTCTAGAACAAGGCTATTTTCCAAGCATAGATCAGAGCTGGACGTAACCCCTGCTGACCTCTTCATGAAAGTTGACTATTTCACCATTGAGCCTCTTGAAGAGGCTTTCACATGACTTGGCCACAAACACTTGAACGTATTGTCAAATATTTATTATATGCCTGGGTTTGTCTTATTTTTGGGCACCACCGAAGTCCTTAATGCTCCAGGGGAGGTTTCCTCACACTGAGGGTTCAGCTGGACTAAGCACTTTGAAAACTTCTCTTGGAAGGTTTCCCAGTTCATCTATGTACACTTGATTGACAACACCAATGCTGTATCTCTTTTAAGGGCTGGTAATCAAGCTGCTTTGCCTCTCTCCCAGACCATTAGTACTGTCATCATTCCATACAGCAGCACAACCCCCAAGGTGCTCTGCTATTAACATTTTCCCGCTATGACAGACCAGCCATTTCCCCTAGTACAAATTTGCAATTTCTTTGCTTCCTATTTAAGAGAGTTATTAAACCTGCAGTATAAGACTCACCCCTTGATTGCCAGCTTTCCCTAACAGCCTCCTCTGAGAAACTTCAACAAAAGCTTTTTAGGAGTGTAAGTAAGTTACAATAGATCTAACATTTCTCCCATTATGCACTACCTTAACTTTTTGAAAGAATTCTAATAGAATAAACTAGAGGAAGTTTACATTTACAGTAAGTTATGCTGGTTTGCACCTCAGGTACTTTATAATGACATCTATAATGACTTTCTCAACAATTTTCTTAGGGACTTAAATGAGGGTCATGAGTTTATAATTCCCTAGATCACCCTTATCATCTCTCCCACCTCAATAAAAAGAGCACTGGCAATTTTCCAGATTCTTATCATGGCTGTAACGATAAATTAAATTACATTTATTTTGGTTGTTTCTTCCTAAGAGGTAATTCAGCTAATACTGAAGAAATTGACTCCTGACTTAATAGATTAATGTAGTCCAAATATTACTAATATTAATACTCTCTACATTTACATATACATGTCGGTCAATCTCAAACTGCTTTAACAACAAAGCCACTATCTTTATCTCCATTTTGAAGACTAAGAAAATGAAGCACAGACAAGGGCATTATGGGGCAAAGTTACAAGCAGAGTCCAAGTCTCATACTTGTATCACTGCCTGATAAATCATGAGATTCAATAAGGGCTTATTAACTATGAAAGTATCTCTAGTCCTGCCAACTCTTTACCAAAAGGTAAGGTTAATCTCACCAGGTATTCCTCTGTATAGAAGACCAATGTAAAAAGTATTTTATATTCTAATTTTCTCTTCTTAATTGTCCCTTGAGCCTCCAGAGCTATTCAGGCTCATCAGCTCCCTAGTGGATTTCTAATGTAATTCTGGAAGAAAATTAATCTTTTTTTTAAAATATATTTGTCCTTTTAAATTCCTTTTATTCATCTTGGTCTCTAGCTTTCCTACAAAAGCATACACTTCACTACTTGCGTGACTCATATTGAGCTTATTTTCCCCTCACCAACTATTGCTCTGCCCTGCATTAATATTTATCTCTTCTCGTTTAAGTATTTTTTTCTCTCCTTATACTCCTTTCTCTCCCATTACACTATAAAAATAAGTGTCATCATTCTGCGTGACTCTTTTATTCGTATAAACATCTAATCACATTCAGTAGCACCAAGCTGACAGATTCAGAGATACCTTGCTGTCATCAGTTCCATGCAGTAAACAATTAGGTTCTTAATGTTTTTTTTCAGGGCCAGATCCTCAAAATGGGCTAAAGTAGAGCTGTTCAGTGCAGCCAAAGACTAGGAGAGAAATTGGTCTTCCTTGTATTAAGTCAGAGGAGTACTCCACCTTGTTTCAGGCTCTTTTAAATTAGTTTCCTCAGTCATCTTTTCTGGTAATTACAACCTGATGATTCTTTCCTTCCTCTTTCCTGAAAAAACCCCTTCCTTTTAGGGGCGTCACATTAACATTAATAACTTCTGTGTACATAGTGTCTGTTATCTAAAAGAATCCCAAGGAGCTTTGGAAACCCTACACAGTCTCATTGACTGAAGCAACTCATCCATGAACAGGAGAAGGATATTCAGCAGCTGTTTATCAACACATGGAAACACGGAGCACAATAGGACGAGTGTTGCAGATTGACAACGTAGCAAGAATTTAGGTGAGCAAAATATAATTCTTGCACCTGGAATTGGATTAGATCTTACTGTTAACACCCTTTTTCTAGGAAAAGTGTCATGGGATAACTACTAATAACATTTTTAAAAATTCTTGAGTAAACACTTCATCCAAAATACACAGGGTGAAATTTCAGCTCTTGCTTCAGTACTTGTGTACTGAAAGAGAAACAGGGAAGGGCAGCTCAACATGAAAGTTCCATAGGTGTGGCAAAAATGAGAGCTAGTTCTAACTTCATGGTCTGTGGCCTCGACTTGGCAGTGGGTTTTCAAGAAATTTCAGAGAAAGGCTGAAGAAAGCAATTTCTTTTTAACCTGTCTTCAATTGTAATAGTTAACTCTATTTCTAAAAGGAACTCTCTGTAGTTCCCAGGAGAAAAGAATGTAAATATGAGAAATGGTTATAGTAAGGTGTTTGCCTTGACCAATGGAAGGTCTCCTCTCTGTTCTTGTTGTGCATTCCATTCTGGTGCTGGACACAGACACAGATGATCGCAGCTCCTGAACCTGCTGGAGGAAGCTGCTTGATCTCTCTCTCTCAATCATCTTTTTAATAATATCTATCTATATATCTATCGATAAATAAAGCCTTCTGATCACCAATCCATGAACTCTGAGCCTTTGTGGAAGGACCAGGCCCTAGCTAGGGCCAACAACAACATCATCTTCCTACAATGGTCTTCCTTGGAAAAGTTTCCAAGCAGCAATATAGAACCATGGAATCATGAAGGTTAGAAAAAACCTTTAAGATCATCAAGTTCAACCATCAACCAGCATCCTCACCACATTCACCATTAAACCATGTCCTCAAGTGCCATATCCAAACACTTTTTGAAAACTTCCAGAGATAGTGATTCCACCACCTCCCTAGGCAGTCTGTTCCAATGCTTTACAACCATTTCTGTGAAGAAATTTTTCCTATATCCAACCTAAGCCTCTTCTGGCACAACTTAAGGCGATTTCCCCTGATCCTTTCACTTGTTACCTGGGAGAAGAGGCCAACCCCCACCTGGCTACAACCTCCTGTCAGGGAGTTCTAGAGAGTGATAAGATCTTCCCTGAGCCCCCTTTTCTCCAGACTAAACACCCCCAGCTCCCTCAGCTGCTCTTCACAGGACTTGTGTTCTAGACCTTTCCCCAGCTCCGTTGCCCTTCTCTGGACATGTTCCAGCACCTCAACATCTTTTTTGCAGTGAGGTGCCCAGAACTGAACACAGCACTTGAGGTGTGGCCTCACCAGCGCTGAGTACAGAGGGACAATCACTGCCCTGGTCCTGCTGGCCACACTATAGCTGATCTAGGTCAGGATGCCATCAGCCTTCTTGGCCCCTTGGGCACAGCTGGCTCATGTTCAGCCAGCAGTATGAAACAAGCATCCCCAGAACTACATTTCAGTGGGAAATGTAGTTTCCTATCAGACAGGACTGCAGACTTGCTATGGTCCTGTGGCCAATGCACAGGATCCCAGGGCACACACTCACTCAGGAGCACATTTTGGCTTACTTGAGACAGACAATCAAATTATTAACCCATAGACAGCTGTGTGCCTTATAGCCAATCCTGGCTTGTAACAACCACCTCATTTTTAGGTCAGCAGACACCAGATTCAGTATCCCTAAGACATGAGGCTGATAACCATAGATTCAAAAGGTACCATGAGCAGCTCTGCCACTTATATAACAGAAGTCAGCAGATAGCTCAGGGTGATATCTCGGCCAGTTACCCTAATGTAAGTCACCTATACTTATGTGTCAGATCACTAGGGTGTGTAAATAATGTTGAAGTTGCTTCAAGCTGCAGATCAGCCCTAGATCAGGAGCATGCAAGAGCAGTTCTGTACCTTTTCATAGGTACATTTTCATACCTTTCCTGTTCCTACCATCCTGTACCTTTCTTAAAAGCAGACATTTCATGTAAGCTATCTTTTCCCTTTATTCTTCATCATGCAGCTAAGAATACCTGGGCATGGAATCAAGGCATTTAGGCTGTAAGTACCTGAGTGTTAGGCTTTGCAGGAGTGTCATGTTTTTCAGTAAAATTATCACCTTTGCCTCTCCCTCTACAATTTGTCATATTAATGTCTCCCACCAAACAGTGACCTGCCCAGTCTGGTAACTTAAAAAATGAGATGAGACAGCATTTCACAGTACAGTGCAACCACATTCTTTTATGAGGATAACTAAAGACATAAGAGTGGAAGACATAAAATTAGCTGCTGAAGGGGGCCAGACATATTTACTCCTAGAAAGAAAACAGTCCTCCTCGTGAAAATGTTAGAAAACTAAAACCAACACCATTCCAAAACACTGTGGTCCTTACCCACTCCTACAAGCTATGTCCTCTATCATTTACAACCTGTTCACATTAGTGGGCAGATGGAGCCATAACTGCCCTTCTGGCTTATTTTGTCGGATCTTTAAACTCTTCTTCAGCTGCTGCACTTGTTATCACTGCTTTGATCCAGAGACTGACAGCCCACACTACTTACTGCTGCAGCTTTACTATCTATCCTGGAATTTTTATCCCTGCCATTATTCTACTTCATAGGCTTTCAAGCTGAAACTCTCCTGCAAGGGAGCTCCTGGAATCTTTTATGTAATGCATTACCTTTCCATGGGTGAAAGCAACCTGTGTTTTCTCTGGAGTTTGTTATGTGTAAAGCATTACAATATTCATTGCCCATACTGTGCAATACTCAGACATGTCAGACCAGTCTGTTCTGAGCATCTGGACTCTCTTCTCCTCAGTCTTTAAAATCTAAAAGAAGGAAGTTTTGGTTGTCACTTACAAATGCTATTGAATTAACTACTTTCACTTGTTAATACTGCAAGTCAGGGTGGAAACACACCGAGGAAGCCCAGTCTTCCAAACTATGACTAGTGTTGAATTGCAAGCTGTAAAAAAAATTTTCAAATTAAGGATAAATTATGTATAGACTGAAAAATAACTATTCAGTAAAAGAAATGCATATATTATCTATCCGTTTAAGTTATTGCTACCAGTGTTTTTCTTCAGATGTGAAGGAAGTATGTCATCCCCTAAGCTGGTCAGTGTGAAATGCATGTTTTTAATTTGTAATTATCAGGAATAGTAAATCCTATTTCCAACTTGCAGCTAATACTACATCTAGCTTGTATTATTTCTCTCCTTGCAGCTCCTATCTTAAAAAAAAGGCAGCTAGTCAATCATAGGAGATGTGACAAACGACACGCATTTCAATAGGATTTAACAATAAACAGCCACCTCAAAAAAGTGAAGCCTTCCTCCACCTCCCCGCTAGAGTAGCTTCAGACAAGAAACTAAGTGAGACGTGTTAACAGAGAAGCACTCCAATTAACGTTACAGCTCCTCTAAAGCAGAGGCCAAAGGCGACTGCTGCTGGGGATGCTGGGGGATGCAGAGCAGTAATTGTCACTTAAGCACTTCACTCCCTGCCGCCGGCTCCCTCCCAGCCGGGTTTATCTCTAGCCAATTACTGCTGTCATTTGCATTTCAACGTGTGCCATCAGGAGCCAGGGCACAGGCACCAGCCACGGTGACACACAGCAAAGTCAAGCCATTCCTCAAGCCATTCCTCAAGCCATTCTACGCCATGTCCTTGGGGTCCAGGACACACACTGCACCTCCCCCCACCTCGCTCCAAGGGGCACTCAGGGAACCGCCATGGCCAGGGATGGGAAAGACATCCCAAGCCCAGCTGAGAGCCTGCAAGAGGCCACAGAGGAGTTTTCAGGAGAAGGTCACACATGAAAGACACACGCTGGATACCAACAGTACATGTTTTGTTTCTGACGCATCTCCCAATATTGCATCATCCCAGGTTGCATTTTCTCCAAATCCATTTGCACTGCAAAGCTGCACAGCAGGCAGAGTTGGTGTACTTCAGTATGACTATTCTTTAGTACTTCACACAGAATGGTAAAGTTGGAAAGGACCACTGGAGGTCTAGTCCAACCTCCCTGCTCAAGCAGGGTCCCCTAAAATTCATTAACTGGGGATTTTGTCCAAGTGAATTTTTAATATCTGCTGGGAAGAAGACTCTGTAACCTCTCTGGCAGCCTGTTCCGTTGTTTGGTCACATGCACAAAAAGAAGTTCTTCCTCATGTTCAGGTGGAACTTCCTGTTCCAGTTTCAGCCTGTTGCCTCTCATCTTATTGCCCAGCACCACATAGAAGAGCCTGGTCCATCCTCTTGACACATTCTCTTCAGATATAGACATTGATAAGATTCCCTCTCGGTTTTCTCCAGGTTAAACTGGCGCAGTTCCCTCAGCCTTTCCTCCAGAGGAGGACTGCTCCAGCCCCATAATCACCTTCACAGCCCTTCAGGAGCTCCATTTCTCTGGTACTAAGGACCCAAAAACTGGACACAGTACTCCATGTGAGGTGTCACCAGGCTGTGAGTAAAGGGCACCAGTATTTGTACTCTTGTAGCATCTACGTGTGGAAGCTGCACACTGGGGCCCACGATACAGGATGCTTATAGTTGTGTACTTGAGCAGGTTAAAGATATTGGATTTGTCAAGGAGGAACATGGATAAAACAAGAATTCTCAGCTTCTCAGTTAGGGAATGGTCACGATACATATTGGTGGTGTGCTATAACCTGATACAGATCTGGGAGTGGATGCAAGAGGGTCTAGGATGAGTGTGGGGAGGCTGGAATTCCAGAGAACAACTGCTGACTGCATACTCTGTGGAGGTAAGATGAAAACATAGCACCTACGGCTGCTCACATCTTCTGCTTTGCTTCCTAAATAGTACAGCTAAGACAGTAACATGTAAAAGTTCATCAATACTTAAGAGATTGCCTTTGTTGAAGGTTGAAGCCTGCCTGTTTGCTAAGTATCACAACAAAAACTTACCACCAGTTTTAGAGGTGTATCAGCTCTTTAAACAATCCATTTACTTAACAGTATTTTGAACTCAGGAATCATTCTTCCTCACTGACAGAAACGTCTGTGGTGCCTGCATTTGTCAGCCTGCTGTGTGACATCTCATCACCACACGAGGTGCATCAGAGACCTCTGAGAGGGAAGAACCACTTCGGCTAGATCTAATTTAACATGTCCTCTGTCACTGAAAATAGTATTTCTTCTGATATCTGCAGCCAAAAAGAATCAGGGGTACAGAACCATCAGTTTTATTTACCGACAAGATGAATTTCCATGAAAGAATTTTTTAAAATTCTGTGGGCAACTCAGACTGCCCACCCACTGCCCAAACGGAGTGGGATACAAATAGCCAGCAAGTGCAGAACAAATGCTACCTCCTACTTAGGAGCATACTGGGGAAAGGTTGTTTGTCACTGATGAGCTGCAATCAGAGGCTATGAACTATCCTTAGCATATCTGAAAAGCATTTTGCTCCATGCTAACCAATGAAAATCAGAGATCAAGTCAAACCAAAACAAAACACACTGCTTGCCTTTTCTTCTTAACTAGCCACCAGAAAAGTGATGGAATATTAGGATTTGCTGTGACACCTAGATTGCCACTTCAAGTTTAAAAAAGCACCTGCATGTAAAGCAAACACAGAGCTTATTTTCCCTTGCCATCATGACCTCTCTTGCTGGAAAAAAAAATAAAGGATGTTTAGACAAATAAGATAGAGCATCTTCTAAATGTAGTCAGAGATTGGACTATAGTTAATTGAAGGCCAAAGGAAAAGTAATTTGCCCTTTCTTTTGTTTCTTTTTAATTGTTTTTAAATGGTTTTTTTTGGCTGACTGTGTATTTGAAATCCTCTGTATTAATAAGCTGATCAGTTACTGGCTCTTTATCTGTTAATCTGAGCCAAAAAACCTGCTCTTTCCCCTTTTGTCTTCAAGCCAAAAGAAACTTGTATGGGAAGTAAGTCTTCTCCCTCTCCCTGCACTGAGTCACAACACAACGGTAATTTGAAAACCTTCTATTTATCACCAGGAACAAAAATGCTAAGTCAGATAGCAAAGAAGAGTTTGAAACAGGGTTTCCAGAACAAAAATCCCTACCACTACAATCCACACAACTCCTGGCTCAGGCATTCTGCCTCTGAACACCACCATGGCACAGACATGGCTATCTTTCTGTTTCAGTTCATACTGGCTTGACTGACCTCATGTTGCCCTGTAATTCTGTATTATTTATGGTTTTTTTCCTGCTACAAAATATAACAGCCTTTTGTTATTTGGTTTACCAATCTGGTTCTGCCAAACTCAAAATCTGCATTTACAAAGTAGGCATTTTTCTGCACTTTTAAAAGTGGAACAGTGATCCAGGCATTGAATACGTTAGGTGGAAAAGAAGTTCCACAGAGGAAATTTCTTTAAGAGAAGTTGAATGACAGCTGGGGAAGAACGATCTGCTGGAACCATCTGGGATGAATTCACTGACTGTTATTGCTTCTCAAAGTGGCACAGCAAGCTAAAGACTGATGGTGGCTCCTTAGTGTTGGGACTCAGAAGAGATGATTTCCCAAATGCCCCACCTCAAGTTTATCCTGTTAATCCTGCTTTTAGCAACTGGTCCAACCAGCTCTCATCCAAAGGATCTTGGCCATGGAGGGCTCAGCTTCCCATCAGCAGAGTGGCTGAATCAGTGCACATTGGTAGAAGCCTTTATCACTTTCTATGGAGCTTTGACTAAAACCTGCTGCTGCTCCTCATTTTGCTGTCCCTGTCATACCAGCTGAAGGATGTACATGCTCCCATCCTACATAGAGATGCTGCTGTGAACACACAGTATCTACACTCCATGTACAAGCACGTGTGAAGCACTCTCCACATGTAATTTTCTAGAAGGATCTTCGATCTTTTCTAACTCATTGTTTTAGTGATCATCACCACCATCTTCACATCCAATACTCTTTCATACTGAATACTTAGAGGATTATGCTATCTGAACATCAAAGAGAATCAACAAGAGACAACAATAGCTTGACTGGTTAGTTTGAGACTGTGTATACATTGGGTCCTCCTAACTGTGATAGACTAGGACCTTTGGCAGAGTAGCAGTAATTATTTGAAATGTTAAACTACAAAAAGCAAGACAAATCGCACTGAAATCCTGGACCACTTTGAAGTAGGATGCACAGTATACCAGCTTCATTTCTGCCTGCCCCACATCCCCAAGCAAATACAATGAGTCAAACAGCATGAAAAAAAACCAGCTCCAAGATTAATAGTGCATACAGTCTTCCAGAGGTTCTCAATAAGGAAAGCACAGGCAGAACTGCAACAAATAGAAACATTTTTTTTAACCCCCAGAGGACAAAAAATTTCTTTTTTGGGACTGAGATTTAGTGTTGCATCAGAGGCAGAGCTCTCTTGTGCATGCATGTGCATATATCATCTGAAATAGCTGAGAGAGTATACATTTCAGGTTCTCTCCTAATGGTCAGTCAGTTTAATTAACATCAATCTTTAATTGCTACAGCAGGTAGAAGTAACCTGGCTATAATTTACATCTTGACAACAAGCCATCAGCCAGATTTCCAGAGACAGACAGCACTCACTGAACTTAACTGAAGTTTGGGTGCTTGGCTTTGGAATCAGGACTGGTGATCTCTCTTGCCCTCTTTCTTCCTTTCTTTCTCTCATTTTCTCTTCCTTTTCATCTTACCCCTTCATCCAAAACCCACTGTTGTGCGATCATATAGTAGGACAGGGACTAACGCACCAATATCAATGTGAAAAGTGTAATTTACTAATAAAACTTTGTGAGTTTTTGTAGATCCTCTGGCTTTTGTTCTTCCTTTTGACCATGAGCATTTATGAATCTTGTGTGTTCTTTTCCCCTTAAGGGTGTGACATCATATTTTTGGTGTCATGGGCAGGGTTCTGTGGTTGAAAGAGTCCATTTGGGATACCATCACTACCCCTGAGTTCCGGGCAGGGCATGCTGGGAAGTGATCTATTGGTTGTTAACAGCCAGGAGGGATCCAAACAGCTGCAAGCCAAGACTGTCCAAGAAATGTTAGTGCTTGACTGCTCTCTGATTTTGGAAAAGTTGAGAGAATATAATGCCTTCCCAATTCCCTTGGGCACAGAATAAGCAAATGAAAATTGGTATAATCCTGAGGTGGTGGTTAAATGCATAAATGTGGTGTTAAGAGAACAAAAGGTACAAAAGAGGAAAGGTAAAGCAATTTTACATGCAATTTTGGGAGCAGCTTTTACTGCTGTCCAAAAGGAAAAGTATGCCAACAAACAAGTAGAGGGGGCAAAATTACTGGATATCTGCAGGATTTGGTGAAAAAATTGCAGGACCAGTTAAACGAGAAGAGAGAAAGCAGGCTTTGGAAGACAATGTTGTTTGTTGCTGAGCATAAGCATACTAGGAGGCTTCAGGTGGACCTTTGGGATGTGGATGAGAGAATATTATAGGAGGAATTGCGGGATTTAGAATTTCGACTGTTCGCAGAAACACCACTCATAACACTGACTTTTTTGTATCCAATGAACAAGTTGGAAGACAGGAGACAGGCGAGATGTAATGTTTGCATTGTCACCTGATGATGACAAAGTAACATTAGGACCCCTAATTAAAACAGAAACCACAGACAATGGTTAGGGTCAGCAAACTGCTACCAAAGCAGTGTTGTATACAGCAACTCAGATATTAGAGTTCCAGAAAAAGTATAGCAGACTTGCATAGTATGGAAATGTATAGGCTGATACCGACAACACTGAAAAGGGGAAAGATGCTTCTTTATCTCCAAGTGCCCCTGAATCTACTAGACCCCAGGGCAGAGTGGAAAAATCACACAAATAATTACCCACCCCACCCCCCCATTCTATTTTATTCAGGTGGCTTATCTGCCAAGAGCGTTATGGCCACAAGCCAGATGAGATGGAAATCCAGCAAGTGGAATCCTATTGCATACATAATGATGGCCCATCCATTCAGATTCCAGTAGGTTCTTGTCAACAAATAATAACATTTCTCATAGTAACTCAAATTCAGAGAGCATCCCATTTGTGGAGGCAACTTGAACCACAGGAGACCCTCCAGTACAGCAAGCACCTAATGAAGTAGAAGCTGAGATTCCACCTGAGGAACGTCAAGGCCAAACTGGCCCTGACAGACCAAAGAGATCTTTACTATTCAACTCAACTACTTTTAAAGAGACAGATATTCTGATTAGAGAAAAAGAATTTTTGTCATCAGCCTGAGCTGTTAACTTGAGCCACTAAGGGGAAACCTGCTCAGACAAGCTCCACCATTATTTTCTCATCCCAGGAACAATACCGGGAATGATGTCAGCATACCCCAATAAAGATCAAGTTAACCATGGAAGGACTGCTTATCCTTCTTGCAGGAGCAATGATTGCCAGCATGAACCAAATTTTCTTTACACATCAACAAGTGGAACCAGCAGGGTGGAGATCTATATTCTTTATTTATGGTAACAATATACATTCTGCATCACAGGTTTCTCAGCTGTGGGAGTGTCTTGGGATAATAGCATTTTACATCATATTGTGAAGGATTATAGAGAGATTACCCCCAAAGAGTAGAGATAGAGGGAGAAAGGGGAAAATGCATTCTATAAGCTTTCTCATCTTTTCCCTTTTTAAAGAATGGTTCACCAAGTCCATATTGATGTTTGTGCCACAGGGTGGTGTATAGTCCCAGAAGATATGGGGCTAATGTGTGTCTCAAATATCAACAGCCGCATGGCTGCAGAGCTGACCAAGGATTGTTGGTAATGACACACCATGAAAAAGAACAAGATGTGGCTGGAGAAGGGGGCCATGCAGAGGTAGGGCAGTACTTTTCCAGGATAAACATCCTTGTTCTAGCTCCTGGAGATAAGCACAACATGGTACCGCACAAGTGCAGGAAAGAGGTTGAGAAATGGACATTGAGTGTATATCAAGGACCAAAATGGTTCATGTCTTAAACATTGTTATGAAGTTTTTCCTACTATAGCAAAAACTGTATAAAGAAGCCACAACCACAGAAGCCTCCCTGAAGAACTTTGGACTGCAAGTTAAGCCACCTAGATAAGATAAAGAGCACACTTTTGTTTAATCATCTCAGACTTAGGGAGAAACAAACAAGGCTGAAGGGCCTCCACAAGAGAGCAAAATACAGCAGAGATTCTTCCCTGGCTAAGGTTGGGGTGGGGGAGACCACAGCCCACAGAAGCCAGGTTTACTCCCCCGTAAAAGAGGTGGGGAGAAGGTTTTGGGTGTAACCTCTGGTCAGAGGCAGTGAACACTCATCCTCCCTTACCCAAACCAGCCCAGCTATGGAACCCCCAGCCCCACAGGCCACATCCACAGGATTCTCATATGACAGGCAGCTGAGGCGGTGTCACAATCCATCAAAGACCCCCCAAGGTGCTCCCCAAAGGCCTTGCATCACAGGATTGCATGTGATGCAACAGATCCAGAGTTTGTTTTAAGAGACAATGGCAAACTTCCCCTCCCCCAGGGTGGTGCCTGAGTTTTCCTAGCCTGAGTAGATATTAACCCATCACATTTCTATGCATTTTGGGTGGTCCTTCATCACGAAGACCAGCTGGAGAGGGTCAACAGAACATTGTTGGGATCCACGGATCGTGATACTTTCCTTTTTCTGTCTCTGTCACTCTCTTTCTGTCCCCCCACCTCTTTCTCCTATTTCTTTCTCTTCCTTTTACTCTCCTTTTTCTTTCTCCCTCTCATATTTACTATTAAATAAAATCCAATATTGTCACTGGTATACGGTCTCATTTGCACCTTAATTCAGGCAGAGGTATTTCTAAGAACTTTAATAACCAGATCATGACAGTGTATGGTGGGGGAAGGGTCAAGACCACCCAAGACCTCAAAGCCCTCCAACCCATTTCCACTAAGGACTAGAGAAATGGACTGCACATGGTAACTAATTTGCATAGAAAGGTATCCCTGATGCCTTGTCAGGCTACCTAGAAACAGAGACTAGACAGGACTAAAGGAAAAAAGGTGGTATTTTATTTGAAAGGCCTTCAGGTACACACTTTGGGCTCCAGAGGGTCCTGCTTCAGTGGATCCCAAAATGGATGACCGGTCATGAGTTTTTCACACTTTTATATCAACATAAATTCACCAGCCAGAACCCAGCCAATGATGGAATTTCCCCAAGCTTGCCCTGCTCTCCCCAAGATGATGGTTTACAGTTCTTGTTCTGGATGTCCTTGGAGAGGAAGTTACAGAGGCTTTGTTATGTCTATCTTAGTATAGAGAACAGCACTTAGCAAGCTACAGAAAACTTCAGAGCTACACTAGCAGTACAGGATTTGAAAAATATAAAAGCTAAAACCTAAGGCATCATCCCCACCAAGCCCCTGGGCATGTTCTGGTCCCCCACTGCCAATGTATTGAGTTCAAGCAAGTATTTATTTCACAGAGTAGATGAAATATTTCTTCTATCTCAATAGTTAATGAATACTAATAAATGAATGAGAGATGCCTTAATAACTCCAAATCCCATAAGGAAAGAAGTACTCCACTGTACACTGTAAACTCTAATAAAAGAAAATTAAAGATGTAAAGTCAAACCACAGGAAAGGATGAAAAAGGCAAATTTTTTGCCAGCTCATAGAATACTTGGCTACCAAATCTGTCAAGTAGTAATAGCACCAAGTATACCTTTTTAAAGCTTCTGTTTCTCCCAAATGTACAGTTCATCAGAGAATGCTCCTGCTTTTCATCATCTATTTCCCTTCCCAAAAGGTACTCAGGAAAATTATTTTTTCTAGCAAACAGAAGTCTGTAAGAACTTAAAAGTCAACCATATATGCTACACCAACTTGCTTATTTTACAGAAGAACAATTCCAGCACTGATATACTACTAGATTTCTTTCAGTAATTTTCAAACCTGCTTGCCAGAAGTTTTGCTTCCAGAAGTTCCCAGAAGCGTACTTCAGCACTTAAAAGAAGCTATTTGGATGGAAAAAGTATCCTTCACTTTAGAAGTGGGGGAAGGCAACCAAGTCCAGCATTCTTTTCTCCTGCCTCAACAAACAGGAATCACTATGCCCATCCCAAATGCACTGCAAAGGGATTGTGTTATGTTCTGGACTGATTATTTTAACTGCCTCACAGATTACATTCACTTCTCCAGTAAGCTACTTCTCTTCACATTCAAGGTTCTTCATAGCCTCTCTTTGTCTCTTCCAAATCACATTTAGACTTCCACTTCTGATCAGCCCATGACAGACACTGACCCCTCTCTACTTGTTAAACTGTCAAACAAATCTCTTTATGCTCCCCATAAACTCTCATAATTGCCCAAATACCTCCAATGTTCGGATGGAGAATGTACTGAGAGACTATCATGTTGGTTAATATCCAGTCACAGTCACTTTGCTTTCTGCCTGCTGTCCATCTGGGATGTGTTCTCACATCTGGAACACAACCATCTTTTAGTATAGCACCTGACACAAGAGAGCCATTGGCTTTGGCTAACCTCTTGATACTCTGGTATATGAGAAAGTTAAGAGCATCAGTAACAGGAAAACTGCAGGAAGGTTTAATAGATTCAACTACTTACAACACTAACCCATAGGAGCACATACCACTCCCTTTACACGTGCTGACCTCCATCAAAAATAATTGCACAAAAGTTTCATAAATCACCACTGTCATCATCACCTCCTCTGCTACCTTTCTTTTCTTTAGTGACAGGACGAGAGGACACAGTCTTAAGCTGCCCTAGGGGAGGTTTAGGTTGGATGTTAGGAAGAATTTCTTCACAGAAAGGGTGAATATTGGAATGGACTGGCCAGGGAGGTGGTGGAATCACTGTCCCTGGAGGTGTTTAAGAAAGGACTGGATACGGCACTTGACGCCATGGTCTGGTTGGCAAAGTGGTGTTATACCATAGGCTGGACTTGATCTCAGAGGTCTTTTCCAGTCTATTTGATTCTGTGATTCTTCCATTACTGCTAAAAGGAATCAAAAAACTCTCTGTTGCTGGAGTTCTTTACCCTGGCATACTAGTTTGAAAACAAACCAGTGGGAGATTGCAAGTCAGAATTATAATTTAATAGGAAAATTAAAATAAATGCAATAGTCCAAGAACACTGACAGAGTCACTGTTAGGGAAGTGGTAGCAGTCCAGATGACATGGTCCTGTTGAAGCAGTGATCCTGTAGAAGGGTCTGGTCTTTACCCAAAAGTCCAGTGGTAGCTCTTGTCCTCTGGGAATCCAGTAGGTGAGAGTTGCTTGTGCTGTTCCAAACCCCAGGTTATATCCAGGTGGGAATGCTTGGCTCCTCCTCCTGGGCAGAGCATCTCACAATAGGATGATGTAATTCTAAGAGGTGGGTCCTTGATAGCCCATCAAATGGAGATAGCCCCGTAGAGGGAGTTATCAGGGATGAGTCATGGTAGGACATAAGGAACACTGCCCTACCTGCTTTAACAGCTTGTGAAGATTATAACAGAATACATACCATTGGTTACATTTTACATTGTATCCTAGGACACCTGGCCCCTGAGGGCAGGCATGTTTTCTTCTTCAGCATATTTATTATTGCCTCTACTGTGCAAGGGCATTTCCAGGTAGACAGAAAGGAAGAGTTGCTCTCACTGGCACACAGTAATCTAAAGGCATGTGGAGTACACATCAAGCTGGCATGACAGTCATGGCCTGATACAGCCCAGGCTTTGGGATGTGCTTTCAAAGAGAGCTGAAACTCTGAGACATGGAATGTCCTGAGAATGGACTATGGAACTACTCCAACTTCACTGCAGTTTTTACCAATTTTGAAGCCAGGATAAATCACCACAGTTACAGTTTCTTGATAACATGTGAAAAGCTTTTGCTTTCCTCTGCCTGGTCCAGGGCACATGTTGATGAGCCAAGTGATGCTCATGTAAAAGCACAAGCTCTAGTCCCCTTTGTTTTGCACCACAGCTGCACTCGAACTGACAGTGTGTCAGCATTGGCGTCACTGGCAGAACAAAGTAGACAAAGGCTGACACAGGAGAGGGAAACTTTGTTAGGCTCCTAAAGAGCAGCAATATTAAGAAAAAAATTTAAATAAAAAGCAAACTGTAGGAAAAGGACACACCTGGACCAGAAGCAATTTTTAAAGAAGGAAGCTCTGCCCATCTGCCATGTGTGCAGGGCTCACCATGCATAAACCCTGCCTTTTCCTACAGTTTTGTGCAAGAGGGCATGGATTTGGTGAACAGAGACAGATCCAGATGGTTATTTCCTATGCCACTACAGCCCTAGCAATGCCTGCACTGCCTTATCTCTTTGTAAACAAGCTAAACTAGGCTGGGCTAAGTGCACAGGAAAGTACACTAACCACGAGTGGATTTAAGGCTCTTGGCACTAGACACAGCCACTTGGTTTAAATGGCACGTGTCTCAGTATTGAGGCTCATGCTAAGCAGTTGCAAATGGATGTGGCAGGCACACTCTGCTCCACACTGAGTTTAATGCAGGAAATTGTGTGTGCTCCAAGACTGTAACATAAAAAATCTGAGAGCTAAAAATGCACCCTGGGGAATTAAATCTCTGCTCTTCTCCCCCGTCTCCAACTCAGGAGTGCCCAGAGTGGCCTTTGTATAGCCTCACCTCCAAACATACCCTGATCTTTGCTTATTTCCAGTACCACCTAACATGCAAGGGACATTTCCAGGGAGACAAAAGGCTGTATCTCCATCCCAAGCAGCTCACAAACTAAGGATATGCAGAGAGAACTGATGTCCCACTTCAATCTCCCCCTTTGCACAGCTTCAGAGCCCAAACTTCCTTCTACTCACCCAATTAAAAGAAATATATTGCTGCATTTACTTGCCAGTGCAGCAAGAGACATCCTTGTCAGCAGCACTGAAGCTGCGCAAGTGACTCTTGCAGATGCCATTGTTCTTAGACATAGGATTTCATTACATAAAGCCTGCCCACTAAGATATGTTGGGAAGGGGGGACAGGAAGGAGAGTGAGGGAGGAAAGGGGAGGGAACCTTTTAACAGAGAGGGGAAAAGAAACCCTCAGAGATCCAAAATAAATGATTCTTGAATCACAGGGAGGCAGGAAACACAGCTCACACCCAAACAGAGACACTCCTCTGTGGCAGACAAGCATCCTGATGATTGTTGGCTTTGTTGTTACAACAGGAAACTCCCCCGCCCCGCTCTGCAGCGCTGGATTCTCAGAGGCTCCTACCAGTACTTGCCTTTTTCTGCTCCCTTTTCTGCAGTAGCGGGAGGAGCTGCTGGAATCTCGGGGATGCAGCATCTTTCAACTCACTCAACAAATAATCTGCTCTAACTCAAATGGCTGACAGTGAACAAGATACTACAAAAACATATTTCCTGTGGGTTAGCACAGCAAACAGCATAGTACAAAACTCATGATATGCCACCATATGGCTTCTGCCATATTATTTTTGCTAATAATGTAAAACAACATGCACTGTGGTAGCTGCAATGACCACAATGCCACTACAGCCTGTTTGTGCCAGAACTAAAGTTGTTTCTTATTAATTATTTAGGTATAGCATTGTATTTAAAAAACCTTGAAGATGGAATAGTAGTATTCTTATTTAGTTATTTTTCACCTAGAGTCTGATTAAACTGTTCAAAAGTCAGAAGTCCCAATTTTTCAGCAAAACTGGGAAGAGAAAATTTAGCTTACTGTCGAAACAGAAAGCATGATGTCAGCAACCTAGTAAAAATACCTATTAAAAGGCATGGGTTTACAGGAAGCAATAGCTGCAGCCAATATTCTGAGCTGTAAAGATGAGACAGAACCAGAGAGCTCCGTCCTGCTGTGATGAACTGCAAACTTAATCAGGATCTATACTGGCTTGAAATATGTAGTATTTGGATTGTCCATTTCCCTCCTCCTTTCTGTGTGTGTACAGATAGTCAAAACCTTATGGCTAACCCTGAGCTATGGTTAATGAGGTAAAAACACTTCCCAGTCTCCAGCCTCTGTGGTTACTTCCAAATTAACATCCAAACTATGATTCACAACACCAGAAACAAGAGTCTAGTTCACCAGTCAGACCAACTTGTTAGTCAGGAAATGGTTAGAGCAGCTACATTTGTGCACCTATTTTTGCTCTTTAAAATTGTGTATGGCTAATGTAAACATACACATCAAACTATCTCTATGTTCCAGCTTCAAGAGAAAAAGAACAACAACCAAAAAAAACCTGAAAAAAATAACCCCCTTCTACCCAGACTTGTCCTGAATACCAATGCTAAAACTATTACAAAATGCTAATTTGGTACCAACAACCTATGATTAAAAAAACAATGAAGCACCTCAAGCACATGAATTAAGGCATCATCTTAAACATTGTCTTTTCATCTTAAGCTAGAAAACTCTTATATATACACACATCTGGGCCTTTTCTTGCTCTTGATGATCTCAAAGCTATATTAAAGATGTAAATCTTTATGTAAGCTAGTCTAATGCATTTGGGGTCTGAATGAAAGTAAAAGACACCACAGTACTTTTAAAGACAACCACAAATGAAGCCAAAATCTCAGTTAAGATTATTTTCTGTCAGTAAACACCCCCTGAAGGCAATTCGCATGGATTACTGGGATGCCTATTGAGTTACTTGAGTACCATTACCTAACACCCAGTATTTGCTATAGTACATCACTATGTGCTTTCATACTTAACATACTTAAATAGTCAGTGGTAAAGATTCACTTTCATGACACTTCTGAAACAAGAGTCTCAAAGTTTTAGTAACACTAATAATTCACCTTTACAGCTTTTGTTTCCTCTCCTGTTTAAGGCATAGGAAAGGCTGATTTCCTTCTCCGTGCTGCACTGTTCACCAACAGCAAATCTTGAAATGGAAACCTCAATGCTCAATTTCTTTTCATGTGTTCTAACCATCCAACACTACTCCCTCACTACTATATCAATCTTTCTTGCTCTGATCTAGCATTTGTGCGTAGTATCTAACTTAGCTAATGCCTTCCATCAATAGAGTGAAAAAGTAGAAACCTCCCCCCCCCAAAATTCTTGCAAACATACTGACCATTTAAGAAAAGGAAGAGCAGATTGCTTGACCAGGACCAACTGTTAAACTGCAGGACCTCTCCCACCTCACCCTTCAGTTTTTGTCTAAAACACTGAAATGTTTAGAACAGGGATAAAGACCTAACCTTGGTCAACGCTTGGTGAAAAATTGGCAAAAAACCACAGAGATGAAAAATAGAACGAATTCAGAAGCTCTCCCACTCTTGCCCAGACCTAAACTTCCCCTTATACAACATATCTTTACCAGAAACATTGTATAAAGGTTTTAATTTTGCCAATTCATTTTAAATATCAAATAACTCCCTACATCAATAGTATCCTTGACAGATCCATAAGTAGTATTTGACTGCAGTTAAATGCTCTGTAGGGAACTTTGATGAAAATAAAAGTTCCTCCTACTAGCAATAAAAACATTTGTGTCATCTACAAACCCTGAAATCCATTAAACCAAAGCATGTAATGCTGGGTTCTGGAGTGCAGAGAAGATGAATACCAGGTTAGAATGAACTAAGCCAGGAAGTTAAAAAAAAATTTTTTAAATTTCTATTTAAAATTGTAGCCACATCAGATTGATCATAACCTTCAACTGATAAAACATTTACATTGTTTGGCTGATGTTCTTCAATTCTCAATTGCATGCAATTAACAATTACAAGGGTGCAATTAAAACTTGCAAGAGGTAAGCAAGTCTCCTATAGGCTCTCCCAGAAGTAGACAAAGTAGCATTTCCACTTCAGATCAAAGTAAATTACAAAACCCAACTAAATTCACACAGACTAAGTACTGCAGGAAACAAATACTACACATTTGACAAGAATAGAAGTGAATTTTTTCACCATCACTTTCACTATTCTCTTTGCAGGGTTTGTCTCCATTAGAGAGGGAAGGTAGTTCAATACCTAGTACAAGGCAAGAGAGACTTGCCAAAATGACACAGATTAATTTTAGCGTCAGGAACTACTGTAAATCTCAGCAGTTTGAAAGGTACCATCAGCTGGAAAGGGGCGGGGATGAGAGTCAGAATCTATTCGAAACTTCACAGAATATAGGCCTCAAAACCATGAGATAGAATAGCTCTGGTAAAGAAATTACTTTATAGCAAATCTAACAAACATTTTCTATAAGACGTCTTGACTTTGAGGTGCTATTTCACAATTTAAGTTTTTTTAACATCTCTAAATCTGGACAACTCTGTATTAGCAACTCGGAGGTACAGTAGTGAATCATCATCTTTTCCTCAGTTATTACTGGGTTCTAGAGCCTGCTTCAGCTGTCAGCTAGAAATATTTGCCATTCTTCCCATTTCTTTTCCATCTCAGACTAACACCACCATCATTTTGACTTTGAGAAAGCAGCAAAGACACAATAATGATGTATATTTGTATATATTTTCCCCCTTTAAAATTGATTTTGCTCACATGAAGGCATAAACAATCTAAAGAAGCATCTCTAAAGAGCCATCCACAGCTTTCACAAAAAGCTGCTTTTAAAGCTGTCTAGCTCTCTTCCACCTGATCCTATAAACACTGCTGGCAATTTTTCCCCCATGCCTCTAACATATTTTCACTTAGCACCAGTTTGATGTATAAGATCTGACAGCCAGGCAGTTATAGGCCACCTGCATCACTGTCACCATGACAACAGTGAAAGACAATCCATGATCCCATGCCCTGGTCACACGTTTCAATACAGCTTATCTGTCCAAAGCCACTGAGTCTAATGGAAGAGAGTAATTACAATCTTCCATTCATTGTCAAAATTCTCACCATATAACACTCTTCAAAATTATTTTATTCCTCTCACATGGCTGGTTTGCAAAAAAAAAAAAAAAAGGGGAAAACAAACCTCAAAAGAAACCTTAAGTGGGTTTGGAAGGGAGAGAAAGAGTGAAAAGCAAGTCTGTGCCTGATAGAAAAATGCAGCAGCGTGAGCAAACTGGCTCTTTGCAGTGCTGAAGGACTAATCAGAAGCAGGGGAATATACCAAACACTAAGAGGGATAAATGAAGATTTCTGTTATATTCGTAGAGCATCACTTAAGATCCTTTCAGTTTTGCACAGAAGGTGAAGAGAGAATATTAGCTGCCCTCTTTTCCCCTCCCATTCCTGGAAAGCTTCTCCCTATGAAAAGGAAAAAGCACTATGCTGCACTGTGCAGCAGCAGCAGCCTCAGCAAGCAGCATCGCTCTTCAGATGACCATGTCACTAAAGAGAGAGGGAACCCTGTGTCCGAGACAGGAGAGCAGCAGCTCCTCCTCTCCACCCTCTATAACAGACTATCCCTTCATTTTTCATTTTTAAAGCAGAACTGCAGGGCAAAGCTTCAGAATTTTACTCTTTCTGATCCCTGTTCCTAAAGAGTAACTGCATTCCCTCCATCTCTGGTAGAAAATACCAAGATGTTATTCCTTTGTTTATATGTTAATTTGGCCACAGCCATAATTAGGATGGAGATCAGGGTAAAATGATATACAGTTTGCACCGGTAAAATAGGGACATCACTTCCCTGCCGTGTAGGGAACTGAGAGGACAGAGGGAATCCAGCCATGAGACCAGCAGCACATAATTTGAACTATGGCAAATGTTGGACAGTGAGTACTTAGACTCTCATCCTGCAGTAGATACAAATACAACACCTTCTGCCACAGCATTTGGTGCTGGAGGATCAGGTCACATCCAAAATAAATGAAAAGCTTTCCTTTCTGCTTGATACTCCTTGTCCCAATCCTTCCTTCTCCTCCAAGCACTTTCATGCAAATCAGTCAGCATGTCGAAGCTCCAATTTATTAGGCATGTAATAAATACTTCTTGAATTAGTAAAATGTGATAAATCTGGAACAGACAGAAAAAAAGATACAGTAATTTATAAAAATGTTTCATCCACCCATGTCCAAACCACACTAGTAAATAAAATGTCAGATGACTGCCCATTTTAGAGACATATTTTTAGTTGGATGCTTTAGGCCACAGCATTGGCACCAGGAAATGAAAGCTTCATTCACAGTACGTTACTTGCATTTGCCATACAGAGTCCTGGCTCAGCTGACACAGTAACCCCACTGTAGCTTGGGCCCCAGAGTCCCGACTCTCAACTCCCAAACCACAAGGTAAATAAAAAGTCAGTCTTTTTTGGTCTGTACTTACAGGAATACAAACAGGGCTGAGAACCCTCAGTCCTGATGTAGTTCAAGCATGCATTTGAAATAACCTTCAGCATTCATGGCAGAATTACTTTAAAGAGAAGCAATGCTGTGATTTAATGACCATCTTTTAACATCTTTTCTTTATTAGCCAAATAAAATGTTACAACCAACAAAGATAACAGTATCTTTAAGTTTCTGGAGAGTTTCGACTACCTCCCAAAGCCCAGTACAAACCTAGTGCCTGCACCATAGGAACACAGCCAGTGCTGTGGCTGTGCACCACAGAGGGCCAAGGCTGCCCAACGGAGCAGAGGGATGCATTCAGAGGGGCAGCAGGCATGGCCTGGCATGGGCTCTGCCTGTACAGCAGATCCCATAGAACATCAGTTGGAAAATCTCTAGTGATGACAAGTAGGTGAAGACCTGCTTTCACCTGGTGTTTTTAAGGGACAGGACAGATTTTTCAGTTGGCGTAAAGCAGGCACCCCAGCAGATCTGTGTGGCTTTACATCAGTTGAGCAACTAGTCAAGGGCTCCCCCGTTCAGAGTGCCCCCAACTCCTTCCTACCTTCTGGCACTGATTCAGCACCATCGCAAAGGGAAGGGTGCCACCTACAGCACTGTGCACAGCGCTTCCTCC
Source organism: Vireo altiloquus (assembly GCA_013396875.1). NCBI lineage: Eukaryota > Metazoa > Chordata > Aves > Passeriformes > Vireonidae > Vireo > Vireo altiloquus. The sequence goes on along the minus strand of VZRF01004599.1, from coordinate 135,384 downwards.
AGCACCATGGCTTGCCTTGGACATCTCCCAGTAAAGAATGCATCAGGGCCAGCCCCTTAAATGGAGGCTTGGTGACTCTTCCATGACAGAGGTAGGCAGCGTCTTCAAACTGGTTTCTTATTTTAGGAATGCAGAGGTAGAGTGTCTCAAATAGATTCCTTGCCTTCATTTCTTTGATGTCTTACTGTTGCAGTGTGAGTATTTCCTCTTCTACTATACCTGCATGTCAGTACTATCAAAACTACTGCATTAACTTCTATCTCATTTTTTTTAAGATATCTCAGAGCATCAAACATTATTTACTTCAGAACTTCTTCAAAGAAGATTTGGTTTTTGCCCCCTTACATTTATGTGCTTAATTCCTTTCTCTCTCCTTTCCATGGGAAAGATCAATTCAAATAATATATATTTCAGTCTTGTACAAGCTACATCTTTTGGAGTTCTTCTGCGTGCAACACCCAACCACTGGAAAGGTATTAGAGTTGAGGTGCCTCTTCCTGTTTTTAATCTTACTAAACCACTATTAATTCATACAGGGGATGCATAACCAATAGGTAGAGTCTGCAAACCAGTTCTTGCTTTTATGGAAGAGTGCTGGCTCTATTTGTCAATGCTAATCTGAGATAAATGTCCCTGGGCAGAATACATGACACACACACAAACTGTCCAGAAGGAAGACAAAGAAGCTGAATTAGTCTGACAGAGCCCAGCTGCCACTGTAGATGGAACAGTCAGAAAAGAAATAGGTATCCAGTGACACTGCAAGAACTAAAAGCATAACCCTGTAAATCAGAATAACAGTTTTGCTAAATATGAGGATTAGGTTCTCCTCTTTTCTTCATGCTCTGGTTTTTATTATGAGAATCTTTCTAATTATGACAAATTTGCAATGAAAAGCACGCTCTGGTCAGTGTTGAGACTCTACCAAGTCAGGAAAGAGGAAAAATTAGAATTAATAACTCTTTAATAGATTGTTTCATTCATAACTGCCCACGTGTTCTCCCTGCTTGGGGTGACTTCACGAATGACCCCAGGGAGCCAAAGGTCACAACAGCATGCTTCACTGAACTTGATGTGGTCAGAGGGCATCTTATCTAGCAAATTCTGGATAGCATGAGGTGAAAAGTGCCAGCAAGTGCCTCTCCATGTCCAGGTGCCTGTGCCTGGGCACAGGCACAAAGCAGCCACAGGGAATAGCCACAGACCACTACCACACAGGATCTTTGTTGACACTTCATACAGCTAGTCTGGAGTGAAAAATTGTACTGGCAACAGGCCAGGGAAATGTCACAAGGTCTACTTTTGCACTAATCCAGCCAGTTTTGGTTTTCCGTGTCTCTGGTGCAGTTCAGCTACCAGAGGAACAGCAGCTGGGAAGCTCCTTCACCAGCATCCCTGTCTTCAAAAACCCACCATCCAAACACTGGGCTTCTACATGGTGATGACATCTTTTTCTCCCCAAGCCTCCCTCACATCTATAGTTGCTGCAAGGATGTCACTCCTTATGTGTGGCACAGGGTCATGGGGAACAGGACAGAAGGACACACTGCTTTTGCCAGGATCTTGTCTGTGCACAGGATCACAGAAGACTTTACACTGTGGCTTCCTGGCAACAAGCCAGCTGGCAAAAGCTGGATGGAGAAGCAATTCTGGTGGCCTTACAGCAGAAACCCAGTGAAAAAATACAAAGGTAAAAATGCAAGTGCTCAATATCAGAACTCTACTGATCTAAGGCATTTGGTCTGTTAATGCTCTTACTACTGTGGCTAAGAGCCATCAAAGACCTTGAACCTACATGGAAACCACTACTACCCAAAGAGTCTTAAGCATTCAGAAGGGCAAAATCCCACCACTGACATGGATCAGAAAATCTGAGATATAGTCTCATCTATCTGAACTTATATATTTTTTAAATATAATATTTATAGCTATTTATAGAGAAATAAAGACTACTGGAAGCCAAAATGTATTGAGCACAACAGACAGCCGAAAAAAACCCCAAACAACTAAACAGAACCACAAACAGAAATGTGAATCACACAGAAAAGTGACAGGAAGCATCCAACACCAAAAACAGTGACCAGAGAGATGTGTACCCATGCATCACATGTTTCCACATCTATCACCTATCTCCTCCAAAAGCAGAGGTGCCTTCTGTCGGCCAGTGTTGCAGCTGGCAGCATGCAGAAGAGGAGAGGTGTAATACTCAATACCTGCTGTCAGCTGAGGTGTTTTTAGACAGACACACCAGATACAGGTGTTCCTGCACATATAGTACTTCCATTCAGTGATTGCTTCAATATTTATGAATATACATTCACAAACAAGTCATATGTTCAACTGGACATGTCAGACACCTCCAGCTTCATTGTCACTGCATGTGTTGGTATCTAACTGCATTTTTGTTCTGGTATTTATTTATTTATCCTTGCAAGCTTTATTTATTCACATTTAATTTTCATACAGATGCAGAAGACGCAGGATCCTGCACTCATAACAACACTTATCTGCTAGGCTTTGCAACAACCCAAAGACATGCGTAACTTATGTTGTCTAAGATCTATTGCTTAGCACTTTTTTTCCCCCTGTTTAAACTCTTGTCTTGCAGGTTGAGTTTCAAAATCCCACCTGAAGTCTAAGGATGGTGCAAACTTGCCAGCTGGATGCAATATGAAGAATTTAACTAATCTCACCAATACCTTCCTAGTTTACTTCACAACAAGCAAATGCTTTTCACAGTACTGACCTCCTGCTGGAGCCAAGAAACTCAACTACTTCAATGAGAACTGCTTTAATACAGCTTCACTTGTAGTTGACTGATAGATACAGACTCACAGGAGTGAAATCCCCTTTCACTACTTCTTTCTTAAATGTGTAAAGATGTTTTTGCTAATGGAAAAAATTGTTTTCATTTAACTACTGTTTTGTAGAACTCGTACAGAGTCTGGTAAGCATTCAACCCATGTAACTTTGAATCAGTGTTCAGTCTTTCCTCAGGAATAAACACAAGAAATCCCCTACCAGATCTTCCCCTTCCTGAAAGGCAAACTCTGCCACAAACAAGCCACAGCATTCCTCCCTTAGTATGATTCCTCTATCTCCCTACAGCAGATACAGACTAATCCTAAAGAACATGTGCAGCAGAGAAAGATTAATAAAAACATCTACTTTTCTACAATATAACAATTAAGATATTTTCCAGATGAAAACAGAAAATATGTCATGAAATAAAATTCCCATATGTCAACAAGTAAACCACTATTAGTTGCAAAGAAAGCCGCAAATCACAATCAACCACCTCTCTTTAGTGAAGCCTGACTATAGGGAAACACCTACAATGTGAACCTGGATGCCTTTGCTAATGAGTAATGCGAGGTGTTAAATTACAGGCTGCCACAGGCACTTCCCCTGAAAAAACCCAGGATTTAGGGAAGGTGAGGACTTGTGCAACAAGCAACTAACTATGGAGAAACTAAAAGAAACCTTTTGGTAACTCCAAACTCATCTTGAAATGTGCACTGTAGTTTTAGGGAGCTACAATTCGTAAAACTGTGACCATACTTAATGAACAGTTGGACACTATTCACTGCCATTTCCACCATGTTCTCTCCTCATCATGCCCTTTTAATGAGTTTTCATATTTCTCACTAACATTTATTATATTAAACCCTACACCCACCTACAGGTGTGTGTACTGAATCTAATCTCTGTCTGGAACACATTGTACTTATCCATACACTGTTCCAGGCCCATGCGAGACAAGATTATCTGTGAGTTACTCTGCCTGCCAGTATTTACCAAAAAAAGTTATATTTAACTGAGGTTTCAAGCTGCAGGAAAAGTGTTTTCTAGAAAACAGTGCAATAATTTCTCACCAAAAGGAAAGATGGGGGGAAGGGTAGTGACTTCAATACTGTTTCTTAGTTATAGCAATTAAGGAAGAATAATTAGTATTAGAGTATAAATTATTTACTAAAGCATAACTGAGGGCCTGGTCTGAATTTCACAGAATGGTTCAAAGATTTTACCTATTGTGAACACCAACCAGATTTGGGCCAAGCATTCCAGTTATCATTAAACAGAGAAAAAAACTCTGCAGGTATTTATTGATTAACAACTGTGATGCATGGCAGATAATTTCTACTCTTGTGCCACTTCATTAGGCATCCATTTTTATTCCCACAATATAACCAGACTTGAAGACTTCATTATATACAGAACTTTAGTGCCAAGTCTGTCTATAAAGCAGTGATATAGGTTTATCTGTCTACATTCTAACACAAATGTAACTGGGAAAAGCAGATCAAGCCACATAAATGTTACCACATTAATTTTTTCCATGTAATTGTTTTCCCATTTTTCCCACAGTCCAATTTTTGAAAGTCTCTTTTTAGTCTATCAGAATTTGATCTTTTTCCATGGTCAGAAAGGAAAGGTTGGTCACAGCTGAGATTTGCTAATAATTTCCTAATCACAGAATCTGTGGGGGAAGAAAAGTATGCAAATATATTTTATTACCCTGCACTCAATATCTAACTCCAAAGAGCAAAAGAGAAGAGAGTTCTCCCTTACATGCATATCTACAAATTAAGAAAAGATCATGATATTCGAGCAACCTCCAGCTAAGCCCTTTCCAATATGGTCAATCAGGTTACAGTTGACAAACTACACTTAAATTGGTCCTGAGATACAAAGGATGTAATTTTCTACAACATTTACTGGATTTGTGAGATCTCTACGGACTGCCGAATTGGCAACAGCATCAATTATATTTTCAATAGGTAAACATAGACTTACATTAGCATTTTTGGCAAAACTACATGTAATTATATATATATACATACACACAGAGGCTTTAAACTAACTGCTCATTTCAGTCACTTGTAAAAATAACAACCGCAAAATTTGTTTCTTGACGTTACCCATCTCCATGATGAAGGAAACTTACTGACTGAAACCACAGTGAATCATGCTGCCTATTCCCTCTGATCAATGGTGCATCCCAGATGTGCCAGCTACTTCCCAAACATAGTCACAGCCTTCTTGTTCCAAGGAATTACCAGGATAGGTTAAAACATCCTACCCTCTCCTTTGCTTTCTACTGGAGAAAGATCTGTACAATCAGAAAAGTAAAACATCTGCCAAACAAGTTCTCTCTTTTAATCCCCACATAAATCCATTTCCTCAAGGAATTTTACTATCCAGGACCCTCATATTTCCCACCCATATTATTCTAAGGATAAAGAGCTATCAGGATCAGGTCTCCAGCAAATCCAAGACAGACTTAAAACTCGCTGGTGATGGAAACATGTCCCAGTCTTCACTGATTTTATTGCTATCTATACACTAAATAATGCTGAGGAGGAGAGTATATAAAAAGATTCATTCCAACCAGCCAGGCTAACAGAATAATACAGATTGGACACTTGAACTCTCCTCTACTGCTATTTCAAACTTTCTGGATTACATTTGATTCCTTCCCTTGGAACAAGAAAACAAACCATTTGACAATCAACACTGAAACTGAGACTCTGGAGATGATAGAATTGCACAACCCTCAAGCACATCTCCTAATTAAATGTTGTGGTGTGAAAAGTGGTGTACTACTCTTCAATTTAAACACAAATATATCTTTTGTCACAATGTCTGCTGACTAGTTTTTCAACAGGGAGAGAGGGTGGCAGTGTGCTCTTCAAAGCCCTCCACCAAAGCAACTTTGCACTCCTACTAAATCAACAGACCCTTAGTTCACTACTAAATTTCTCTAAAACTGCATTTTACTTGAACGTTTTGTCCTTCTTCACTGTTCTTGACACTCAAAATGACAAATGATTCCGAAATGCCAGCTGGCGAGTCAAAAAACCTTCCCATTATGATATATCATAAACCATAACTAACTTAAGTAAATAAAAGTAATAAATTTACCTTAGTAAATGGAATTTACGAGATCTGCTTGCTCTGAAGACCACAAGACACCTTCACCACCTGGCAGCTGAGCACAGATAAAGCTCATCTGATCTAGAGATTGCGGTGGAAAAAGTACCATTTTCTCCTGTGATTTCAAGTTAAACGAAAAGAGACAGGGAAGGCCAGAGTCTGATGTCCTTAGTCAAGAAAGAGAAAAAAAACCTCATCAAGATCTCACTGAATTTTAGCCCAGTAAAAACAAATAGAACTCAAAATACATAAAAGAAATTAACTGTATATAAACAAGTTGCATTATGATACAAAATATTTACTGGTCATGAATATATGTAGAAATTACACATTTGCGCTGCATTATCATCTAAATTACACTGTTAAAACTACTCAACCCCTTCCTTATTCTCATATAAGGTGTTAAAAAAACATACACAAAGGAAGATATTCGAACTGATGAGCACAGCAAAGGAAGTGCAGATAGGTATCAGTCACATGGTGTAAGCAACTTAAAATTGGAGGATGGAGTAAGTGTAGTGCTAAATGGCAAAGGGCCTCAATCCCAGCATATTCCCACTTCATTTGAAGGCAGAATGGCTGATATAAATCAAGGTGATTTAAATTGCTGAATTTAAACAGGATTTGAACTATCAAGTAGGAAATCCTGATACGAATAAATCAGTTTGAGAGAATGGTTGAATTTGTACTAATTTTTCTAAGGAAGGGTCAATTCTTACTGATTGGTAACTATTAAAGTGTGTTACTTGGCAACTCTGTATGTCCTTTGCATGAACACACAAACCACTCTGCATTAATATACCAAAATACAGTTTTCTAATTAATTTTTAAAAATACCTTCAGTGCACCTGTTATGTAAGAACAGAAGTTTATCAAATTGGGTTTCATCCGTATTTACAAATATTTAAAGATAAGTACATCGATACCTTGCCTTTCACCTTATGGGAAGCAGAAATCTCCTCCAGCTGTCTTCACACTTGGCTTTCAGCCTTAAATAAACTAACTGAATCTAGTAAACTGATGAAGACACCATGTCAGCATCAGTATAGAAGGCTTTTATTGCCTTGTTTAGAATTTCAAGACCTCCTTATTCCAGAATACTTCCTAAATGTCAACCTTTGCTGGTTCAATTTCCTTCAAATTTTCAGTTTAATATGGTGCTAAGTTGCTTTTTTTTTTAATTGTTGGATTATATTAACAGGTGACAGTAAGTTTATGCATAAGCTACCCTATTTTCACATCTTATTTGTGTTTTGAAAATTAATTTTAACTTTACTAATAAAACTCATAAATTGGAATTAAGAACTAGGTAAAATTAAGTGTTTCAGGTGAGGAGAGTGTGTGTGCATGTGTGTATTAAAAAAGGAAGAAAAAAAAAATCAAATTGCACTCTAAACAAGGCCCTGAGCAGAGAAACTGAAATAAACACCTATGACAAACGACTCATGAAAGAATAACTGCAGCCGATGTGTGAAAAAATAAAAAACACCCTTATCCATCAGTTTACCTTGGTTAATTTTGAGTTATCTTTTTGGAACACAGACTATAAGTAACCAGAGGACAATAGCACAAGGTTGGATGGGGCTTTGAGGAACTTGTCTAGTGGAAAGTTTTCCTGTCAATGGCAAGGGGGCTGAAAGTAAATGATCTTTAAGATCCCTTCCAACCCATTTTATGGCTCTATAACCACCTCAAAACCTGGGAGACGAAGAGTTCTTTATGGACCTGAGGAAAGGGAGCATTAAGATATGACATTCTAAATATTTAGATCTTGTTGCAAAATTTATTCTCTTACTATTCTAATGCCATTGAAGTAGGTGAATTACATGAAAATCCAGATGAAGTGCATGCGAGGGGTAAGACACTGCTATCTGTTTTTTCACTGTGACAAGAACTATGCCATAGGAAATATGAAAGAAACTCCTCAGACTGCTCTGTAATGATCAACAGATATGGCTTAATTTTAGGTTCCCTGTATCCTCCTTCAGCTTGCAAAGAGCAGCATCACTCCTGTTTGCAGAAAAAAAAGGCAGCAGATTTTTCCTTTCCCCAGACTAATCTGTTTTACTAAGTATGGTAGCAGTTCTTGAGAAAGACACCAAGAACTGTTACTTTTACCAGGATAATCCACCTTGGGGTTCTTTCTTCTGTCTTAGTGAATTCTTCCCTTGCTGCCTCTGTCAACTTTCTGGGGCAGAAGCTGAACAATCAGGGCAGTCAGGAATACATCCATATAAAAGTGCTCAAAGCTACAGTGAACCTGAGAGCCTTTCTCACATATCAGTCCATGCCAAAAATAGGAAAAACTAAGGCAGAAACACTGTTTGTTTTAAAGCTCTTGTCAAATCTTTCTCCCACTGCATAAAGTGAGCGAGAGAGACTGAACAAACATTGGAAGAAACCACTGCAGAAAAATATCAAAAGAAAAAAGTAAAATAAAAATCAGAACATAAGAGGTAGAATATGAAAGGGACACACATTTTGTACAGTGTCTTTTTTAGAGTATTTACTCCTCTACCTCAAAACCATTCACCCAACATGGATGTTGGGTTTTAGCCCCAGAAGGACATTAGTGCTTTGGCCATTGCTGACCAGCACATCACACAAAGAACAAGAGTGCACATCTCCTGCTTCCTAAGCCTCCTTGCAGCCCTGCATAGCCTGGACAGCTGGCTATTTTTAAGTCCAGGATAGCGTGTGAGCTCAAAGCTTATTACCAAGGGTTTCCCCCTGCACACAGGAGTAATGCCAAGGATTTTTTTTATTTTTGAATTGCGGGAATGGGCTCTGGATACTGTCCAGCTTATAACACCTTATACTTTGTGAGAGATTTAAGTAACTTATATGCTTCCCTTAGCTTGTATTTTAACAATAGACTTCATTTCAGCATTTATAATTGTTTTGCTTAAGTCTTTAAAGTATCTAATGTATTTGCTCATATCAATGTATTAAACTAATAAGTGCTTTTAATATTAAACATGGAAGAAATCATCTTTTGATGCTCTTGTTTATTCTCAAAAAAAAAAAAAACCCCAAACCCTGAAATCACACAAGTGAAGGGATCAACCTAGAGCTCAGCACATGCTGATCAAGGACCAGGGGATTCTGCCTCTCCACCATACCTTTCTCTAGCTTGACCAGCAAACTGAGATGCTCAGGTGGATCCAACAGAACACCAGGGAACAATAAGTCAGCAGTACGGCCTTATTTCTTTTTACCTCGTGCTGCTGGTGGCATAAAGGGACAGATTAATGCCCTTTTCCTAGTGCTTCCTCATTTCCTGGACTAACACAGACAGGTGTAACTACTCCAAAAATACAGAGCTAGCATCACCTTGAGAATAGGCACTGAAATGAAAATGAATTTTATTTTCACCCATCAGGGTCTCCTGGCTGTGTAATTAGCCCTTCCAAGCCACTGGCTATTTGTTACCTGCCTTGGAGTGACTTTTGTCTTGAAGTTTATCCTTTGATGGTTTATCCTATGTCGTCTGCTCATGCCCAGAAAAATGAATTTTATGCCTTTCTATGTCTTTAAACTGAGCCTGAGAGGGGAGAGGAGAAGAAAACTCTGGCAGTTCTGTGTTTTTGTACTTCAAGGTTACAGGTTTTTTGTTGTTGTTTGGAAAGTGATAACGAGGAGGACAGAGAGAGAGGGGGAGGAGGAAGCACTTTTTCTTCTTTTTGGTTTTGCCCCTGCCAGCTCTCAGCTCTGTTCCCTTCGAGAGACGAGAGACGGAGTTTTTCTTTTTTTTTTCCCTCCCTCTGGGACTTTGGTTTCTTCTTTTTCCTCTTCCGGACGTGGAGCATCAGAACATCGGAGCTTCACTGGGAGCTTCATCGGCCTGCAGGGGAATTTTCCCCGGACGCCGTTTCAACTCCGGGAGAAGAGAGGCCACACTCAGGAGGACTTTGTTTCAGGTTTTTTCATCTCTCACAGATAACGATTTATTTGTTTAGCATTATTGTCCTTTTCCTGTGTGTTTTGTTGTTTTGTTAAATAAATAGGGTTTTTTTCCTTTTTTTTTTTTTCCCCTTCACTTTCCTCCGGGGACATTTTCTTTCCCGAACCTTGGGGAGGGGCCTGCTTTCCATCAGGGGATATCCTCCTCTGAATTTGTCTCAGACCGGGACATTACCAAAACTCAAGATGCATGTATATTTTTGGCTGTGCTGAGGAAAACCTGCAGCCTTTGTTACTATATGGGTCAGAATGTATTTCTCCTAACATCACACTAAATGAAAATAGTTTCACATACCACCACTGGGAAAGATATTGCCACTTCTCCATTCCCACACATTCAGCTCCATGAGATTCCAGATTACAATCCAGTTTTCTTAAAAGCAGAGGTCTACACCTGACAGAAGCTTCAGGCAGAAAGAATAAAGCCAAAACTAAACAAATTTTAAATATGACCTGGTTCTGAAACTTCATCTCCTTTATGTGACTGAGCCATTACTGAGATAAATCCATATGCAGCAATAGGGGTTACTGAATTGAAGCAGCCAGTAAAACCCTATTGCAGAAACAGAGAGAGTTTTGTTGTGAGCTCTTACCAACACATGCTTCCCTTGGAGGAATTAAACTAACTTAGCTGTGCCAGGATGAAAGGCCTTTGCAGAAAAATGATTTTGGAGGAAATGAAACATTTTTCCAATCACATAATTTTCTTGAAGTGTCAGAGCCCTCCAGTTCTTCAAACTTCCACCTTACAAACGGAAATTGAAAGTATGGTCCCAGTTGTCAAAACACACATTTACCATAAATAAATCCATTACTCACGGCAAGGTTCTCTCTATATTAATCATACTGTCTTATGAGCAATTTCAGCATGAGGCCACTGAACTGCAAAGGCTTAGTTGTGTGGCTGTGCCCCAACACTTAAAAAGCTAATGCAACATCCTCTGCTACAAAGAGTGAAAGAGTAATAGAACATATTTATTATTACAGAGAACTCTGAAAGTATCTTTTCTTAATAAAAACTGAACCATCAGTGGGCATCACCTATGCTGAACAAAATCAATCATACAGTGACTGCACTTATACACACATACATGAAATGCAGTACAGGGTTACTGTGAGTAATTAGAAATACAGTATTTATGTGCTTTTACATCAGTTTTACCAAATAACAGTCATAAACACTAAAAATTCAGAAGATTTGTGTCTCTTCTCCTTGAAGGACCGACACAGCCCCTACCAGAGAAACAAAAAGGAAAAGGGGAGGAAAAGGGGGAAAGGGGGGAGAAAGGGAAGGAAACAGGG
>VZRF01004599.1:89327-118632 GCA_013396875.1 Vireo altiloquus | reverse complement strand
GGGGGGGGGGTAAGATATAGCACTACAACCTCAGCATGGTATCTCCACTTTTACTGGAAGGCAAAGGCTGCTGGCTCAGCTCAGAAACATGCAGTAATAGAAGGACCTACAGATTATTTTGAACCACTGCTTCATATCCAGCCATGGATTACATACCAAAACACTTCATCCAGTTTGGAGCTCAAACAATGTGACCTCCATTCAGTTACAGAAATCTACAGTCTTCTGCATGACTCCACTAAAGCTTTCAAAGCTACATTACCTGCTTTGATGACAACCAAAAATATGTATAATGAATAGCAACACTGCTTGCCAAAAACATCATTAAAATTAGGTTATTTAATGTCAATAGCAGTTTTCCCTCTGCTGCCTCAGTTATGCACCGGAATGCAATTCAGAGAAGTCAGAACAACAGCCACCAGCTCTGAAAACAAAAAGGAACAGCAGCACAGTTCACAGCTGAAAAGGAATAATCTCTTTAGCAGTCCAAAAGCAACTAGTGCCAGCTAAGGCAGTCATATTTAAAATAATTTTTGCAGATACTAGAGAGTCTAAAACACAATATTCTACATAAACAGAAGGGGTGGGGAATGCAACAGTTTCTTTTTCGGCCAAGTGCTGGTGTATCCTCCTTAATGTAAGGAATTATCTAAAATGATTAAAAAACTCCCATACTTTCCAGCAGTCTTCTACAATTTCATTTGCCATAGCCACCTCCCTTCCTCCTTTAGGTGAAACACAAGGCAGAAGTGTCAAAACATCACAGAAGACTAGATATGAGCTAAAGGAAAGAGAATGAAAATGTAGAAAATGGGTACATATCAATGATTCTTAAACTTGTTGGACGATTACATCCCCTTTCATCATCAAAACTGATCATAAAACTTTTCACTTTGCCTTGGAGTACAGTTTAACAACTCGTGTGCAAATACAGGTACTGGTTTATACAAACACACATACACAGGCATACTGGCTTCTTCTTGTGATAATGTCCAGGGTATGAGTAAGGTTAAAAACCAATTCTCTGCTCTTATCCAAGAACTTTCTGAATTGGCCCAGGAGTTTCACAAGCATCATAAAGATGATGCAGAAAAGCTACACCTTCACTGCAGCACTGCATAATTGTTCCTCTGAATCTGAACAGCAGAGGAAAATGAAGCTGAATTGTTCTGTTAAACCTGAACTGCTCCTGTATGGCACAGAGTAAAAGTAATGTAGGGGGGAGACAGAAAAGGGAAGAAGGGAAGAAGCACAGCTCTATTTTCCTTCAGTTAAAGCACAGTTTTACCAAGCTTCAGTTGATGAGAGCTGAAAAGTTACAGGACACTACAGAGCCCGATAAGAAAACTCTACAGAAAGTGATTAAAAAAAAGAAAAAAAACTTTGACCTGTTGATCTTTCTGTTTATTCCTTTAATTATTTTGAAAGTCATAAATTCAAACATCTTTCCTGTTCTGTGTGTGCTGTGGTTGAGAAGAACTGACAGAAAGAAAACAGCAATAGGTCATCTGTGCTACCAACAGCACTGCAGCATTAGCTTTAGCACTTTCACAAACTTCTAGAAAATGCAAAGTTCCTATGGGTGGACACAGTTCTGTCAGGTCAACTGAAGACTGAAATATTCTTATCTCCTCACTAATTTTAATGGTGTGTGGTGGCAAACAAAATCAGTCTGAAAGAGGGAAGTCTTGAAAAAAGGCAGCTCAACCCCCCTTCCTGTAAGCACAGAATTTCAGCAGCTGCAATCTTATTAACTACTGCAAGTTTAAAAAGACATTTTCTCTTAAGCCCTATGACACAGAGTTTTAAGCATTCAGAAAATGGGAGCAGTTTATAGTGACTATTGAGCTACAAACATTGGGAAACTAAAATAAGTAAGAGGAAAGCAGAAGAGCAATCAAAGTTATAAGATTTTGTGATTCGCCAGCTTAGACAAACTAGGAAAATATATATTTCAAATGGTTAAGGCTCCCAAATTCCCTCTGAATGTACAAGCATGCTGCTTATGTGAAGAGCCTGTCAGATCCCAGAATGGAAAACTGATTACAGGTTCGTAACTTCAGTCAGACATTGTACCTCATTTTTCAATCCACAAAACACCACACTTGAAGGATTCCAGTCAGCAGTTACTGACTGTCAGGCCTGTTCTTAAACCTCTGTCAATCCCAGCACATCTCTCACATGAATTAGACATACTGGACTAATATGCAACCAAATGTCATATACATGCAAGTGTTTAAATAAAAATGAACCCTGACTCCTTTAGTACATACAGCCTCCCCTGTTTCAGTGTCTGTGCTCAGGAACAGAATTGTGCACTGACACCAGGTGGAACTTAACTGAGGTTTAATGTATACTACCAGGTGAGCATGTTTGAACTAAGAGGTCCCAGATGTTTATCCTGCGATAATGGTGAAGTTTCACAAGAGGATTAAGATGTTGTAAGGCAGTGCTACCCACGAGAGGGACAGTCAAACGATGGATCTGATCCAGCTAAAAACTAATTGAGAAGAAAAGGAAGAAGTGTGTCTGCCCTCCCTATCTGCTCAGTGAACCCTCTGTCCGTGGGGCTACACAAGGAAGAGCCGCACTTAGCAAAGGCAGCAAACAGTCCCTGACAAGAGCAGGAAAGAGGAGACTTCCTCAGTGGTGGCAGCTCAGGTTACACCATTTGTGAAGCCTGAAGCTTTAGGTCAAGTTACGGTAAATTGAGGTTAATTTAAATGCAACCAATCGTCCTAACACAATCATATGTTAATAGTTTTGGCTCTGCATTAGCAGAACGCGTTTTTGAAGTGTTCTAGACAAAGCTGTTCTTCCTGAACTTAACAATACCTAGAACTTCACTGCAGAACTTTCAACACATTCTGTTTAGTCAATTTGAAGCTGAGATTTCACTATGACTGGATATCCTATGACAAAATACAATTTGCCCTGCTCCAGCTACAGCTTGTAATAACCCAACTCACTGTCTTTGAAAGGGACACACTTTCCATCAGAGCATTAAAGGTCATCAGAGGCTAGCAGTGCTGGAAGTGAAGAGTCTCTTCAATCCTTTCAGTTTGCTAAACTGAAACCTTTTGTGCTGACTAGCTGCAAAAGGAGGTCAGCACAAAAACTCCTTGTCCTAAAGGACAGTAATGACACAAGAGCATCAAGCGCGAGTTGGTATGAAAAGGAGAAAACAAATGGGAGAGGCCTGTGGACTAAAAAAGACACAGAGATCTACCCTTATAGGAAAAGGAAAATAAAAAGGGTTACACAACGACTCCTTCTATGATGCTTACAAACGAGAAGGAGCATTGCTGGCCTGGGATTTAATTCTGGTATCATCCCTGTTGTGTATTTATTAGTGACTTTACCCCTGTGTGAGCAAGATCAGACATAGCTTATTAATTGAAGAGATGCCTAAGCCTACTTAGTCATCAGGCATGAGTAAGGGCTACAGGTATTTGACGTCTTGTGGAAAAAAAAAATTAAAAATTTATCTTTTTTTTCATCTTTACAATGCCAGAGAAATAGACTTTTCCTATAGTGTAAGTGATTAACTCCTAAGCACCTGTAAAGTAAGTTGAATAGCAATATTACACAAAAAAGAACACAAGAAATGTGCTCAAGTTTATGAACATACAAGTACATATTAAATACAGAAGGTGTAAGCTTTAACAAACTCCTCACAAGCCTGACAACATTCTTTGGCACTCAATTTCATTATTGGCATTATCCATGAATCACAAAGACAAATGAAGATGTTCCACTTTTCACTCTGGATACCTTTTTCAATTAAAAGAAGAGACTGAGATGGAGGGAAAAACTTCTCTATGATGGAATATCTATCAACAAAGAAGACATATAACCAAATTTCTATAATTCTGGACATGTCATTCTGTCCCTACACAGAGAAAGCTGAAAGGACTGGCCTGCTTATCTTCTTTCCCTCAGGCAGAAGTGCAGTGTGATCACCAACTTCTGGAAGGCAGTGCGTTTGCCCAGAATGGGTGAAGAGCAGGACTGGAAAATACCGTATATTTCCAGCCATGTTTTCTCTGACTTTCAACTAATTCTGAACTGGCATAGTATGCTTTGGCAGGGGAAGAGAAAAAATTATCAAATAGGTCATTTGACTTCTGTTGCTTATTTCTCTGATTGAAATAACATTTTAGGTTTATGGTGTTTAAAATGCAATTTCCTAAGAACTGGGTTTAGGGTTAGAAATGGTCAGTAAGATAGTGGCTATCAAACCCACAATAATGCTAAATTTAAAAAAAAAGTCTTCAAGAGCCTTAAAATAGGAAAAAGTAACTCCAGCCTCTTTATACTTCACAAGAGAGCTCAGAAGCAAATAAATGTGCACTAGAAAGCCAATGTGATAATTACACATGTCACTGGACAAAAAATGCACAGTAAGAACAGTCACAGGGATAAGAAACAGAGGTGATATAATTTGCAGTATTTATTATGCATTTGGCTACTATATACTAAATATACATTATTTATTATTTATTTTATATATAATGCATGTGTATACACACACATACAACCTCTGAACCCCACACAATAACATGGGTGCAGAGCCAAGAAGACTCTTGCACTGAAAGAAGGAAACAAGAAAGCAGATTAGCTCACAAAGAACCAAAGAACTGATATGATGTGTTGATATTTCCTGGAACCAATCCAAAGATGAGCAGCAGAATTTTGGATGAATTGCAAATTTTCCCAATACTTCCTCTGAAAACCAGGCTGGTACAGCATTTTAATAATCCAACTCAAAACCACAGAAAACAACTTTGTTTTTTGCCAGGTTGAACTGGGGTGAGGGGGAAAGGTCCCCACAGACATTTATAAACTATTTTAATTTCTGTGCACACCCCAATAAATGCCTGTGTGGGAGCAAACCAGTTCTGTAACCCACTGTTCTCCTGAATAGAAGAAGCTGAAGTAGTTATAAATCCAGGTATTTCAAAATTCAGCAAATGAAAACTTTCTCTATAACAAGACACAACTTCAGGGTATATCAGAAACTCATGGAATACAGCCAAGCCTATGCTCCTATACCCCATTTGGACAAAAGGCTTCCACTGATAACTTCTTTTCAGTTGACATAGAGTCCTAAACAGTGGAAACTGCATAGTGCCTTCCATTAAATCCAGGAGAGAGGGTGCAAAGTGTGGGGGTGGCAACAAGAATCATTGTACAAACTGCATTGCTTGTACTCCATCTAGTTATCAGAGTGCATGTCTTTAAATAATCATCTTCTAAAGATGTTTTTGGTTTTCTTACTCAGCTTGCTGGAGGGCGCTCAGCATGTGCCAGGACCAGCTTCTGGGAGGGTTTGTTGGGTGACTGGCTGCCTGGATCAAGCCCATCTCTCCTCTCTGCTCAGCATCTCTCACTTTGGAGGACACACACACACATACACAGATAATACTGTCCTTTAATTTGCTTTGCTAAAAAAAAAAAAAAATTTAGAAAAAGCATTTTTTGCTGCCCTCGTTGTGTTTGTTGTCATTTAATCCCAACAGCTCCTTTTCCAAATCATATGTTAATAATCTGAGGGAACAATTTAGTAAGGATTTTTGTGTAAAGAGTAAAGCAGTAGCAGATCTATGTCTGTTCCACTCTCCACTGGAGCTTACTAGAGAATAAAAAAAAGGAGAAAATCCCTAAATGTAGTTAATTTTTTTTTCATGTGATAAAAAAAAGTTAAATTAAGTTGAATTGTTTTGCCAAATAAAAATTATGAGGCACATAAACAGTTAAACTTACCACACTGTTACAATTGCTAAAAATTGGGAAGTTTGGGGGTTTGCATTTGGTTTTACTGCAAAAAGCATAAATGTCTCGGAGAAAATACTTTTCAACTGCTTTAAAAAGAATAATTTCTCGGGTTTTAAGTATTGCTTTCATGTTCCCATGGATGTTACCCAATGTTCTTAGACAGGAGTCAAAAATCTTAACACTTTGCAGATGAAACAAATCAGATGATGTTTCTAAACTTTTTGGCAACATCTGTGTATTTTCTTTTTAAAAATGGAAATGGGTCTTTTTTTGTAGTAAGGCAGTAGAGAACAGTTAGAACTACTAAGTAGTTTTTTAAGATTAAAAGCATAGGGCACATTGAGTATATTCAAATAAAACGAAGATCATAGCACAGGAACCGAGTTACGATGAATTTCACAGCAAACTACCCCTTAACTAGGCTACTCTTAGCTCTTCAAATGCCCTAACCTAAAAGAATCTAGTAACAGTGAGAGCTGAAACTGCCCTTCCTCCTTTTGTTATTTTGTTTCTACAACTTTCATATTATAGCTTTGGTTTTTTGTCTTACATCTTCAAGGGAAGATCAATGACCTGTCCAATTAAAAATCCTGGCTTTAATGCTTCAGCACCGGGGTTTGGGAATAAGGTGAAAGGACAACCCACCACCAGCCTGGGCCCAAAAGCACTGGAACTGCTCTGGAGCTGGATGGGGACACAGCGCACCAGAACGCTGCCCTGGAGAGACGTCATTCTGAGAATGTCTCCTAAGTCTCCAGCCCCTTCCTGTATCTTGTGGAAACGAGATGAGATGTGAAAAGGGATTTGAGGACAGTCGGGCTGACGAAAAGATAGTCCCTGCTCATGGGGTTTAGGGAGTGACTGTTGCTACCCCGGGAATAGGTGTAAGCCGAGGCCAAGTTCTGTGGTGCATTGTGAATTTAAAAGCCTCCGTCCTGAGGAAAGGCGCCAGAAGGAAGAGAAACATGGTTATACCTCTCTGGTAACATCAGGAAAGCAACAAGATGTCAGCGAGATTGTTCTGCTTCCTGTTTGCGAAGCGCACACGCAGACATTCGGCCACCCCCCGCCGCTTTGTGCGGCTCCTGCCCGCGCTCCCCCCGGCCCCGCTCCCTCCGCATCCCGCTGCCCGCCTCCCGGCTGGCCTCGCCAGGAGATGCGCCGGGCTGCCGAGGGTTGCGCCTCCGAGGCCAGGAGGCGGGGGCAGCGCTCGGCGCTGAGCTTTTGTTTGCCGCTAGCGAAGCGATCCCCACCTCCAGCCACCGCACCATGAGGAAGCGGGGCTGGGGGCAGGCACAGTACCCAGCAGGGCAGCGGGTAGGGTGCTGACCGCCGGGCTGCGCGGCGTCCCGCAGGGGAGGAGCCGCCCGGAACCAAACCGGCACTGCGGCCGGGGCCAGGTAGGCTCGGCGTGGCCCCGGAAAAACACAAGGCTCTCTCTTCTCACGTACGGAGGGGGGCCGAGAGGAAGAACCGCCACCGGGCTGGCCGCCACTCCGCCACTTTGTCACAGAGACCTCCCCCAGCGGGGGCCGGCAGCAGCTGCCGCCCTGCTGAACCCTCCGCACAGCCGCGCCTCCCCGCGCAGCGGGGGAAGGCGAGAGGGAGGGACGTGCGAGGCTTGTAAACCAGACGCTGCCATGGCACCTCCCCTCCTCCCCGCCCGTCTCCACCGCCCATTGTGCGCCCAGCAGACGGCGAGGATCCAGCTGCCCCGTGCCCGCCTCCGAGCGCTGGGCACCCCCGCCCCGGCGCGGGGACACGTCAGGACACACACGCGTGTCCCCCGCGGCAGAGCCGCCCGCCTGCCCCCGCTGCGCCTGCCACTAGCCCCCCCACCAGAACGACTGGCGGCCGCGACCTGCTATAAATAAGGCTCTTCTGGAGCGCGGGGCCCGGCTCCCCCCGCACCTCCTCTTATTATTCATCATCGGTGCAGCCTAGGAGTGGGAAACTCCGCTTCCTACTTGTCGCTACGCTCCTACCGGCTCAACTCCCGCCCCCTTCCCCCCCCAATCCGCTCCTCGGTAAGCTTCTTAAATCCCAAGGAAACTTTAGGAAGAGATTCAGCTCGCGTGGGGAGCCGGGCTGCTGCACGCCGGGGCAGCCCAGGCGATAAACCTGCCCAACTTTTCCTCCTGCCGCCAGTCCAGCCTGCGTAGTAACCTTCCACCTTCCTCCGCGGCAGCATTTAAAGGCGGCCAAGCCCCCAGCACGGAGAAGCCGTGGCGAAACACGCACGCACGCACGCACACACACACAAAAAACCCTCCCCCGGCTCTCGGCAGCCCGCGGCGCACGCCCGGCACCACTCCTTCCCCCTTACCCCAGAGTAGTTCTACGCTTCCGAAAGGGACGAGGGAAAAAAAGTTTGTCCGCTCCCTCTACCCCAGCCCGTGAGAAGTTGCGAAGCGTCCCGGCAGAGAACCTGTAACCGCCTAAGCTGAGTCGGGCCTCGTTCCCCCTTGACAAGCTACGGGGCCAGCTCCAGCTCATTCCAGCCAGCGACACGGAGTGGACAGCGACCCCTCCGCCCCCCGGCCCGCATCCCCTTACCATAATCAGCGTGTGGTTCCTCTGCTCCGCCGTGGCGGGCTCAGCATCTTGCTGCTGTTTGCTCTGGTGCTGCTGCTTGCTGCCGCCGCCGGTGCCTGTTTTCTTGGCCCTCTGCTCCAGGGTCCGCTGGTAGAGGCTCACCGTGTCCCTGCGCTCCAGCTCCAGCTGCTCCGCCTGGGCTTGCTGGTACCTGCTCTCGCAGTTGACATGGTGCCGCCGGCAGCCCTCGATGCGCTGCCTCAGCCGCTCCACCACCGTGCTGTGCTTGGGAATGCCGCCGCTATTAGCGTTATTGTTACCGGGAGCGGAGGCAGGAGGGCCATGGGGAGTGCTATTAACCCCGATACCGGCCCCGCCGGCCCCGCTGAGGCTGCTGTTCAGGTTATTGTTGATGCAAATACTGCTGCCATTCGCTGCGGCAGCGGGGGCTGCAAAATCCCCCATCCTCGTCCCCGAGCACACTATTTTGAAAGAACTTTTTATCCTACACTTCACACACACGCAGTCTCCTCTGGGGTCCTGATGGGATACTTTTTAGAGAACGGAGGAGGGGGGGGAAGGGGGCACCATCATGTATCAGGGAAACAGCGATCCCAAGCAAATGTTTCTCTTTTCCCCCAGCCAATCCCTCTCGAGAAGCTCCAAAACATTAAAAGAGAGAAGGAAGGGTGGAGGGAAATAGAGAAGGTGCTAAAAGGTTATCGCCAGCAACACAACCAACAAACACACACACGTAAAGCACAACAAACTAAGCATCAGCAATTCGGGTTAGCAAACTCCAGGAGATAGCAAACCAGTTCCTTTCCTCCTCTTTCTTTTTTATAATCCATTATTTCAAAACAGATTCCATGAGATTTCCGGAGATTTTGCCAAAAGCCTTCTCTCCCCATGGATAAGGAGAAACACGCGCCCCTCCACATGCACACACATACACACCCGTTCACACGCACGTTCACACACACACATCCAAGCACAGGCACACGCTGGGCACACACGGCACACTCACTCGCACTCCCCGGCATCAAAAGACAGGCAAAGCCGCTTGCTTATTGTATTTTCCTTCTAGAAAAAAGTTTTGGTGTTTATGCCGCACCGTGTTCGCAAAGTACTTTGGTTGCTCAGTTGCATTTCAACAGGAACCTAAATAGCAAATCCTCGGGCTGGGGGAAGTAAACACATGAACAATCCGGACCGAACTGGAGAGGAAAAAAAAAAAACAGAAAAAAAAAGTAGCTCTCTGAAGTCTCTGCCAAACGCCGAGCTGATACAGCCTAGCGCTTTGCTCTGTCGTGCTGGCTGCTGCTCCTCCTGCCACCATCACAATGATCAAATGCTCTCCTCCTCCACCTCCTCCTCCTCCATGCCAGCGGAGTGATATCAGGACAGGAGCGCTCAGTAAACACCGCAGCGGCAGCGGCGGCGGCAGTGGCGGCGGCAGCTCCTCTGGGCCGTGAAGCAGACTCGGGGACAAGGTGCAAAACCCGGCGCGGACGTCGCCCAGCAGGAGCGGACATGGCGCTTCCCCCGTAGCGCTCACGCCCGCCGGCGGCNTGCCGGGGGGCGCAGGCGGGGGCCCGGCGGGCAGGCGGCCTTAGCCCGCGCTCGAGCGGCGTGTGCCGCCTTTCCCTTCTGTGTCAACTGTTGCATAATGAATGGGAGCGGAGCCTTGCGCCTCCTCGGCACGGGGCTGAACTTTCTATTTTAAACAACAGAAGAAACATGACACGTTGGGCAGGAACATTTTTCCGAGCGAACGATGGCTGCCTCCATACAGAGCGCGTGTGATTAATGGATCAAGAATAACATCCCGGGAAGCTAGTTTTAAACTATTTTGCAGACAAAGCTATTGCACCCACAATTGTCATTGATGGTTATTTTCTACCTAGCCCTATGAGAAATGCACTTCCAATTTTTTTTTTTTTAAATACACCTATATAGAACGCAATTATCTCAGAGAGACACCCTTGTTCTCTAACATGCAGCTGATATAAAGAAAATTGGAAACTCATGCATTAGTCATGAGCTCTGATTTAAACCATCTTCATTTTTGCCACTGAAGATTAGCATAGGATACTATTTCTAAGATACAGTGGCAAAGAGCAGTCTTTGTTTTCTTTAAGTGCTCAGCAGTATGAAATTTGGGGTTGATTTCATGCCTACGGCCACAATTCATGACTATGTTGAGATGAAACGTAATAGTGGACAAAGAAAAATAGCAATTAGTACCTTCCCTACGTTGGTATTAACAAACACGTCTTCCCCCCAGAAAAAACTTTTCAGTAGTATCAGTTTGAGAACCACAGTGCAGATACTTAAAAAGTTCTTCATGATCATCGATTACTACTTTATCACAGAACAAGCAGGGGGAAATTACATCTCTGCTCAGAAGCATCTTAAGAACGCTGGGAAACTGCAGTCCTGAGTCAATTATAGAGATTCGTGCCTCTCTTAATTTGGAGACGGGGGAAGTGTTGTAATCTCTCCAGTAACCATTGAATTGAATAGTTAAGATTCAATGTAAGAACAGAAAGAGGAGGAAAAAAGAAGAGGGGGAGGGACTTGAGGTTTTGTTAAATTGTTTTTGTTATTATTATTATTATATTTTTAATTGAAATGAAAAATGTAATCAGGCCAGGGAGGGAGAGGGCTGTGAAGTACATTTAACTTAGAGCGCGTACTTTTTGGATTCCTCCGCAGTGCCCCCTGCAGCCCGCAGCTCGTGTGCTGCAGCCTGGCTCCCCAGGCGGGGCAGCACTCGAGTCCAAAAAAAGAAGCGTTTCTTATACCCATAGGGTCAGAAATACATGTAAAAGCAGTGGTTTTCTTATAGACTGCTTTTTTTTGGTGCATTTTACAGACGTTGTCTTCTTTTCCTATGACTACAATTAATAGCATTTTTCAATCTCTATAATGTCACACAAACACACCTTAACTTCCAGTATATCATTTTGGCAGCTGTCAACGTGGTAATTTTAAAGTGTATGCTGTATTGCTATAGAATTTCATTCCAGCCTATTAAAAATTTTTCATCTCTCAGCTATGTACCTTGGTTCTGCCAGGCTGCACAGCCCAAGGGCCATGATTTGAGTAAAAAAAGTTTTGGAGCAATCAGTGCTTAGTGTTAGAAGTTTTGCAAACAAATCAATCACCAGTTTTGTGGAAATAAAATCCCAACCAGCCAAAGAAAGGAAGAAAGAAACAAAACACACACACTCCCCCAAGAAAACCCCTCCATCTGAATACATTCACAAAACATTTGATTCTTATTAAAAGTTATTTTTTCATTAGCTGAGGTCAAAGCTGAGAAAACATGTATCTATTTCCCCACTCATTTTAACAGCACAGTGATGATTCTTGCATTATTCTACAGTACAACCTTTCATAAGATAAGGCACTCCCTCCTATATCTAAAAACAATCAACAGAATCAGCATTTCATAAAAACTGGCAGTTGTCCTCTGTTATTTTACAGGTGTCATCCAGCACCTAAGAGCCAACCAAAAATTTTCTTCTGACAGGAGGTTTTTCTTTTCAAGTCAAGTATTGAGTGGCAGTTGTAAAACAGCATAATAAAGGTAAGATTTCACAGTTCATTTTTGCATTATTTCTTTTAAGGACACTTACATAAACAATTACCAGCTTCTAAAAAGCTAAATTTTTGTGAAGAACAACACTTCTGCTAAGCCTCTGAGTCTGAATAAATAAAAACAGGAAACAAATCCCTTGTATTATAGCTTGGACAATGCAAGAAATAGATCTCCATTTTGTTCTAAATACTGATTATTGTCATTAAAGCAGATGTTCTTCACAACCTTTACCAAACAACTCTGTTCTGTAGTCAGACACAAGCTCAGACTCTCTCATTATTGTGTGTGCTCCTACTTTTATGACCATGGACTTACAAACATCTCTTCTGTAGGCATTCACTTTGCATGCACAAATGTGTTTATTTGCTCTATAACCTTTTTTTTTTCCTGTCTGCATATCAGCTTTGGAATAGTGTCTTCACAACTGTGATTTTAAAAGAATCAAATATATCAGAATTCTAAATGCTGTAAGATGAACTTGCTGATGGCAGCAGATGAACACTAATGCCTACTGATATCAGCTGACAGGACACTAATTACCAGTTACAGGAGATGATTACTTGGTGAGGGATCTATTCACTGAGTTCCGATTTTGAAAAATTATAAAGCACAGGCCTGATCTGTGAAAAGATATGCAGTATGAAAATACAGCATACGTTCTCAAGATGATTATCATGACAGAGATCTGTCTAATTAAGAAGAAACTATTTTAATGCTAAGATACGAAAAAGCCCAGCTGGGAGAGGAATTTAGAGGAAGACACAGAAACATGACTGTTAAGCTGACAGCAAGTGCAGTCTAAGCATGTTCCAATGACAGCTTCTAAAAAAAATTTCATCTCAGCATTTAATCAATAGTGTTTCAGAACAAGAACAGCCTTACAGATAATCTAGCTAGTCATATTAGTGGGAGGAGCTCCATAAAAAATACAGAAAATATGCCTTTGCAGAGCAACATACCTTTGGTCAACTGAGCTAGAGGGTTATTCAGTCAATGGGCAACATGAAAAATTCACTGTGAGGACAAATGGGAATCCCACTCCATTAGAAACGGCACTTGAGTTCCTGGCACTGCCAGTCAGGTTGGAAACTCTAATCATTTTGACAGCAAGTTTCAAACCATCCTGGGCAAGAGATTAACCTTCAGAGTGGCCACCTGGGCAGAAACTTTTCTGAAAGCTCCTACTATAATTAAATGGTTTATGTCTAAATCAGTGGATAACATGGTGAAACAGGCGTCTGCTGGAAGGGAAACCTAGAGGCAACCACGCAATAATGTTCTCTGAATAACTTTGAACTTCTTGGGTCTGCAAGGAGCAGCTTTCTTACATATTGAAAAGGGTTTCAGAGGATTTCTGCTGAAGGTTCTCTTGGACACAGTGCTACCTAACAGCAAATCAGATGTGCTTCCACTACTACCACAAGCTACTGAAGTGCATGTTGCCTAATACATCCACAGTCAAAAAAAGAATAATAATGTCAAAGCAAAGCCGTATATTGAGGGTTGACTGAAAACTAACAACGCCAAAGCCTCCATGAATAAACGTATCTATGAAATCCAACTACAGCATGGCAAAAATTCTCGTGACAATTGGGGTAGCCCCAAGCTATGGCTGTCAGAACAAGCAGAACTGTAGGAATTCTTCAAGGGATGAACTGAGTCTGGAGAAAAAAGAGTTGCTCTAAATAGTTAAGGAAAAAGTCATCAAAGCTTCAGAGGAACATAAGAACAAAACAATAAAGGGAGGAAGAGGAAGCAACAAAGAAAATCAGAAGGCAAGTTCAAATTGCAAAAGGCAGAGATTTAAGGCACTGTAGGAAGTGGAGACATCAGTCTGTATAAATATAAACAAAACTAAAACACCCTTAGAACACATTTTCCAGCTTGTACATGGGGAATCCAAATCAGAATCTTTACCAAGTCTTTCCAGCTGTGACCAATACTGAAAGCCCCAATTCAGCAGTTATTATAACAGGGCAGGCATATGGATTGAGATACACACATACCTAAGTCCTCTGCTGAACCAGAGCTGGAAAAATATGAGGAAGGAATGCAAAATGTGAACTTTTTCTCTCCTGTTCTGATTACAGATATGCCACAATAAGAACATAAAAAAAAGAAAAGTAAATGCCATGAATGGGCATTGTTATCCATGCACTATCCTGTCAGGTTAGTGTTATTAGCATTCATCTTAGTTTAGGAAGAATTCAGAGAATTAATCCTGATATGCCACAGTATGTCTTTCTGTTAATTTGACGGTCTAGTTTTCATGCTAACAGCTGTAGGAGATATCCATGGAGAAAGCTAGCAGAGAGCTTGAAGGGGAAAAGGAAAGTCATCACTCAGGCACAGGGCCCATCTCGGCCTTTGATCTGTCACACTAATCTCAAGAGAATAACTGGGGGAGGCGGGGGAGTGGAGAGGATACAATGAGAAGAAAGGACTCTAGGAAAGATCCCAGAGAGATGATTCTGGAGATTCCTTGAAGCTTTCAGTAGAAATATACAAGAAGGAACTTAAATTTCTTTAGTCATTCTTAAACTGAGTAGCCCACTGCTTCTCAGTAATGACTGCCCCATTTCAACTCAGCCTGAATTCACAGGGCAATTCACAAACAAAAAATCCCCTATCACTGAAATCAAATGCCCAGCTTTGGTAACAAGGAAGCAGTCAGGAGAATATTTTTTTCTCCAAGGCAATTCCTGTATAGTTGTTAGCCATTTATAAGAATTCCAGTGTGAACATGATCACTTTGAATTTTCTGAACCAGAAGAGAGACTGCAGCTACTGAAAACTATCATTCATCCTCCTTCATATGGGAAACTGAAAATTGTTCTGCAATCCTCGGCATAACCAATCAAGTCCAATATTCAAATAGAAACGTTTTTATAAATTCTTAAATTATAAGGAACAAGAAATAAAGGGTAATTTTCCATAGTGGTAATTTTCTGTAAGTTCAGTCTTCAAGAAAGAGAAGTACAATATTTTCCTCCTTGGGCCAATATGTTGACTGATAACAGCCATTGTTTCATTAAAACTGCTGGAGTTTACAACCTACAAATAAACCATTGTATCACATACATTTACAAACCTGTATTAAAAGTACATCACTAAGGTTGCGGCCTTGCAATGAGTTTAAAATCACCAAAATCAAAGCACTTGTGCAATCTTTCATTGGCTTCTTTGCACAATCCACAGCATGATGAAGTCTTCAAATACATCATTACACACAGTTTTTCCACAGGATGTTTGTTTCATTCTGTACACAGAATCATCAGTACTCACCAGCAAGGAGGTATTTAACACATTTTTTTGCCTTTTAGCTCCTCATATCACCTCATGGGTGTTTACTAACTTAAACCCTGGTCATAGACATTCATTTCCTATGAATGGCTACTGCTCCTTCCCCAGAGTATTTCACTTGTACCAATAAAATTATTTTCACAATTCATGGCAAGTGAGAAGATAGTGCTCTTAAACTGGAGAGTGGAGACGGAGAACAAGGAAATTAAGCTTAAGAGGTTTTGCTAAAATGCCCCAATTGAGCTTATTTTTTATAAAGACTTACACAACTCAGAGCACACTATGTTTATAAGAGCAGTGCACATCAACTTGCATTGAATCTGTAGGTGCTTAGCATTTCTGCCTGGCAGAATCCTCTTCACAAGTCAGGTACCTGGAGAATGGGGAATGCAATTAACAATCATCTGCAAGAAGCAGAGTTTGCCTGAACTGAGTAGCATCACGTAAGAAAGCTCAAACGTTCAATCTCAAAGACGTTACAGGAAAGAACATACGACATGCTGGCTTTCAGTAATATTGTAAAAGAAATCTTTTTGTTCCACTTTTTCTGTAGACACACCTTTCAAACAGGTTTTGCTGCAGCTAAGTCAAAACATGCTGTATTCAGAAAGTACTGCTCAGGGAAGGTTCACCTGAAGCTTTTCTTCACCTGAAGAAAATGCTAGAGATAAGACATTAGAATAACAAGGAAAACCCTAAAAGGATACAGAAAAAATCCCTTATCATGCTTGGTCATATTAACCAAAATACAAAACAAGTAACTATTAGCTACATTAAAAACCAAGCCTGTGTTCAGGCTATTTCCAGAGACACATTCTTCAGAAGTCTAGGACGCCTCCAGTCTTAGCTCAGGCTTGCAGCTAATGGTTCGCAGCAAACAACAGCTGATTAGATTCCAGTTAGACAGGGAAAAAATCCTTCTCATATTATGAATAGTAAGACTTAAATAGATTACTGTACTGGCTTTGCACAGCCTGGTTTTTGGTAGCAGGGGCCCACCGAGATGGCTCCTGTGAGAAGCTGCTGGAAACTTCCACCATGTCCAATCTCTGATAGCTCTGAAAGATGGACACACTGCTGGCCAAAGCTGGGCCAATGAGAGAGGCTGGTAACACCTCTGTGATAACATATTTAAGAGGAAAATAAAAACAAAGTCACAAGTTTTTGCTTCCAGCCAGAGAAAAGGAGGAGGTGAGAACATGTGAGGGAAACACCATGGGGACACCAAGGTCAGTGGAGAAGGAGGGGAGGAGGTGCTCCAGGTGCCAGAGCCGAGATTCCTCTGCAGGCCATGGTGCAGACCATGGTGAGGCAGCTGTGCCCCTGCAGCCCTTCAGGATCCACGGGGGATGCAGAGATCCACCCACAGCCCGTGGGGAGGTGCCCATGGCAGAGCAGGTGGATGCCTGTAGGAGGCTGTGATCCAGTGGGAGTCCTGTTGGAGAGAGAGGGCCCCTGCTTCCAGGCTGGAGCAGCCTGTCCTTGGAGGACTGCACCCTGTGGAAAGAGACCCACAGCGCAGCAGTTTTGGGAGGACTGTTTGCCCATGGGAGAGGCTCATGCTGCAGCAGGTGCAGTACGGCTGCTGCTCATGAGAGTGGACCCACGTTGGATAAGTTCACGAAGAACTGTCTCCAGTGGGAGGGACCCCATGGCATAGCAGGGGAAGGACTCCTCTCCCGGAGCAGCAGAAGACAATCTCGGCAACAAACTGACCACAAACCCCCATGCCCTGTCTCCCTGCACTGTCAGTGGGAAGAAGGGAGGGGCTGGGGGAAAAAGGGTGTTCTAAGGATTTATTTTACTTCTCATTATCCTTCTTTTATTCTGTTAACAATAAATTCACTTTGTAACTGTAAGTTAAGCCTGTTTTGCCCTTGTTTTCTCCCAGTCCTTATCTCAAGTCATGAAGCCTTTGTTAACTTATTTTTTCTTCCTCTCCTCTGCCCAGCTGTGGCAGGAGAGGGTGAGCAAGCAACTCACCTTTCACGACCCACCAGTCAGCAAAGCTCTGTCACCTTGCTGATAACCTTCCTTTTTCAGGACATTTAAGAATATACGGAATAGTATGGAATTCCAGCCTGTGTTCTCCCTCCTGTGCAAGAACTGACCATTTTCTTCCATCCAATGATGGGCTGTCTATTTTACGTTCCCACCTTTTAAATCATACTCTCATCCATTTCAGCATCTTCCTTCTTATGCCAGTGACAGTTTTGTGTTGCTTGGTTTTCCTAAAACACCTTAATTAAAAAGTTCTGTCAGACATAATTTAAAAATCTGAGTTGACTATATTAGTCACATGATCCTCATATCACTGACCCCTTTCGAACAACTCTGAGTGCTTTATTAACTCTCACTAATAAGATAATATTTATTCAGGTAGATACTAATTCTCTCTCTTACAATATCTAGTCCTTCACCTGGAACAGATGTCAATTTTAAGTTGCTGGATATCCTTGAACCTTTCTTAGTGATGGACGTCACTTTTGACACCTGATTTTCATGTGCGGAGGAACAGTGAAGAGACGTTACATTCTTCTTTTAGTAGGTATTTCATCCCTGAGTTCTTTTAGAATTCATAGCTAAGTCCTTCAGATCCTGGAGATTCATCTGCATTCATCTGCCTTTTGTACCATTACCCCTTCTAAATATTTCCGTTTCAGAGACAGTCTCTGCCAAGTTCCCTGAATACCCCAAAAGGGCTCTGGAAGGATAATTTCCCTGATTTCTTCCATGTTGGGTTTGTGTGGCCAGGTTTTGGTAGAAGGGAAGGGCTACAGGGGTGGCTTCTGTGACAAGCTGCCAGAAGTTTTCCCCATGTCTGATGGAGCCAATGCCAGCCAGCTCCAAGACGGACCCACCACTGGCCAAGGCAGAAGTCATCAGTGATGGTGGTAGTGCCTGTGGGGACGTATTTAAGAAGGGGAAACAACA
This sequence comes from Vireo altiloquus, assembly GCA_013396875.1. Lineage (NCBI taxonomy): Eukaryota > Metazoa > Chordata > Aves > Passeriformes > Vireonidae > Vireo > Vireo altiloquus. Next base: position 100,475 of record VZRF01004599.1, on the reverse strand, counting down.
AACCCTGCACAACTGCAGCCATAAAGAGAAGTGAAAATATGGGAAAGAAACAACTCTGCTGACACCAAAGTCAGTGCAGAAGGAAAGGGAGGAGGTTTTGCCCATGATGGTAATGGGTGAGTGATCTCTCCCTATCCTTAACTCATGAGCCTTTTGTTGTATTTTCTCTCCCCTGTCCAGATGAGGAGGGCTGTGATAGAGCAGCTTTGGTGGGCACCTGGCATCCCGTCAGGGTCATAAAACTCCATCTTCCACAGTGAACAAAGGATATAAATTGTTCAGCTTCTCTCCAGTGATTTTGCCCTCCCTGAGAGTTCAGTTTATACTCTTGTCATATTCAGACTCACTGACCAATTTTTCCTTCCTGATGGATTGGAAAAAGAATATTGACCAATTTTTGATTCTCAGTAGTTAGGTCTTAGACTCATAATAGTTATAAGAGTATATCTGTCAGTGTTTATGATACTTTGCTTTGGGTTTTTTTGTTGTTTTTTTCATTTGCATATGTCTTTAGCATTTGGAAGAACACCTTTATTTCTCCTTGCTGTTTGGCCATGTCTTCTTCTTTGTAGTTCAGGCATGTTCAGTAAATTGTGTGTATTGGCACTCTGCTGCCTCTTGGGTGTCTTTCTGTAGTCTTCATCTTGTCTTTTTGGATTTAATTGTCCTGTGTGCAATTCTTTGTCTGTTCTTGGTACACTTTCTCATTTTCACATAGTTACTCATGTTGAAATGAACACAACGGTTCATTTCAAGGGCGCTTTGACCTCTATTGCTCCCCAAAGGTAAGGAATCCAAGGGGTTTATGTCATTCTTAAAGAGCAATCTTAATGTTCAGCAAGATATATATGTATATATGCTTATGTATGTGTGTATGTATTCATTATACATAATTGTGCCAATATATCTATAGGGCAGATGTGGCTGGTAAACAGACAAACAACTGCAAAAGGCCTTCTGGTTTTCCTGGATGTAACCAGACATAATTGAGGGTTCATTTGTATCTGTTCTTATTCTTGAGTTTGCCTGAAATATACACTGATAATAATTTGCATTTATTGCATGTGGTTATCAGGCCTTATTGACATCCCTATTTATTAGAACCCCAAACTTTGTAAACTACTGGGGCACTGCTTTCAAATTGCTATTAAAATTACAGTTGATTTTATGTGGTAAACATGCCCAGATGAGGTGTTTACATCCTTATTTCCAGTTCCTCCTTCACCTGTATATAACAAATATATGTGTTGTATCAATGTAACATTGAGTGATTTTCATGCAACAGACATTTTAAGGTGACTTGTTAGCTTTTTAAGCATGTTTAGTATTTTATAGCTCATCAAGGCATTCTGATTGAATAAGGTGATACAGACACAACATTCACACTGTTGGGCCTTTGAGCTCATCAGTGTTCCCATGACTCATGCAGGACATATTCCAGAGAAATCCAGCACTACCTACCAAAACCACTAAAGCATTATCTTTGCAGAAGCAAACATAGTCCATAAACAATACCCCATAAAACAAGACATAAATAATACTACTTTTAAATTTTCCAGGGTATAGCATCAATACCTATACATATAGATTTGGTTTTTGCTAAATTCTTGTCCTGTCAGATGTACAGTCATTGATTTTCCACTTCACCTGTCTGACTCCCATTTCTCCTATTAATCTATATTACTCATGCAGGTTTTTAGCAATATTTTGATACCAAGGCAAATTCTGTGTCACATATCATCTCAAGCTGGAATATTCCGCAGCTACTCCCTTTAACCCCATTTTACCAGTTTTGTCCCAAGTGCAGCTATGCACATTGCCAGCTGAAGAAAATAAATCTTTCTTTGGTGGAGTTTCCTTGGTGTTTAATGGCATACTACTTCAATTTCTATGTCAGTGTCACACCACTGGGTGGATGTGCAGATTAGGGAGCTTTATGTATATAAAAGTACCTCATGATCCACCAAAACTAAGCAAGTTGCATATTGTATTTATGAAAACATCTAACTTTGCACAGATAGGAAGAAAAAACCAAGAAGAGACCTCAAGATTATAGAGTTACCATTCCATAAAGTGCAAAGAGACTAAAGTGGCAGAGTTAATTATTACTCAGCTGTCCATGTCATTTTGTTAATAAATGAAGAGTCCAGTAGAATGCATAATAGCTCTATAGGCCTATATTTTGCACATCATAATTTTATAGCAGTGACACTGACAAGCCAAAAACTGGATACAAAGTTTCTCCATTTTTCTCTCTTATGACTCAGAGAGCTGTCACCTCTCCCACATTGACTGGTACAGTAATAACACTGGAATTTCACCTCCAAGACATAGTAGCAGTTTGGTATTCTACCAGTATTTAAAATTCCCTTTCAGTCCTTGCTAATGTACTGATTCTTTGCTGTGCTTAATCAGCACAGCACTGAAAACCAACCTCTCCTCTTAATCACTGACAGAAAGCAGTGCCTTCGCAAGGGCAGAGTTAACAAAAAACAGGACTAGAGTAGACCAACAGTAGCTGTATCAACTCCACAGGATATCCAATAGGACAGTTTTAAAATTATCTAGAATCACAAACTTTTCACTTCTGGAGCATGAGGTTCGATTCTGCATTTAGCCATGCATGAAAATGAGTTCAGCAATCTTGGGTTAGTCTCCACACAATCACTAATGTAATTTCCCATGACTGGCAGATTTTACTGTAGAGAAAGAGTGAAAATGAATTAAAAAATAAAAGTGAGGTTTTGTCAGGTTGAAAAATCAAACATCAATAAATCTGAATGTCAGAATCACAAAAAAAGCAAATTCAGATCTGAAAGCTTGGACCTTCAAGCAACTCTTGAATGGAGAGAATGAAAAGTGGAATAGAAGGCAGGATCTACTGTAAGCACAATGTAGCAGCCACCACAGCATTAATGGAGCAGTCATGGAAATGGCTAAGTGAGTTTTTACACCCATGGACTGCTGCTGAACTCTACTACTTCTGCACCAGAAGAGCTCTCAGGACTGCCCACTGAGTACAGCAGGCAGTTCTGGATCTCAAACATGCCCTGCAGTTTGCCAAGGCCAGCAGCCCTGCCCTGCCTGTTGCCATGATTTCCAGCTGCTTGGAATCAAAAAGTTATCAGTCTGTTCCCATGACAGTGAGGAAGGCTGCAAGTCCATTTTCATGAGGGAGCACAACCTGAACAATAAAAAATACAAATGAAAACCTAAAAATACACATGAAAGAGAAAAAATTAGAAAAGGATGAAAATAAAAGTGAGAGAAAAGTGAAGAATGGAACCCTCATCTGTTACGATCCTGTTCTTGGTTGCTTTGGGTGACTAATGGGAACCTGCCATAGGAAATGAACTCTGGTGACACTCACTGAACTACCTCAGTAAGGACAGTGGACAGTCTTTTGACTCTCTACATACAAATTCTTTGTGATTAGCCTTCTCTCCTTATGTATAATTCTTCTTTTCTTTGACAAATACTAAACTTCATATAGCTAGAATTATTTGAAAGTAACTACATGACGATGCAGTCATTTCAAGGTTTAAATGGGACTGACAAAAGGTGGTATCTTTCACTTGGTGACACAAATCAAGACACATGCCTAATGCAGATGCCCTCAAGAAGGAACTACATCCTTACATTTGTTTAAACAACACCTGCCTTAAAAGGATATGGATTCTAACTTGGAGCCCTGTGCATTACTGTGGTGTAAATACTGTAAAACTCACCTATACCTTTCAGTCACCACTTTGTCTAAAAAATAAGAGCCAAAGTGAAAAAAAGATAGAGAAACACAAGAGATTGATTGGCTTAACATAACTATAAGCTGCAACTCTTTCTGTAAGATTTAACTGGCTCACTTTAATAAAAAGACTAGAAGACACTAAGAAAGGAATATCCAAAGCACCCATCACCTCTGCAGCTCTTCAGATTGTATTTAACACTCCTCAGCCATCCTGTTATGTGGGGAACCCACCAAATAAAACTCTTAAAATCTAGAGCAAGGAAACTGCCGCTATTTTCATCCAAATACTTCGACAGAACTGAAAAAAATCCAAACATGAGAACTTTTCAGTTTCACAGCATCATTCAACCTGTTGTTTACCAAATTTACAGTACAGCAACCTTCCTCCTTGCATAATCTCTAATAATTTTTCAGTTGTAGAAAATTTTTATTTATTGTTTTCCTTCCTCTTGGGTACGTCTGAGACTTGGAGGTCAGGCTGGTGTTAGTGTATTTCTTCCCCTCTGGATTCTTGGACGATGTGGTCTTCTCTTGGGAAGAGACAGTGTCACTACCACCAGGAAGGAAATGTCCAGTCACATGCTTGTGTTGTAAAATAAAGAGTCTTTGAGTTCACCTCTCATTTTCTCAACACCACTTCAGGAACTATAATTTTACAAAAAAGAAAAATAAACAAAGAACAATGGCAGCAAAACCTAATTTAACGATCCTTTGACTAAATACACAAGGCACATCAGAACCTAACCCACCATAGCCTTATTTAAAAATGGATGGCTGAAAGGTGCTGTAGGATTTATAAAAAGAAAAGAGATTGTCTTGGAGGCTGATGCCAAATAACTCATTGCCTGAGTTATCACTCTTCAATCAAAAAGTACAAGAAGAAACTACATGAAGTCATTTAGACAGCAATCACCATGGAGGTAGTCCGGCCTCTTGTGTCACTGAAGAAACAGCCAAATTCTCTGACAGTGGTGAGTTATTCCTTTTATCACTGGCAGAACTGCCTAAAGAATTATCAAGGCTACAGGTGTGGAAAACATGAGGCCTCTCCAAATTTAAGTGATAAAAATACAAAGTGTTTTATTACTTTAATCTTTATAATTTATGTTTGGAAAAAAAGAACAACCCCACAATGTCACCTATAGTTAGGCAACAATGAGATTAATTTAAACTCAGTGTTTACTTCCTGTAAGGAAGCTTTCTTCCAAAACATGATCTTTGCAATTCCATTCCCACCTTCCACTGCTGCCAGTCTCTTAACTAAAGACATATCTTTCAGCCCTGAGAAAGACAGTATAAAGTACTGGGTGTTTTATTACAAGATGTAACTCAGTCACTTTGGAGGTGATTTTCCTTCCCTAGTAATGACTTAGTGGAGGAAGCTGGTAATTTTTTTGTTGCATTTAAACATTGCTAGAGAGGTCACATACTGTAAGTGAGAGAATAGCTGTTTAAACATATTTCTCTGCCTGGCTGTCTTGGTTTGAAAGACAGGTGTCTGCTAAGGAGGGCAGGAGCCTCCCTTGGAATAGAAGATGTAACCCCCTTCCTTCCAAATTATTATACTTTTGAAATCAAGGGGCTTTCAGGCAAAGATATGAGGAGCAGGAATAACAGTTCTTTACTAACAGATATATATAACAAGGCAAACAAACAGCAGTAACTGTGGCAGTGATACCAAACCGAGCAGAGCCAGAGCAGCCTCTCCCGGGGAGCAGGGCGGGTGCGATGTTCCCCCGCGGCTGCAGGGGGCGCTGCGGAGCGAGCTCGGCACCACGCGGTGATGGCGGAGGGGAAGTCACTGCACAGACCCTGGGAGGGCAGAGGGACCTCGGGAACAGCAGGCTGGAGCAGGAGAGATGGATCCAAATCCCGCGTTGTGGATGAGATGTACCAAACTCCGGAGCTGCAGCAGGACCTCCGGACGTCTCGGCAGGCAGGGGGTGCCGCGGCTACAGTGTAGCAAAAAGCTCACAGCAGCAGCAACAGCAGCAGAAGCAGCAGAAAACCGAAGCAGTAGCAGCGGCAGAAAAGCAGCGGCAGCAGCAGAGGAGCGGCAGGCAGGGCAGCCTCTCTCTCTCCCCTCCAGATGCCAAAGGCACCACGAGCCAGGCTTCCCCTCCAGTTCCAATCTCACAGCATCTCTGCCCAACGAGAAGCTCCAGGCACAGAGGGCAGCTGGCTGGACCCTCCCCTGTGGCCAGGTCCCTTTATTTCTCTTAAGTGCCCAGCAATTTGTCCCTTAGCAACAAGACATGGGGAAAAAGTCCTTTAGGGAAAAAGAAAAAAAAAAAAAAAGAAAGAACGGGGAACTTCTAAAACCCCAACACTGGCCTGATTGCCTTTAAAAATCCTAAAGAAAGTGAAAGTATATTCATTCTCTTGTGTAATTTTAAGTATTTGTGTTAAAAACCCAGCATGATCTGAAGAAGAGCAAGTTTTGTGGGCCTGATTTCAATTAGAGCAGAGTTTCAGTTAATAATGTAGCACACATAAACCCTCTTTTAATATTACATATAACACAATATTACACTGAAGACAGAATTGCTAAAGAACTTTGTTAATTTTTCTCCCTATTAAATCAGTGTTACAGACTTCCAGCAGATGTCTTTAACAGAGATTGTTATTAAAAGAAGTATTGTATAAAATAAGTTCAGACCATTTCATCAGTATTACTTACTTCCACCATTAAGAGCAGAATTTCTCCTCTATCTTCAAATTATTTCATTAATGCCTAATGCAAAAAACCAGTAACTCATCTCCAAATTCTATAAACTTCTGTCAGCATCTATACTGTTTCTATATTTAAAAAACTGCTGCTGCTTCCATTTACAGTAACTCCCTATTTTTACAGGTTTAAAAGCTTCTCTTAAACGATGTGTTCTACTAGAAATTTCAATCTATGAGCATTTTAATTTTAAGATAGGAAAAAATCCATCTGCTTTTTAAGTTCTCAGGTGCCTAAGAGGTTTTGTAGTGTCAAGTATTTTTCTAAGCAATGTATCAGCTAATAAATATACCTTTGAATGTTTAACTGTCTGGGAAATGTTATTAAATATAATATTTTTTTCAAGGCAAAAGCCCTACCAAAGGTGATGTCTCTGGGTCAAACTGTCAATAATACTTACATGCCTGAGATAAGTACCTAAGTCACAATTATGCTCCTGCCATAAAATAAGCTGTGTTGCTCTGATGTGAAGGTGCAGTTCTCTGTCTCCAACAACAAGGCCATTTATTCACCTAAGTAAACACAGATTTATAAGCTACAGACCCCCAATTTCCTTCCCATCTGTGCAGGTAACCTGATGATACATAAAGTGCAAGAGTTTTCCTAGGTCTTCACCAAATCTTGTCTCCATGTTGATAGCAGCCTTTTCCCTCTACAGCCTGATTCCCATAGAAACTTAATGCATGGTAAGATGGGAATAACAACAACTTCTTGGTTTGGGTAAGTGGGCAGTAGGATCTAGGAAAACCTTAAGAAACATCTGGAGACACAGTGGGCTTTGGAGTTGGGATTCTCTGGAATAATTCTACTGAAAGCTGTGAAGTTACTTTTTTAATATATGTAAAAATACGTATATTTAGACTCGGTAAATTAAAATAGACTTTAGTCCATTAGAGGTACGTAATACTCTGTCTTACATACTTGTTGTATGAGTGAAAAAGAAAGAAAGAAGCAATGGCATAATAGTTAGGCTAGTTTGGTTAAACCCTGTCACAGACCTCTAAATGCCCAACTCATGACTGCACGTTTCTCAACAAGACACCTTCAAGGCTTTCAGACAGGGAAGTTCACCTGAGAAGCCTGTCCAAAGCATCCCAGTTTTAATATCCTCTACTATACTCTGGTAGTAAAGCAGCCATAACAACCTCGAGTTATCTCCCAGACCCAAGCTTAGCTGTACTCGCCCTAGCAACATGTAGGATCCACATACAGCACAGACATTGCGTGAAAGAACTGCTGATGTGATTAGCTAACCTGTAATTAATTAACACTTTTTGATGTAAGATAACTCACCTGGATGGCCTCAAGAAGTTGTCCACATCTGAGAAACAGAGTAAAAGAAAAAAACCCCAAATATATCAAAGTCGCTGTTCTCCTGTACCCCTAAATATAATCTTGCACAGCAGGTAGCCTTGCCCACCTTTTCTCTATGCACTTTGGCTGCTTCATGTGCTAAAAACATAAATCACAGTTGCTTAAAGAGGCCAAAATTTAGAAGGATGCCAACACAGGCCAGGGAGGCCTGATTAAGTGGTTGCTTTTCTGCCGTGAGTGGGATAATTTTTCCCCCTCTAGGTACACACATTTCATAGCAATATATTCTGTTGCTATTTAGGATTCACTGGCCACTTCCATTACAAATGTTCTTTTCCTGAGACTTGTAACCAGAGCTTTTGTTACAATGCCCACTGACAGACAAAATTTGCCTCATGCTGGGTTTCATTGCAAGACCGGCACTCTAAGCCACCTTCACTGAATTTTTTGCAATTCTTTTGGCAATCTTAAGGTGATGTTAAAACAGTAGACTGCTTAAGGTCAAGTGGAAGCAAAAATTCTCAACTACAAAATGATCTGGCTGTTTAAAAATAAAAAATGAGGAATCCTCTGTATTCAAAGAAGAATTGCATTGAGTGGAGGGTTGAAACCAATGATAGAAAGCAAAGCAAATGTTTGTGTGAACCCCAGTGAGAATCAAAATAGCAGCATTTTGCACTGCTCTATTTATAACTCTATAATTGTAAATGATAAGACCAAAAATAGTCATTGGACTATGTTAGCTCAATGTAATTTTTCTTTCCAAAAGAGATAAATTAGCCTTATTTTTCTGCTTTTTTGGTAGAGAGTAGTAAAGTAAATAATAACTATTTTTCCAGGTAGTTTTAGAGGGTGTTTTTTTTTTTGTTTCTTAAGTTTTAATCCTTTGTAGCAAGAGTTCCTGACATCTGAATATGGTCTTTCCTTCATCTGATTTCATTTAGGATTTACATTTATGAAGGGACTTTCAGAAATACGCAATGATTTAACAAGGCAGCTAGTTCAAGTGGGGGATAATTAGGCTTTCACCATCCCCTTCACTCTGTGCCACTGTTTTTTACTCTCTCCATCTTCATTGTACCCTTAAAAGCAGCGGATCTGCAGCCAAGCATTGCACACTCCCCACAGCCAACTTCCTCTGAAGCTGCAGTGTGTAATTACAACCAGCTGCTGAGGGCTGCTGAGAGCAGGGTACTCAGCCCCTTCCTGCCCAGAACTTACCCCAGGCTTTGGGAGCCCCCAGGATTTGGGAACCCCCCAGGATTTGGGAACCCCCCAGGATTTGCTACATAGACACCCACAAGGAGGTTCCCACGCTATGGTAGTAGAAGTTAAGAGAGAGCAACATTCCAACTTAGCCTTCAGAGATACTAAAAGGACTGGGTGTTTCGGCCTCTCTCCCCCTTTTCTCCTTCTCCTAAATCCATCTGTTTAAAGGGAAGAAAGCCGCCTTCTCTGTATCCGGCTGCTGCTCCGAGTGACACACCCCTATGCTGCTCCCTCCCTGGTTGACAGCCGGCACTGCACATCCCACAGCGCTTCGCCAGGGAGCTGTACAACCCCACAGGGACAGAAACCAGGGATTAAAGGCCCTTTTTGAACGGTATGTGCTGGCTCCTGTGAACTTCACCAGGACTGCAAGATTTTTATTTTCTAAAAAGCAAAAGCCTCGCTTCCAGTCATCAAAGTTCAAGATAAACCTAAATGGTGTCCTGGTGTCCTGACGCGTGTGAGACTCAGGGACAAAAGCAAAGTGGTGAAGTAGCAGAGGAAGCTGTGTAGGCACAGATATACACCTGGACAGGCTACTTCTTTGTTCTGCCTTTTCAATTTCTGATAACCTCTGAAACTTAATTCCTTATTAGTATTCCTGAAGAAGAATGCAAATTTCTGTTTGTCCACCTTCAAGGATGGACCTCAAAATTCTAATCTTGACCTATTGGAAGGAGCGAGCTCATCTGACTTCCACATTTTAAGTAATTTGTAATTCCCAGTGACTTAGCTATAGGATTTGCTAAAGAACATTTCTTAGGTTTTTAACTATGAACAGACTTAACAGATGAACAAAAATGTTTAAAGTCTCATACACCTCATGTTACAAAGCACTAACAATTGAGTGTGTCAACTCAGAGGACGCTGTCATGTAATTATCACTGTTAATGACAGATCTGTCCTTTTCCAACTGAATCACAGAATAGCTGAGGTTAGGAGATACCTCTAGAGATTGTCTGCTCCAAGTCCTCTGCTCCAGACCACAGGTTCAGAGGTATGTGGAGTTTTGACTATCACCAAGGATGGAGACTCCACAACCTTTCTGGGCACCCTGTGCCACTGCTTGGTAATTAGTGACAATCCTTTATTTCTCTCTGTTCATCTTTGAGAAGTAATAACCATAATGACAGCATTTTTACAGTTTTCCTTCAGATAAAACCAACAATTTCAAGCATGTTAACCACAAAAAAAGTCACTCTTATAAAAGTTACTCTCAAGAAAATGAACTTAAGGTGGAACTGCAATAAATAGTGCAAAAATCTTTATTAGCCTACAGACCAAAGTAGAAGTGGTTTAAGACCGTAAAGACACAGGCTAGGCATGGATAGCTGTTCTGAGTAAAGGACAAAGCATTAGGAAAGAACAAGCATGTTAGAGATGTCAATACCAAAGAGTGACTGGAATTATTTAGAATGCTTCAAGGTAATAAACCTTCAGCAAATGAAATGTACTTAAGAAAGGAGAAATTTAGGTCAAATTGCAGGAAAAGACTTCTAATGATAAAGTACAGAAAGTTATGGAGTATTTACCTGAAGGAAGAGGCATGGCATATCCCTGAAGACTTTTAGAACTACGCTGGGAAAGACACTGAAGTTTTTGGTACACAATAATCCTACACCAGGAAAGAGAAAGGCTAGATGATATAACTGGGCTTTTCCATCTCTGCTTTCTCTGATTCAGTGGTAATTCCACTGGCCAGTTCCAGTTTCAAATACAAAAATCCAACATCAGCTGTAAGCACCCCCTGTTAAAAGCAAATGTTGTAGAAGAACTTATCCCTTCAGCCCTGCACAGAATGCAAATGCTCTTCAGAAATCAAAACAGAACCCATGTTTTAACTTACTTTTATTTGAATATGCCTGCATTATGATGAAAACATTAAAGCTGTGAACATTCATTGTGTTTGTACTTACAGCAGGGTTCAGATGTGTTCAAGCTGGGTATTTACACTGAAATTTCCAAATTTTGAGTGGAAATTATACAGATACTGTTTAATTGAGGTGGATTCTGTAGGTACTCAGCATGAGGAAGAGAGAGAGATCTGAGAGTCTGTGAACTTCCAAAGGCAGGCTTGCACCTTTCTTACTGC
>VZRF01004599.1:0-89308 GCA_013396875.1 Vireo altiloquus | reverse complement strand
CTTTTTTTTTTTTTTTTTTTTGAGCTGTTGCTGGAGGAATAAAGAAAAAAAGGTAGTATATTTTACATACAGTCCTCTAAAAATCTGACTTTTTTCACTTAAAATAACCACTATGTGGTCTTGATCTCAGGGTTGGAAAGAGATGCAGCTATCTTCATTCCAAAATTCACAAAGGCCCATGCTGTTCTTGGAAAGCACTTGTTTTACCCCAGTTGATCACAGGTGATTAGCAAGGATTGGGCCAGCAGTCCCGCTAAACTTCATGGAATAGATTAATTACATCCATGGTATTAAAAGCAAGTAAGCATTGTAGGAGTGGATGACAAAAAATATGCACAGAGTGCCTTGGCACTACCATTTCAGTTTGTATGAGGAGTGTGCTTTTGAAGAGATTTGTCCTGAGAGTTTCATACTGGCTGGTTCAATCCATGGAGCAGTTTGAAACCAGATTAGTTTCAAATGAAGATAAACTGGAAGATGAGTTCCAGCCATTACTAGACATTCAGTCCTGTGCTTCAAACCAGAGCTAGCACAAAGTGAAGTATCCTGAAAAGCACATAGCATGATCATCCAGCACGAGCTAGATTCACTACACAGATCCACTCCCACTGCATCCCACTGCTTCCTACCACCTGACAGACCTCTTCCCAAAACCGATGGTCTGACTAACAAGACTGTTAGGAAATTAATGGAGAACCTGAAGCAACACCATGGACACTACACGTCTGGCTCATCAGTGACTCCTTATTTCTGATCTCCTTCCTGAATCTAGCCTTTTTGATTATTTCAGCACTTGCACTAAGTGAAGTGTAAATCCTGGGGGACGGGTGTACCCCCCGCACACCATTCAATGCACGGAGCAGGGGCACTGAGGCTCCAGCCTTTCCACCCTCCGATCACCAGAACGCCCTTTCCAGACCCGCTCCCGCTCCACCGCGCACCGTCACTCGCTCCGCTCCGCGCTGCCGCTCCAAAGGCGCTGGCTGCACTGCATCCCACTGCTTGGCGGGGCGGGACGAGCCCCGCGGTTCGAGCTGCGGCGCTCCCCCCGGAGAGGCTGTCCCAGGCCGGCCCAGCACGCTCCCGCCGGGTGCCGGCGCTGCCCAACCCGGGATGCCCTTTAACCAGCGGCACAGCGCCGAACCCCAGGCTCCAGGGAAACGAGACCTGGAGAACACCCGCCGGGAGCCGCACCTAAGCTGCGGAGTGGATCTTCCCGGAGCGGGGCGCGCTCCTCCGGCACCACACACGGTGTGCCAGGCCGGGGCTGTCGCCGAGGAGCTGCCAGGGAAGAGCCGCCGCCTGCCCAAGCCGCTCCCGCTGCTCTCCGGGCCCCGCTGCAGGGGCGCCACCTGGGGGCCAGCGGCGGCACCGCGCCCGCCCCGACCCGGCCCGGGGGAGTGCCTGAGGCGCAACTTCCCAGAGGGAAATGACTGGAATTACAAATGGGCAGGGGAGGGCAGGTCCGGCATGAGCGGCTATAGCAAGGTCCCTGAAACTGATGCATCAAGGCGGGATATAATACACCACATATTAGTGAGAGGATTACCTTTCATTTAAATAAAACTTCATATAAAATGAATACCTGTTTTGACGAGAACAAGTGAAAACTATGAAGAGAAATGGAAAATAAAGTAAAATACAACACCTGTTTATCACCTGCCAGATGCTGTAGATGATCCTTTTCTCGTTTCTTGCAGTCACCACAGCCCAGGAAAACAGCAGTCAAACATGCAATGCTGCCAAAGGTGATCCTGTCACTGACAGCACTCAACACACAGGAGATCAAAATGCCTTGGCTTTGTGGAAAATGAATTCGATGATCCAATTAGGAGTGAGTTAAGAAGTTGAATAAGGGTTAATAACTTAGTTGCTAGTGTTACATTTGTTTCTTGTTTGAGTGGTGGTTTTATAGGTTTGTCAGTTGGCCTGTTGATAAGGTTTGATTGCGGTGGGGTGTACGGGGCAGTTCCCATATTTTTGAGAATTCCTAGAAACTTCCATCACGAACATGACATCATGGACTAACACTATCTACATCACCAGCAATGATGAGTATTGGACCAAAACTGCATCCAATCAAAGCTTCCCCTGGACAAATGATTGGCTTGGAACGCACTGTCCCAAATAGCCAATCAGAAAGGACTCAAACGAGCCAATTTGATTGGTACATTTTCAATCCCATCCGAGACTTTAAAAGGGCTCCCCAGGAGCAGAGCCTGGTCCTCCTCCCGTGACTGTGTAGGGTGGCACTCAGCAAATGCGAGCTGTCTTTTTGAGTTCTGCCTTGCTGCAACAGTTTGGCTACTCCTGCTGTGGTTCTCCATTGCTGTTAATAAATTCATCAGTATTAACTGTGGCTCTAATTGGTCGTTTTTAACAGCTTGTAGGGCCTTGTGAAAGTAAAAAGGGACAGGGCTGCTCTTTGCACAGGTATAACACTACATAGAATGTTCTGCTATGAAAACCAAATGAATACAGTTCAACTTGATCAAATATTTCATCACCCTCGGATGGTGACAAACATCCTGGCGGGAACAACATGCTGTAGGCAAGAAAACACTTATATTTGAAGAATTTATAGAAGTAGTTATTTCGTGGTGATGGTTTCAGCAATGATGGCTTGGGTGGGCCCTGTGCTTTATGTTCCTGTTACTTCTATCTATCCAGTCTAGAAAGGATGAAGACAGCCTGATTCTAAAACTGCAAACCAAATGTCTTGTGACAAGTGCAAGGTGGGCACACAGAGGCCAGGCTGGAACCAGAGTGGTAGGAAAGCCTTTCCACAGAAAAACAGGTCTCCAACTCCGGACAAGCAATGTGAATCAGCAGAGTCGCTCTTGGGGAGAAAAGGCAAACATATTCAGTATGCAACAGGAAATTACTCTCTGAGACAAGTGAAGTAATCTTTCTGCTGTATTCATCACTAGTAAGGCATCAGGCTTGAGTGCAGCACCTTGGTCTGGGCACATTTCAAGAATTTTGTTCACTGGAAAAAGCAGCAGGGAGCAAAGAGAGTGATCAGAGGGTTAGAAGACACGGCCTACAATGAAGGACCAAAAGAACTGCAACTGTTTTATCTCCAGATGGGAAGACTGAGGAGGAGTAGGGCCACCATTTTCAAAGGAAAGGAGTAATTTGTTCTGCCTGCCCATTGTGAACAAGAAGTAATAGATATAAATTGCAGCAAACTTTTCTAGTGATAAGCACAGGGAGACATTGAAACGTATTGCCTGGAGAGGTTGTGATGTATTTGTCACTAGAGAACAAATTAACCAAACATATTTTGAGACTGATTTTAAAAAATCAGAACTCTTACTGGGGATTACTAAAAGTAGTTTACAGCTGCCAGAGATCCCTTCCATTTCTTTGACTATTATTTTATGAGAGGAAAGAACCTTTTTTACTTGAAACCCCAAAAACACAGGGAACAATATTTCAATTTTTTAAGCTAGCTCACAGAATGAATTGAAAAACCACAGGTATTTCTGTATCTCAGCCCCCTGTCAATGAAACGGAGGTAGCAATACACAGTTTTTGATACTGCAATTCTGTAATGCATTATTGCAATCTTGTGGATGCTGGGAAAGGAAGTGATATACAAATGTAAAGTATCTCCAGACACTCTTTTTATTGGATACTGCAACTTGTTTTCCTTTCTTCTCTAAGAGTTCACAGTACACTGTGATCTCTCCCAGTAACTGAAGTACACCTCTTCTCAAACAGGAACAAACCAGAGCTCATGTGGTTTAATAGAACACAGCAGCTGAGAAATACCTCCAGATTAAAAACCCACAAACCCTAACCATTACATTTCATACTACTACAAGTTTCTTTTATTGTGTAAATTGCATCAGAAGAAATTTCTAATTCAGGAACAGTGAGAGGATTGTTTCTTCTCACTTAGGCATGTTAAAATGTCTAGTGAACAAAATCTACTTCCCCAAAACAATTAGTGAACATGTACAGCCAGCACTGTTTAGAAGATTTATCAAAACAAAACAGAGCTGAAGTACCTCATTACTACTTCACTTCCAAAATACAACAATGGGACTAGATTCACTAGAACTTTAACATATTCTTTGTTGTTAATAAAGTTTATATTTAAAGAAAAACAATTTAGGTGAATATGGCATACTATATAATCCAGACACATAGCTGCAGATCCATTAAAAACATTGATCCCAAGCTAAAACCATTTTTAGCAGCCTTGTTCAGAAAATTCTTTCTAATCCTCTTACTACAAATGCTTGCTTTTTGCATATTTCTGCCATGATATCCCAAATAAACCCTGCCTCTTCTTGCCACACCAGTGTCCTGCTCTCCTGTTAGCTTGGCAGCCATTTCGCTAAGAAACCAGTACAGACTTCCAGAACTCAATTTTGCTGTGGTGCCAGCACTGCAGCTATGACAGTGTAGTGGCAGCGTTCAGGATAGAAACTGCATGAGGAAAGCAATAGTGACAGTGCTGGAGATGGAAATAGGGCTGTGGCACACTTCAGTGCAAGGCCTATCAAAAAACATTGGGAAGTTCTCCTTGATCCTCAGCAGAAACTTAATCCTCACTCCTGTTGTTTGCTCCATAAAACAGCATTTCCATGTCCAGATCTGACATCCATTTTTCCTGAGCACATGCATAAATATATCACTTACTAAAGTGACTGGGATTATTTACATACACTGTGTTCCTCATGTGTGCACCTATATTTAAATACTTAAGAACACAATCCTGGAAAAGTAATTTGAAAAGTAATTTCCTTTTGGCATACCAACTGCTGAGATGATTAAGTCACTACTTATACAATACTTTTTAAGTTCTCCAGCTCTCTAGAGACCTCTTACATTTGGCATTACTTGTAGAAGTGTAAAATAACTAATTCCCTTCTAGCTTCAGTTAAAAGTTGCAATCAACTAATCTTAAAAAAAAATTATTATTCTTAAAAATACAATATATCAAAACTGCTGCTACATTCCACTGCTCCTTTTTTCGCTGCACTGCTTTTAAACTGAATACTTGTCATTTATTAAAACTCTAGATGTGGCTCTTAGGGACATGGCTTAGTGGTGAACTTGGCAGTGCTGGGCTGGACTCAATGATCTTAGAGGTCTTTTCTACCAAAATGATTCTATGGATACAAGTATAACAAAGTAAATTTAAAAGCATATTTACAATATTTTAATAACTACAGTTCAGCATAGAGTTGTTTTACTTTGCTTTATATCGATATATTTAAAGATGCAGGGAAAATTTGGCAAAGATGTGACCAGCAATCAAATGCTTATAGCACACAGGATGTCAAGGAAAGTCAGACAAGTTACCCTCACTTGTGCATATCAAAAGCCTTCTCTGCAAGATGTATCATGTGGCTTTTGCTATTTAAAAAATCATAATGATAAGCAGAAATTGAGAGTGATGATCAAATATATTATTAGTGGGCTGCTCAATAGTTAGTACTATACAGTATTTTCAATCTTTGCTTTCTGCAGCTCTCTAAGAAACTCACAACCGGCAGCCATCAAACATCAACAACAGAGACAACAGCCCAAAAACAGAGACAACAATGACCACCAACCAGTCCCCCTGCAACCAGAAGCTTGCCTCTGTGACCACAAGACCTCACAAAGGGTTAAGTCACACCCCTTTGGGTGCTTTCCCCCGATCCCTACAACCTCCCTACCTCCCTCCTACCTTCCCTTTTTCCCCTTCACCAGAAAAGTGGAATCCTTTTTGGGGTTTTCCCAGATCCTACAACTCTCATTTTATGTTTCCCCAAGTCCCTACCCCCCATCTCTCTCCATGGTCTCCCTTCTGCAGCCACAGTTTCCCATGCTTTTGGTATTCAGTTGCTATCCCCTTTTCTCCAGAGTTTTCTCTCTTCCTCCCTCAGCTTTTGTTTAAAAATTAACAAATTTTATTTGTAACTCCAACAGGACCTAACCAATTGATTTCAGACATTTTACCCCCTTTTCCTTCAGAAACACCTGGCTACATCAACCCAAGAGCCAACAGTCCTCCTCGAGAGTACCCCAAAATGGACTCCCTCAACCATCTTGCCATCAGCCTCGAAACACTCGCCCTTTCCTGGATGCTCCTGCAACTTGTACCGCCTTAACAAAAACATCCAGATGAGCCTCCAAAGAAGAACTTCGAGTGATGCAAGAACTTGTTGAGACATTGAGGTCTCAAGGGGTAGTTGCCATCCCTCTTGAGAACTGTTTATGGGTGTTATGGATTATCTTGATTAAGTTAGGTATATTAAGTTGTTCCAAATGTGTGTTTTCTAAAGCCATGCGAAAGACCCTTTTAATTGAAAAGAAAAGGGGAATTGCGGAGTCCTGTGAGCCTTAGGCCCAAAGGGACAGCACTGTCCCTTGGAAAGACAAGAACTGTTTAGCAAACACTCCCCATTAATGAAGACTTAAGGCCTTTACTATGGCTCTAGTTACCATGGTTAGCTGTACCCTGGTTCTGTTCCTCCCCCTGTCCTGTTGGCCAACCCATTCCTCCTCCCTGTGGGTGGTTACGTCCTTGCCACTCTCTCCAGGGCACTCTACTATCCATAGAACCTTTTCCCTTGCTGGACCCACCAGGGTCCCTGTCCCTTAGTTCTATCCCTGCGTTGTCCCTATTGGCCCTTGTGCCCTGAATCCTCCCATGTACTGCCCCCTGACCCTCATCCCATTGGACCCTGTTGTTCTCCACCCCCTATACTCAAACCGCCGGCACATGCTGCTATGGGGGGGAATTTATCATCACCACCATCTATCTTTGTTCCTGAAGCTTTCCACAGACCTAGCTGCAATAAACATCACTGTGGAGACTTACACAAATGTGCCTCCCAACTCTGTCGTCGACATCAATGGCAATTAGGGCTTGCTCTAAAAGGACACAGCCTTACGCTGTGAGCCCAGGCAGCCCCAACCGCAAGCGGCATCATCTGAAAGTACACTTCTAGGAAGGTTGCGGCACTTTACCACCCACTGCTCACCACAACAAACCTTGCTGTCAGACTTTCTGAAGAATACAGCATGATAATGCAAAATAAATTGTGCATAGTTTCATGCCAAGTATCAGGATTAGCTGTGATGCAGAACAGATGAATTTTTGAAGCAGGATAAGATAAATTACTTAATTAAGTAATTAGAGATTCCTTGGGAAATCAAGAATTGAGATTCCTTGGGAAAGATACTGAGGTTAAGACAGAGTGAAGAATTCTGCAATAGTAGAAATAGACATGCACAGTGTCAAGTCAGTGCTAGAATTAGCAGAAAAGATGAAAAAGCAGGGGTTTTTCTCTCTTAGAAAAATCCATCCAGATTTAGGAAATTGTGATTAATTTTAGCAAGTGACAGAAATGTCAATAACTTTGGATAGAAAGCAGACTAAAAAAATTGCAAAATCTGCTCTTTTACTTCTGAGAAGCTAAAGGCATCCAGTGTAAATAAAACTGCTATAATTCCTGCCACCCCATGGCATATTAGACATTTTAGATGAGACAAGCATGTTTTTAGGATGCACAATTCTAAAATGTCTGTAAAAACCAGATGAGAACTTTTCAACACATCAAGGCATTAAGATTTGGCACTAAGAATGTGTTGGCTGCCTTGTATTTCAGAGCACTTTTACTTTGGAATTGCTTTGTTCGGAGCCTTGCAAGTGGGGGTTATCACTGCGTTCAGAATCTGCCCAAAACAAATGAAATGCACTCCTAATTTAAGCTTAGCCAGCAGACCACCTGTGTTTTATGCACAAGTACTGTGGACTAAGTTCAGAGGAAGAAATTGAAAATAGGATAGGAAATAGGTGAATGAAAAGGAAAAGTGCCTAATTTTGGAAGTTCAAGATTAATTTGGTAGTTCATAAGAGAACACTGAAAGGAAGTAAATGTGTGATAAATAGGAACTATTTCTTGGAGACCACCAGTTGTTTTGTGTAAGAAATGTTTTACAAAAAATGCAAGACAAATTCTGCTTTAACTTACAGCAACATATAATAGTGCATATGTGCAGCTTCCCTGGAAGCCTATCTGCCGATAAATTTTCTCCAGAGAAGCTAGCTCACAAAATTTCTGCTGCTTTTAACTGCGGAAAATTTGAAGCATTGAATATTATTCTCTTAATGATTAAATAATTCTATAGGAGTCCCATTGTTACTGAATCTATATTTCAGTTTCAAGTTAAAGATACTACATTATTTTAAGTTAAAGAACAGCACTGCTCTAGACATTTCAATCCCTACTACTGCATGGTTTGGCTCCCTGAGGCAGATGACACTGAATCCAAAGAATGGATGCTTTTGAACTGGGAGACATGTATTAGTTTTATTATTCAACTAACTGAGCTCCATGAATACACTTGGCTGTCTATAAACACAAATGTACTGTCACAGCTCAGGGCTCCAAACTGTTGACATTAAAAAGAGGGGATATAATTAATTTCATTCTGATAACCTGGAATGTGAGTAATTTAGAAAATGGACCATAAAAGGAAGTTCAGCATCTGCCTATAGTTTCATATTTTCCAAACAAGAATAACTTTTAATTATAGAGCCATTTCTAGTAAATCTCCGAAGTTATGTTCCTGGTGTGCCCAGAAGGACTTCCTCCTCAGAAATGAACTGTGGCCACAGATAGCTCTGGGGGCAGGAATGACAGGAAAGAGGATACAAACAGTGGAATATTTCAGATGAAAGAAAAGTACCTTTTTTTGGAAAGCGCCATGTTAAGCAGCTGTAACCCATCATGTAAGACAAGGTAATCAAAGGAAAAAATGACTGATTCCGCCAACAAGATGAAGCTTAGTCCAGGTAAATGAATTTATGGGCATATAGTGAGGCAGAACAGTAACAAAAGCAACAGGCTGCACTAGGTTCTTAAGGTATTTTTGCAAAAAGACTTCTGTGATTTGATTTGATAAATAAGAGGGAAGGGAACAAATTGCACATGAAGGAAATTTAAAATGCCTGAAATATGGGAACAGGTATTGAGCTTGTTAATAAAATAGAAGAAAAACTTGTCAGTAAAACAATTTTCATCACTCATTCATAACCTGAATGTTTTCTTCCTTAATCTAAATATTCATAGTCTTGAAGAAATGGAAAAAAGCTCCAAATAGGAGAAAAGTTAAATAATCAACAATTAGAATTTTTTTCACATTCACAGCATTGCTCTACTCGCTGAAGAGTAATAAAATTGTAAACCAGAATTTTATTTTTTTTAGCTCAAGAACTCTATAAAGATGATGTAAGCAGAATTTTTGAATATGTTTTGGAAGAAAGATGTCTGGGTTTATATTTCTATGTTGATCAAGGAGTTAAATGGCTGGAAAATGGACACTGCACAAGAAATTCTTCATTATAAAATAAATTGTTTACATAGGTTTCACTTATTTGTGAAGAGTGAAATGTCTGAGAAGACCTCTTTTTTACCCAAGAATTTTATAGACCATCTTTAAAATAAACTGATGTGTAGACAAGAAGAAATAGCCAAACTTTATTGACTGAAGTCCTGGGATAAAGCCTGACAATACTCATTCTCTGAACTTACACTAGGTTGCAGCTGTGAAGGCATTTGTAAAACAAATTCAAGATTATTACAAATTCAGAAAAATAAACCAAAGAAAGCTGGTTGCTCCTTCACCCTGGGCTAAACCACAGTATGTTGACCCCTTCAAAGGGCCACTGCAAAACCAGCATGGTATTCTTTGAATATTTCTTTGTCAAGATAGGATTTCTTTGCTAAAAATATACATAAAATTGTGGTTCTCTGAAAGTACTAGGGACAGAGTGCTGTCATTAAGAAATCCCAGCCTACCTTTTAATCAACCCTGTGCTTTAACGAGCTGTCTCTCTTGCCTCTCAAATAACCTTCACTGGTGTTCTCACTTAGAAATGCCTTAGACTCTACATCAGGCAGCAGCAGCAGGGAAATCTCTCATCTCCCGAGCTCGCTTCTCCACAGCTCTTCTCCGTGAAGACCATGCTACCACAGGCCATAGCTTCTAGTGTTTCACTTCTCTTACTGCGAAAAGGACCTAATTCCATAAAACCTGAAGAAAACCAGGTTATACATGCCAAATAATTTCATCATTAACTGACACATTTAATATCTGGGTCCCAAATGTCAGCTCTGAGAGTAACACAGTCCAGCAAGAATTAAGCAACTCAACAACTGACTTAAGGAATAATTGTTTTATCTCAGCATTTTCATGACAAAAACCAAAATTGATTTCCATCTTGTCCACATCACTCTAGAGCTTTTTTTCCCTTGTCTCCCAATTTTCTTTTAGCAAATCAGGAAAGGGTATTTCTAGTTCATCCCTGATATGGAATGGCAGGAGTAGAATATGAACATTTTGTTCTATTTCATTACTAGAAACTAAAATTGCAAGTCATACATTATTCTAGTAATAGTAGTATGGAAGCTTTTAACAGCAGTAGAGGCTAATTCTGATCTCCGTGTTCCTTCTTCCAGGGGACTGAGATATTTCCACTTCTGACAAGCAAGGAGGAAAAATGACAACTGTGCTTTGTCAGCAGTCACATTTTTTTACTGAAGAGTCACTTCCCTGCTCTCCAGCATGGAAAGACAACAAAAAAGTGTCTGCAATGCTGCCTACAGACACTAGCAGCATCATTTTGTTTTTGCCTGGACTTAAAAGCAGCAGCAACATCAAAATACTGATTTTTCTATAAACATGAAGAACCTCTGAATCCAAAGTCCCATCAGAGTGATGCACTTCATCTCCTGCCTATAACCTTCCTTTCTTACAGACACCAGAGCAAAAGCTGTGTATATTTAATCACTGCTGTAAATTTCAGATAGCGCAAGTCATTTCTCCATGGAGTTTAGATCTCTGCTGTGGCAAGCCAGCAACATCATTTGTGTTCTGTGTCAGACAGTAAGTTCTAATAGTGGAGTTCAGTATCGGAGGGACTCTGAGACATAGCTGAGTTGAAAAGTGCACAGACTCCCATTTCAGTGCTGAAAAATGTTAAATCATGTGGTTGACTCCTGGAATGGTTTCCCTTTTTCATCCAGCCTATACAGGGATTGTGAAATATGGGTACCCATACAGATAAACCTTCTGTAATGGGAATGGACCCCTTTAAAAATCTGCCAGTGAGTTTTGGGGGGGAGTTAGATAGTTTTGCAGAATTTCCATCCTCCCTACTCCCTCTTAATTCAAGCAAATTCTTGTCTCACTGGTTATGCCAGAAGTGGTTTCTCTCTTTCCAGAACAACTTCCACTTCTTTTGCTTTAATTTAGATTAGTAGCCTTCAGGTAACCCTAAACAATTTATGAGAGTATCAATCCCTCTTCAGAGGTGTGGTAAGCACCAAGACATCCTCTAGGTGTGACAAGACTCCTTACAAGTCTCTGTGAAGCTCGGAAGCATGTCCCAAGCCAAAAAAAAACCCAAATCCATTCATATCACCACAGGACATATCCTGCTGTGAAAGAACTTATTTCCTCATTGTTATAGATAAGCTCAGTTAATCTAATAACTTGTAATTGTTTAGTACTTATATTGAGAGAGATGTAATTATCTTGCTGTTATGTTAATAACAGGGAAAGGGTATTATTAGATCGGGTCCTGTAACCTGTCAGTTTCTTTCTGATAATTAGGAGTAAGAAAAGGGTTGAGTCAAGTTGCATGTATGTTACGGGTGTAATGCTTGTATTTGGACACCAGATGGGAACTATGAGCAGGTGTCATGGAGAAAACTCTGGAAGGTCTTCAGACAGAATAAAGACGACATCACCTGTCATGCTGGATTGGTGGATCAGTGAACCAATCACACGATGCATCCAGGAAATGATTGGTCAGAAATTCTCTGCCTGAACAAGCCAATCAACCACCTCCAAAGTGAGCCAATCAAAAAGGAGCAGTTTGGATCCACCTGAAAACTATAAAAGGAGGGACCTCGGGGAGGATGGAGCCCTCCTGTGTCTATCTGTCTAGGAGCTTTGGGTCCTCTGTGCACTGTTGGGAGGTCTGCTTTGCCATTAGGGTTTGGGCCTATCTTTAATCCCTTGTTCCTAGCTGTTATTTAATAAACCAGTAAACTTTTTTGTGGTGACTGGCCTTGTCTTTTTCACTCCTCTTTTTAATTCTAATTCTATTTTCAAATAGTCCACAGAGAATCTAATAATGGTAATTTTCCCCAGATATGTGTAAGATCCAAGAAATGGCCAACGGTGCAGTTAGATTAGTCTGACAGATTTCCTCAGGGATCTGGAAAGCTTCTGCTCTCTTTGAAACTGCTTAATTAGCCAGCCCCTACTCTGCACATGCATCTTGTGCAGGACCAGTATAATAGAACTTGTGTCTTTGTTATATTGGGGAAAAAACATTCAAAATTCTAAGCAGAATGTCCCAGATCATTCTGTTGCACCTGATTTGAACATAAAGCACAGTGCTGAAATACGCTAAACAGAATCTGGACTATTCCCTGGTGAGCATTTTTCTGTCAGCTGGTTCTAGTTCTGCTGGCTCACACTTGGCAAAGTCAACCATCATGGTTATTTCATAGAGATTAGGAATATTCAGCAACTGAATGTGATCACATTGCTCTTCAGACTCACACAAACTTCAGCAGGTACAATCTGTTCAGGAATTTTCTTTTAAAATAATTCATTCTCTGGCTAAGAGATTAGTGTGACTTCTGAGCTTTAAACTCAAGTTTTACCTGTCTTATCAGGTGGAAGCACCACACCCTAACAATCAAAACATCTGCCATGGGCAACCCTGTGTATTTAAGAATTCTCCTTCTCTGCATGTACTCTCCATCCTCCAATTACCAACAGTTTTTTCTGCTTCACTTCATTCCAAGCATTTTCATACAGAAACACATGCTGTACTCCTCAGACCTTTCAGAGATTGCTCTGAATTGTGTTTTATTTCTTGTGGTTTTAATACAGTTTTCCTTAATTTCAGTATAAAGATTTTGAGAGTCCTTCTGGTTTTACATACATTTCTTCAAATTTTAAGAACTACACTGTTCAATAAATTCAGCTTGTCATATTCCAAAATGACAAGGATAAGTGAAGTTACATCATGTGAATTATTAAGTAAGAATGTCTTTAGTTTTGCCCCAATCAGAAGTGTAACTGTTTAAAGCTCGTAATAATCATGTTCAAACATATTCAGATTATAATTATTTTTCTTCTGATAATGATACCCCGTCTGATTGGATGATTACCTATTTGACTTTGATAAGTCTTGAGGTCAAAGAAGATAATTACAGACATCTGTTTTCTAAGAAAAATAAACTGAGAAATAATATTTAAAGTGACATTTTCAAATAAGCATTTTAGAAGCATGCTGTTAATGTGAAAGTCACACGCAAGCAAATAAAACAACAAAAGCAAACTTTAAAGCTACCAGGTGATCACACTTCATTGGTAAATGTGCAAATTTTCTTTTGTTACTTCCATAAGCATAAATAACTTCAGTCTGATCAGAACATTTTTGAGTAAATGTTAAGAATAAAAATAAATGAAACTCAAGTAAGGCATATTCAGTACATTTTAAACCATTCCTATAGGCAACATCTGTTTAAAAAAGAAAATTGTTTGTTTAACCACTAAGTGAATAGTAGATTATATACCCTACCTGTCACTACTTCCAAGGAAAGAGAGGGAATTTTATTCTGAGAAAATAAGCCAAAGTATTTCAGTTCCTAGCATACAGTTCTAGTAATCAGAACGGACTCAGTTCTTTCCTTTTAGCTGTCATGCTGTCAGTATCCTGATCCACAGTTAGAACCAATGTTGTGGAATACTGAAACATGAATTACTGGCAAACAAACAGATCTGGATAAAAGGCATATGCATTTGTTTCTGGAGGTGGAAGAGGCAGGAGAAGAGCTACAGGACTTAAATTTTCTATAAAACAAACGTAGTTCACTTGGATGCTTTGCCATTGTGTTGTACCCTCTACAGCAGTTTTCAGGCAAGTGAACACAAAAATGCTGTCAAACCAATATACTGTGCTCAAATTAATAACTTCTCTAGCCCTAGTCTTAACCCAATTCTCCGATTTCTTCTGCATCAACAAAATCCTGTAGTTTCAACAGCTCTTCTCCACAGCAAATAGAGACTTTAGAAGAAAACTCTGCACTCCTAGCTCATCTACAAAAATGTAGATTTGAATTCATATTTTTTTAAAGGTCAACAATTATACTTGAGAACTTTCTGGATGCTCCCCAGTGATCTAATTTATGTAGTTCAACAAAAACCAGAAGTCACCATAACTTACTAAAGCAATCTTCTGACAAAAGAAACATTCTCCTCCTGTTCTTTGTAATACCATAATAAGACAAATATAATTACTTCAGATATTCTGTTAGATCAGTACGTACAACCACCCACTTATGTTGATCTGTAACCTTTCCAGTTTTGTGCAACCTCACCTTGTGGTAAATTCCTAAATTCTTATGCTTAGAATATGACAACTGAAAAGAAACCAAGATACAGTAACTTAAGAAAGTCATCAACAATACTAGATTCAGGATGCAGTCAGCTGGCCCATGTATTTGGAAAAGCAGCTAGATAGGTTTATATTTTATGCACTGAAATATTAAATCAGAATATATGAGGCCTGAAAACCTAGAACCTATTCTCCAAGAGAATAACCACACAGCTGAATTTAATTTTAAAGTACCAAAAAAGGGTCATAGTCTAAAGTTATGCAAATGGAAAATATGGAGAGGTAGGTGGGTTTTTCTACATTTCTTGAAAATCTAAAAATCCTGACAGGCACATAGTAGTGGCTAGATCTTTTTCAGGTAAAGTCTGATTTACAGGATTGTGCTATAGCCCTTAATATTATAGTAGACACCCCTCTTTTGAAACAAAGTCAGTTTTCTATTGCCAATGAAATGAGATGCTGAAGGCAATTGCATTCAAACTTTGCTAATCAAAAATTTAAATCTTCACTAGAAAACTGAAAGTTTTTTTAAACAAGTGCAAGTGAGTATTTGACAAGTACTGGAAGAGGAAGACCAACTGAATGTCAAATGAGAACAGAGATGACTAATGGGATAAATTAACCCAAACTAAAATTGGTATTGTTCAAATATAAAATAACAAACAGTTCTCCAGAGTAGGGCAGACAGTCAAACAGATGATCCAGAGATGACACAGCACAGTGGTTAGCAAGCCATGCACTGTGTCCTGTCCCAGGGTGCATCCTTTACCTGACGGTCTGGTGCAGCTACTCAGGCTGCTGGCAGCACACAGACACGCTCGTGCAGGTGGAAGCACTTGAACACATGTTAGGATAGCTGAAGAATTCAGCACCAATTGGAGACAAAGAGACAGGAGAAGGTCTTAGTATGGAAATCTGCAGGATTTATTCCACAGGGAGTCCGAATACAAACAAAGTTTCTGCTACAAACTCAGCCCATTTTGATTGCTCAGACTTCTTAGTTCTCTTCCTCCCTCACCCTCTTGTGCCTTACTGAGATGCTCCACTCTGGTCACACTGCAACGCAAGCTTGGATGCCTAATTGTTATATTCCGAAAGTGGCGAGTCCATATAGACAGTTGCAACATATCGACAATACTGCCCGATTACTTTTCTCCACAGTTTTCCCTTGATGCTCAAAAGAAAACTTTGACAACAGTCAGATTATAAGTGTGCTGAAAATACTGCCTGGCATATGGCCAACATTATCCCACTGTCTCCTCATGTTTCCACCTCTTTTTAGTTTCTCTTAATTGCAGCCTCTCTGGAGCAGTGATCTTTTTGTTCTGTGTTTGTACAGCATCAAAGACAGTGTACTCCATCTGCTGCTAAGTATCCGGTACACAACATAAATATAAACAATAATGAAATTAAGGAGGTTCACAGTTTCTTTGAGAAAACACCGCACGGCATAGCCTGAGGAGCTGCCAATAAAGTTCAAGTCATATTTGTTATGGAGGACTACACTTACGTAAATTTTCCCGGCACACTTTTTCATTTCTGTAGGAAATTATAACATTTCTAGGTGGCATTTCTGGCAAAACGTTATTTAAAAATATATTTTGTCAGAAATCAAAAATATTTCAGAGCTAAAAAAATTAGGAAAAAGCACTTTTGCAGGGCTGTTGGCCCAGTTTTAAGCAAGAACTTAAATTACTACGCTCCACATTAAGTCCTGAGGTAAGTTTTACTGTGAAGGCAATTATGGTACAGGGTAACTCAGCATTACAAATGTTGTTGTGCTTATTTAGCCACCGAAAGACCTTGAATTCCTAACATTTATTTATATACCAGAGGCCAAACTTTTAAATGTGTGCCCAGATGACAATGGCATCACTTACTTGAGCCTCATCACACAAAACTTAAATTCGGGAAATGTGCTGTGGATATTAGACTCACAGCATAAAAGTGCTAAAATTAGGAGTGCAAAACAACTAAAAGCAGAACTAGAA
This sequence comes from Vireo altiloquus, assembly GCA_013396875.1. Classification (NCBI taxonomy): domain Eukaryota; kingdom Metazoa; phylum Chordata; class Aves; order Passeriformes; family Vireonidae; genus Vireo; species Vireo altiloquus. Next base: position 72,883 of record VZRF01004599.1, on the reverse strand, counting down.
ATGCTGAGGTTTGATTTCCTTGCTCTGTGTGCATAGGAATTCGTTGCTGAGTTTTGTTACTCTGGCACTCCAAGAATCAAGCAAACATTCCCACCAAAACAGGAGCCTTTATAGATTTGTTTAGTTCCACTTTCTAGTCTGCTCAGAAATCAATTCCGTAAAAAAAACCAAACAAACTAAAAAACCCCCAAAAACTTACAAGAACTGTACTTAAATGTTTGGCATATTTAACAGAATGAAATGCAAATGAACTACCCTTGGACTTCCCAAGTTAGTCTGTAGTAACTGATGATAGATGCATTCCTAGTATGCCACAAGCACTATGTGTTAATCTAGCTCTCCTTGGTGAACTGCTTTGTGAGCATATGAGAATACTCATTGCCTCATCCATAATTTAAAATCAATGACACTATATCAAAGCAATGATTTAGTAAAATGTATTTCTCCATTAGCTACTGGTAATTGGAAGCTGACTGTGCACTCTGCTAACCCAAGTAACAACTGTCACAGCAACTTCAATTTAAAAAAAGGTAGAAAAGTCTCTCAGTCAGATATCTTTTTCAAACAAATCGAAAGAAACACTTCCTTTCAAAAAAAAAAAAAAAAAAACCAACCAAAAAACCAAAAAAAACCACCCTGCCCTCCTTTGGATCAGATACCAACACTCTCCAGTTCAGAATACTGCAAGAAAATCTCTTTCAGAGGAGTCAAGTCTGGTATTGCATCCTTTAGCTGATTCCCATGGGTCCATCTTTGGAATTTAGCCAAAAGAATCATAATTTAAAATCTTATCTGAGAGATACCACCCCAAAACCTCACACATCTCATGCCATGCTTGCTATGGATCTGGAGAGAGGAATATTTATTAACTTCAACACTTCGTGCCCCAGTCCTTCAAACCAGCCTCAATCTAAATGACAAGAGGCCCACTTCCAGACACTTAGAGACATTACAAAATGGCTTAGAAGTGTCTTCCTTACTTTCATTAGAGAGGATAATTTGCGTACAAGGCAATGGATTTTAGAAAACTCTCAGATAATCAAAACAGATTGAGATCTGGGGTCCATACACATGCAAAGCATACGACACACAGAGCATGAATAATTAGCATTAATGAATGTCAAACTCATCACTGAAGCCTGGCTGTTGATTCACAACACTGCTGGAGTATGGAACTACTGATCCACTGGGAACTAATACAAGGAAAAGGACTGAGGTCTGTTGGGAAGCTCAAAGATGAAGGGGACTTTTCTGTGGAAAAGATTATCAGGAAAAAAGATGTCTCCTTTTCCCTTAGTAAGGCAAATACATCCTCTCACAGTTTGGTCTGACTAATGAGAAAAGTACTGTAAAGAGTCATATCCTGAGAGGATGCTTAGATGGGTTTGTTTGCTTCCTAACCACAATTTTCCCCAGAGTTTGTTAGAGGAAAAACCACGTGTATCTTAGGATCTGCCGAAGGATTCATACACTAGATGAGGAGAAGTAATAAGCCCTTTTTTTTTTCTTACAGAGAATCCATGGATCTTAGGAAAGCTCTTCACCCATTAATTTCTTTTATGTGCAGACACTTTCTGTCTGAAACTGTTCCAATGGAACACCTCTACAGTTACTGCATTTCATTCCCAAAGGACAAACCCCATGATAATTAAAAAGCAATCTTAACTTTGCACTATGAAGGTATCTTTTCACATTAAGTTGTTCATTGTAGTTTTCCTAAAAATAAGGCCAGATTTCCCACCCATCCCTCTCCCCAGAACAGATACTAGGCTCGTGTCTTATATTTATGATCAAAGCCTAGGAAGATGTGAACCACAGCACAGAGGTGAGTGAAGGGCTTTCAGGTCCTCCCCATGTTTACAGAAATTTCAGCTGAGGCACAGACACATGAAGACTTCTTGCTGCTCTTTCACCTGATCCATTTTTTGGCCCATGCCAGGTAATTCTGTTATTAGACTTGTAACTTCTGAGAACAACTTTTCTGTTTGGTGGCTTTTGGTGAGTTATTTTTGGTAGCAGACATTCAGATAGAATATGTACTGTTACTGTTGCACGGGCCTTGCAGCTGGTTCTCACTACGTGAAGTATCATTAACTTTTGCAGTTTTATCCTGGACTGTGTCCAAATAATGGTGTATTCCCTCCTTTATCTTGAAATTATATACTTTCATAACATCTTAGCTGTGATGCCCTGTTAAAAAAAAAGGATTTTTTTTGGGCCCAAAGAGGTGCTAGAAGTATTAATGCCCATGGCTAAAGAGCACACAGTTTAAAACAATCCAAATATTATTTTTTCAGGTCAAACCATTTACAGAGTAGCATTTTTGAATCTTGGAGTTCCGCGTTTGTCCTAGGTTACAATGTACGATGTGCCCATCTTCATGAGTTGTTGAAACCAGGTGGGGCAGTGCTCCCTGTCTCCTCCCTCTGGACTATCTCCTGTTAATGGCCCATCAGTGCCTTGCTGCATGACTTATCATCCAGTTGTGAGATGCTCCACCCAGAGGGGGGAACCAAGCATTCCATCCTGGGTATGAGATTTCGAACACCATAAGCAGTCTTTTCCACTGGAATTCCCAGAGGACAAGAGCTACATACCTACCACTGGACTTCCCGAGGAAGACCAGACATTTCTCCAGGATCACTGCTTCAACAGAACCACATCCATCACTTCAGGAGGACTGCAGCCACCATGTTATCAGACTGCCACTGCTACCCTGACTAACAGGGTGTCAGGTCGTATCTGACTCTGTCAGTTTAAACCAGTGGTTTTCTGCCTTGTTTTATATATATATATAAGTAAAGAACTGTTATTCCTATTCCCCATCTTTGCCTGAAAGCCCCTTAATTTCAAAATTATAATAATTCAGAGGGAAAGGGGGGTTGCATCTTCCATTCCAAGGGAGGCTCCTGCCTTCCTTAGCAGACACCTGTCTTTCAAACCAAGACAGCATTTCTCTCACAGCTTCATTCTTTCCTTCGTTCTTACTGTTTTCTCTTTTCCCCATCTACTTTCAGCATTTCCAAATCAAAACTGAACACCTTTTCTTCAAGATGATGCAATTTCCACCCAGGAAATTTGGTAAGCAAAGCCACTCAAACACAAGTATAAGAGATAACACCTTAGAACCACTTCCACAGTCTCAAAAAAAGAAAAAAAACTAAGCTTGTAAAAAACAAAAAAAAACCCTTGCATTGATAAAACATTTTTAAAGTGAAACGTGGGAACAAAGTGAGTGCTCCAGCATTTAAATGCTCTGACCCATGGATTTGGATCTAAAGTACCTGAATTTTTTCTTAACACATTCAGATACTTCACATTTGTGTTCAGCTTCTGCCAGGGTTCAAAGATATCGTTCTTTTAGCTTTCATTCCTTATCACAAGTCATAAATAAAATAAAAATTAAAAAATAAAATATTTTTTATTTTAAAAATAAAAAACCATGAAGATTCTCATATTATTTCAGGGGTGTTTTTTTTAAGGAAATACCAACCAAGTTTTAAGACTCAGGATAAAACTAAGACCTATGCACAATGTTACTGAAGTCACTGAGAAATAGCCCATTTTATAGGGAAAAAAATATGTCAAAAGACCTCTTCCTCCTCCGGAAATTGTTTTTATCATACATGAAAACATCTCTCACTCTCAACTGAGATTTCCCTGCTATTGTATTGTTATAAGCACTATTGATCATCAGGTCCATTAAACACATTAGTCACCTTAAATAATTCATCTTTCCAGACCAGCTTTGGCCAAAGATGCCATCAGCAATATCCCTCCAGGAGACTTGTACTAAAGAAAAGCGAGCGTAGCTGTAGTTCAAATAGACAACATCCAAGAATAAGCAAGGAAAAAATGACTGAGGAAATGGTTGCATTCCACTGCAGATTCCTCTAGAAACCAGATGTGTGACAACCAGAAACTTGAGATCTTCAAATGGGGCAACTGCATGCAAGCAACAATAATATTTATTAAAGTATGGGGCTTTGAAAAAATAGATATACAGGCATGGACTTTGTCGTTCTTTGACTGACACACACCTTATACTGTAGAGTGCTCCAAGTGAGGAGCAGCACTGTTTTTGCACTTTGGTCACTGTTGCAGCAGAGAAAATGATAAATGTCATATTTGTTTCAGCTAATAAGTCATCAAGGGCATGGAATTCTGCCCAGTACTCTGGACACAGTCCTCTTCACCAGTTGCATATTACAGGGCTGTGAATAAGCCAAAATCCTCCCTTGGTGCACACACAAAGTACCCAAGACCAGCATATGCAGTTCCACATGACTCTCTTTCAAAGCCTGCAGCAACAGCAGGCAGACTGGTAAGAGTAACCAATGAGGTTCGTCAAGCCCAGAGGAGGCAGGATTCAGGCTATGAAGAGATTGCATCTGATTTTGCAAAAATGGTTTGAAATGGCAAAATGCTCTATGTATCTCCCCTATTTTTACCCCCGGTAAGTGGTAAGGTTCAGAGAGAAGATGCAGAAGAACTGGTGGGCTGACACCCTGTTGGACTGTGTACCAATGTCTGCCTTGCTGCTGCAGCACAAGCCAGCTTACTCTACTCCTGAAACCAGCTCTAATTCTGAGGCCAGCACTGAAATCTGTACTTAAATTACATTGCTTAAATACTCAAACTAGAGATCTCAGCACTTAAACTGTTGTGCAGAAAGTTTCTGTGGCTGCATTGAGATCCATCCCTTTCTGGAATCCTCTTACAAAGTAAAATCTATTAGTATTATATGCATTTAATTGTTGGTTAATCAACAAGATTTCTTTGGATTAAGCCTCCCCCATTCATTTGACAATGACAATTTGGGGATCTACACATTTAAAATCTGGAATGTTTTGCATTTATCTGCACTATGGAACAGAAGAAGCAAATATGTCAGCTGGTTACAGACCTGGAGGGGCCTAGGGATGGCCAAGAGGAAGGAAGAGTTCCTGTGTTCTGAGTCACGCTCACTTCAGAAGGATGCTAGTGGTCAGCTACATTGTCAGAGGCAGAAGGAACACACACCTTGGGACAGGCTTGCACTGCCAAATGCTCTACATCTCTGTATTCCAAAGACATGGAGGAAATATTTAGTATGACTATAGAAAGAAAAAAGTGTCTACATTGATACCCTCTGGTATTTCCTGGTGTCTTTAATGAACACTGTGAAATATTATCAGAGGTGCAGAAATTACTTGAGGCCTGTTCCTGAATTAGTGCTGTCTCTGGAATCATAGATCAATGGACTGAAGCAGAAGGGGCTTTCATTCAAAGAGAGGAACAGATTGATCATTCCAAAGTCCAGGGAAGAATCCTGTTCTGCTGCACAGTGCACATATGCTGAGGCACCTAGTTAAGTATCAGATGAAAGAAAAAGGAAAGGGAAAAGCACACACTAGTGAAATATAGATAGATTCACCCATTGCCCAGTGACTATCTGGTTTACACAGGAATCATAACAGAATCAAACTTTAAGGATTATGTGAAGCAGTCTGAAACAGTAGATTTTTTTCTTTTTCTTTTCTTTTTTCCTTTTTTTTTTTTTAATTTATGAGACAGATGTTCTCCAAGTCTAGAAAGACAGGAAATCTGAGGGTAGAATGTACAAGTGTGAAGGAAAGTGGGTCTATTTTAAGAAATACCTACCAGATGTTATGAACAAGTCACTCATTTTGAGAAAGCAGATCCAAATTGAAAAAAAAAAATTCATGCAGAAAAGAACAATATCAATATGTATGCATTAATGAAAATCAAATGTAGTAAATCAGGGGATATGAGTACAAATGGGCAGTTGTGGATGGTTCCTAGGTGGTGATTTTGGATGCAGCTTCAGAAGCAGCATTTGAAAATAATGATGGGCATCTGCATAACATGAGCATCTCAAAGTCTATCTCAAAATTTGGAAGACAATCTCAGGCACAACATGGCTTTTAAGTACCTTAAACTAGTAAGGGGTAAGCAAGAAAGGAAGGAGAGGAAGAAAATAAACACCTAGGACACTTACTGATAAGTATAAGCATACCTCATCTTATAGATTAAATCTGTGAATAGCACATTTAATACACTTCTGTCACCACCTTAGGAAATTGTTGTTCTGCAAGTAGGTTATTGTCCCACAGTGTCAGTCAGCCTAGCATTGAACATCCTGTAAATTCACTGGTATGATTAAAGCTTTATTAGCATGCACTAAACATGGCACAGTTACCTCTGTCAAAGTTCATTAAAAGAGAAATGGACTGGCAGCTGCCATTTCCCAACAAGGAATATAGTATTAAAATGCTGTAGTTTATATACAGTGGGAAACTGATACGTTGGATGCATTTTAGAATGTTTTGAGTAAGAAAAATAATTCCAAATACTACTCTTTGCACAGAGATTATTGTCTTATTTGAAAAAAAAAAATTAAAGTCAAAAGGAGTGGTTTTTGCTTTGTTTTTAAATGTGTTGACTAAAAGCAGAAGAATACATTTCCTAAGAATGCAAAACATAGTTTTCTTAGTTCAGAATCTTTTAGTGGCTTACTTACTACACTGCATTGCTTACATCATACACATCCACATTTGCAAAACCTGTTCAAGTTAGGCTCTTGATCAAACCACTGTATAACAAAAGCAGATGAACAAATTAGAACTGCATAGTGCAACCTCATGGAACATCAGCCATTACACCTGCATTGCAACAAGTATCTTACCTACCAACAGTGCTCTGACTCTGTCCTAGTGTTCTCTGAAAGCAACAGTAACCTTCTTTTACTTGAGTGAGTTTTGAGTCCCAAAACTTTTCTATTATTGATACACAGAAAGTATCAGAGCAACAAAAGGCACATCTAGAGGATTGCACCTTTGGGACAAGGAGTCAGTGAGGTTTTTCGAGTGGTGCAGACATCAAAAATGTCTCTTCCCTCTTTGAAATAGAGTCACAGAAAATTGTTTCCAAAAAGTATTGCAGCTGTGGACTCACAGAGATAAGAAATTAGCACTGTAATAGGAAACAAATGAAGCAGGTGAAGAGGGCTGTTGAATGTTTTGATGTTGTAGCTCAGTTTGTAAGTGCAAGGCTGAATCCTAAATAAAGGAGTATTGAAGTCTGCCTCAACCATGCTGGTATAAGCACTGTTACATTGTTGGTATAAATAGGAGTCATAGCACATGCTGCGGTTTAGCTAAAATGCTCCATAAATCCATACTTAACTCAGAGCCAACTTCCTTTTCAGGTCACTATTAAATCATTTTAATTAGAAAACAGTTACACAGTACTTACACTAATAAAAATTAAACCTACTACCAGGCCTGTTTAACTATGATGTTTTAAATCTAAGGATCGACACCCTTCTGCAATTGTCCTTGACAAAGACCAACTACAAAATCCTGAGCTTCATTTCAGTACCAAGCCTGAAGACATTCTTGGATGTTTATCTACTGCTTTCATAGTCATCACAACCAGACAGTGATCTGCTGATGTGCTTGTTACCAACACGCATCAAAACTGGGACAGCACATGGCTACATGAACTGATATTATTGCTATAAAGTCAAACAAAAGGCTCAGGAAGCTCTACAAGCTGTAGAAGATTCTGTCCCCATACTTCCCCAACCCTCAACCTTCTCTGACAGTTCCTGACACCTATTTTAAAAGGCAGCCAGACAGCTGCTCAGCATTCCACAACCTCTGCTCAACTTGGTAATGAAGCCCTCAGAAAGATGAACTATTTTATAACCAAATTAACTTTTACATTAATGTCCATTACTCCAGTGAAAATAATTCACTCATGGAAATAACTAAACTCCTTGTGCTGTGACAGTTAATTCCATTACATAGCTTTCTTTTAAGCTTTTTTCTTCCTCTGTCTGCTGCTGTTCTTTTATGTTCCTCCTTTTAAAAGAAACATGGTGACAGCAAGAATGGCTACTTGTACTTTAACATGGCATCTCCAGTCCAAAGATGTTTTTTCACTAGTAAAGTATCAGGACACCACCAAAGAAAATAGCATAGCACTCATAGAAACAAGCAAGCCAGAGACAATTCTACAGTGCCTTTAAAGTTATAGAACACAGGTGCATGTTTAAATATGAAGACTATTAGGGGAAGAAAGAAACAAGGTCACACTGTAGACTCCTTTTAAACCCCATCTCGGTGTTGGTAAACGAGTCTTCCATGAGCAAGCTGTGTAAGTCTCCCACAAACCTGATTTCCAGGTCCTCATGGGAAGCAAAAGCCTTCTGTAAAACAATGCAGGTCCTGAGTCCCATGTTGTCTTTGTTTATATACATGTGCATACAGGCAGATACATGCGCTCAAAGACACTCATCTATATGCTCCCTCTCTCCTTCAGAGGCAGAGGCACTGACTGAGGAAATGAACCAAACAAGCCATTTGTCCAAAGGCCCTTCTTTCAGGGAGCTTTAATGAGCTCTGAAACACTTGCAGAGAGCCTTACTTTTTGAGCCTTGGAGCCTTAACTCTGTAGGGCAGGACAAAAAACTCCTCAGGTAGCTTGCTCTTTGGTGCCATATGGACTGGAATGCATTTGGCACAAATACAAGAGCTTGACTCCACAAATTGCAGGGATTGGTGTATCTCAGGAGACAGCCCAACTCCTCCCTGAATCCTTTGCTCCTTCACCTGAAGGAGTCTTTCTTACTGACTCTTATTAAAATACAGCTTTTGTTCTGCAACACTTCTGCTAATGGCTTTGATCTAAACATGAATGACAAGTGCACAACATCCATATTCACTTGGCTGCTGTGACAGGCTGTCTAAAAACAGCTAATACTTTCCATGGAAAGTGTATCTACCAGAGGGTATCTGCATGGCCAATATAATAGAACAATATTGATACAGGCTCGAGAAGTTAATTAAACCAGTCAGATGGGGGCTTCACAGTTCAGACAAGATACAGCTCTTAGGTTCCACAAGTATACAATTTTAAAAAATTCAGAGGTAACAGATTAGCAGATTATATAGTTGTGGACCCTGACAGGTTTGGTCAAGGAGACATTTTCCAGCTCTCAAAAAAAGAAAGCATTTGCTTTCTCACGAGCAGGGCTGAGAACCGGGAGAAGTTTGTGTAAACCATCTCATGTTTTTGTAAACTATATCTCACAGGTGGTGTTTTGTACACTTTGTTATTCCTGACTTGTTACTCTGTAACTAGTCCATGGTAACTGTTCTTTACACTGCTTCTGGCAATGGATATAAGCATTCTTGTCTAAGAAGAATCTAAAGATCTCTTTGCCTTTGCTTGAATAAAAAGGATCTTTGCCTTCTGAAAACAGAGTTTCTTTTGTTGTAATGGCCAGAACCTGGCCCAAATTGCAACATATAATTGCATATGTTTTAGAAACTGACCTTCCGAACTAATTTGCTGAAATGCTTCTACCATATATAGCATGTCTGAGAATGATAAAAGATGTAATAAAGACATAAGATCAAATGTTTTCTAGCTTTATCTTCATCATGAGAGCTTCAAAGCATGCTATGGCATTCCTGAAAGAAGAAAAAAAAACCCCAACTGATCCAGAACCCCCTTGTGACACTCAAGGATCTCGAATGAAACCAGTAAGTCTCCTTACACAGTATCAAGAATCATAGAATATGCTGAGTTGAAAGGAACCTATCAAGATCATCTAGTCCAACCCCTAGCCTTGGGCAGGAAAACCTCACGATCAATAGGATAAATTTTGACCTGGTTCTGATCAGTATGAAACAAAAAATGAGCAACTCAACACAGTTCTGAAAATGCAAAACATGATTAGTTTTCAATAATGTCTGAGAACAGCTCTCATAACTTCACTGACACCAACAGAAAAGCTTAAATAAAGCTAAGCAATTAAAAGATCAGAAGAAAAAAACTAAAAAGCAGCATTACATTTATAATTTCTGTAAGCTGCACCAATTCCAATGCTTGGTGTCACTAGTGGTGAATGGTACCACATCCACTTGGTGGCCATTCACTAGTGGTGTCCCCCAGGACTCACTATTGGCCCAGTCCAGTTTAATATCTTTATGGGTCTGGACGAGGGGTTTGAGTGCACCCTCTGTAAGCTCATCCATGACACCAGGTTGGGTGGGAATGTTGATCTGCAGGAGANAGCATTTGCTTTCTCACGAGCAGGGCTGAGAACCAGGAGAAGTTTGTGTAAACCATCTCATGTTTTTGTAAACGATATCTCACAGGTGGTGTTTTGTACACTTTGTTATTCCTGACTTGTTACTCTGTAACTAGTCCACTAGACCTGGGAAGCGTCTGAGGGAGCACAAGTCCTGTGAGTGGCAGCTGAGGGAGCTGGGGATGTTCAGTCTGGAGAAAAGGGGGCTCAGGGGAGACCTTATCACTCTCTAGAACTCCCTGAAAGCAGGTTGTGGCCAGATGGGGGTCAGCCTCTTCTCCCAGTCAACAAGCAACAGGACAAGATGAAATGGCCTCAAGCTGCATTAGGGAAGGTTCAGGCTGGACATCAGGAAGAATTTCTTCACAAAAAGGGTTTTTAACATTGAAATGGACTGCCCAGGGAGGTGGTGCAATCACCATCCCTGGAGGTGTTCAAGAAACAACTGGATGTGGCACTCAGTGCCATGGTCTTGTTGACACAGTGGTGATCAGTCAAAGGTTGGACTTGATGACCTCAGAGGTCTTTTCCAGCCTAACTAATTCTGTGATTCTATGTCTTATGCCCTTTGTCCTGCAAAGCTATATGCATTTTCTTTGTACATAGAAGCTGTCTCAGGAGTCAATAAAGTGTGAAAGACAAGCTGTAAATTCAGAGAATTCTCATTCAGTGCTTCACAAAACTAGGATTTGATTTTTATTAAGACTTTAGAGAGGTTCTGAATTACAATTAAGAAAAAAAAAGAATTTGTTAACACTCTTAATTTAAAGTCTTTTTCTGAATACAAAATTAAAAAACCAAAGGACAGGTAGATTCTGAACATGCAACACCCTGAAAATAGTGATTCCACTATTCACTATTCTGTCTTCAATCGGGACCACTTTATATTTTCAAATTAATTGCAAGAAAACATTGTGTTCCAGGAGTACAAACAAAAGATATTCTTAAAGTAAGTAATTTGAGGTGGATTTTTAATTTGTATGTTAAAACTATGTCCAGAATTCTTTAAGAAGCAAAACAAGATGACTAAAGTGGGGTTTTCTTTGGACTTGATTTTTCTTCCTTCTTCCTGTCTTTTACCACAGATTGTCAGACAGTCACTTATGTAACTTCGCTTTATCACATTACCTGATTTGCTTTGATGCAGCTGTTTCATGTAAATAAAATCACTCACATTCCTAAGTATTTGAAGATTGTGTTTTAAAATTGCTGTTCCCAGGTCTGTCCATTGCATTTTCTTGGACTGCAAGCAACATTTCTTGAACACGAAGTTATTTTTGCTCTTTTCTCTATCAAAATCCCCTCCAAGAAAACCCCATGTGCAGCCCTAGAGAAAATAAAGAATAATGATAGTAAAAAGCCAGCCAGAATGGATATGATTCTGTTATAGAAAAAGTGTAATAGCAATGTTTGTTCAGCACTTGTCTGACAAAGCAGTGAGAAGTCAGAAACCTTCAGGCTGAACGATTTCTGCAAAAGAGCTCAAGGTTCAGAGGAGAGGCACACGGAGCAAGACGTGTGCAGCTGCCAGTAACACCTGTGCTGGACTCATTAAAGATTTAACCAGAGAAGTCACGTGTGCGCTTACAAATGGCTGACAACTGCCATGCTTAACACACATCTCAAAAACTTCGGGAAAGGGCAGCAAAATGGAGTTACCTTCGGACGAGGAGGATGGCACATTCACCAATATTTCTTTGGCAGATGATTCAGGTAAGAGACTGCAGTACTCTACTGATACAATGCAAATTCCACAGGCTGATTAACAGCACTGTAGGAGCAGGCAAGTTTGTCCTGATTACCAGGTACGACATATTTTTAGCAAATGCCCTCTAGCAAACTTTTTTTTAGTTGCATGGTTTGAATAAGCCTTGTGATGAGCTAAGAATTGAGGGTTTGGGGGTATGGAGCCTACCACTTTCCATATATTAGCATATGGTAATATACACTCGTCTTCTGAGCACACAGAGCCTTTCACTGGTTAGAGAGAAACTGTTACAGAAATATTAAATCAGTAGTCACTACTATCAAATAAAATACAGATAATTCTGTATACAGAATAATAAACCTCTGACATACTCTAGTGAGAGCTCACGAGAAGTGATGCAAGTTAATTGGTAATGGAAATAAGGTGGTGTTTTAAATCCCCACTGTTAAGCGCTTAATTGTTTTAAAAGAAACTACAAAAGCAAAGACTGCCTAGCCTTCCACCACCCTCTTCCCCGCTTACAGAATAAAAATTACTTTTAAGGGGAAGTAGCAGAGTCCTACATAGTGGAAAAATGAAGTGAGTTAATATGAATTGATAATAAATTATTTAGAAGGGTGTGGCCAGAGTATCAGCTTGATCACGTCAGCATGACTGCCAAAGAGCTGTGCTAATTCACACTACTAGGGATCTGGAGGGCTTATTTTTGAACAAATACGAGCCATGTTTCCTTCCCCTTCCTTTTTTTTTTTTTTTTTTGCATGAAGTATGTTTTTGTGCATGCTGTTTTTACCTCCTTTTTTAAAAAAACAAACCAACGAAAAAAAAAAAAAAAAAAAAAAAAACCAAAGAAACCAACCAAAATCCACTCAGTTCATCTTATTTTTAGAACACAGTTTTCTACTAGCAATTCCATATTAGTGTGATGGGGCTGAGCTGGATGTTTGAATGCATTTCATTTGTACCTCATATGGGGCTACGGACACCAAGATGTGGTTGGCCCAAACTATTCACAAGAAGACAATTTGGCAGAGCTTGGTCCAAGCTGTACAATAATGAAGGGTTCTCCCAACAATGAATCTCACTCTTTTCCTGTAGCAGGGTGTAGAATAGTAGAGAAAAGGTATCGTATAGGACACTGTTTTGTGACCTGTTTCACAACTGGTAACATAGGGGGAAACATTTAGTGGCATGATTGTCTTGTCTTTGCAAAGCATCCAGAAGTAGCTGAGTTAGGGATGACTCCATCCCTGGATGGGTTTCAATCTGCCCTGTCTCACAGAGGGGTGTTTTTGCCATATGGCTTTCTTAGTCTTTCAGGAGATGTCAAGTCTCTTTCTTCAGAAGGCAAACACTCACCAGCCTCCTCTCCTGCTCTAACCTCAGCACCCTGAAGTTTGGAAAATGTTGATACCCATGAGAAAACAGAGGTACAAGGTTAAAAACTCTCTTATCCAAGCATCAACTGCCAGTGGGTTTCCAAGTCAATCTTGGCATTTAGGGCTTGATACTTAAAGCCAAGCCCTGACAGATGTCACTGCTATAAAAGAGATCTCCTCAGCAATACAGCAAATAGGACTGTATTGCACCTCAGAAACTAAGCACTTCAAATTTGCTGGACTCTTGACTGAAGCAGAACACCCAGGGTCAGAGAAAGCTCATGTTCACAATACAGAGGCTTCTTTAGTAAAGATCTGCTATGAGTTACAGCTTTTCCCCTGGTAGTGAAGAGGTGAGAACTGTCACTCACAAAGCAGAAGTAAAATCAGAATAATTGAAAATAAGTGACATTTTAAGGCAAGCTTGAAGGCACAGAGGGTAAATATAGTAAGATTCATGGTGAACACGATAACCCTGGTCCATTTCTTCTGGTAGGGGGTAACACCTGGAGGTTAGAAAGTGTAAGAAAATTCCTAACCTATAACAGGAAGTGACTATGATATACTTTGTAGGAAAGAGTCTTCCTTAACTCTCCCAGATGAAGTTGACTAATTACAGAAACTGTGGGACATGGAAGCTAACAAAGACAGTGAGCCTTATGGCTCTAACAGTAAGACTGGAGAATAACATCAATTCCAGAAGAGCAGGGAAGCTAAAAGTCTACACAGTGAGAGAAAAAGATTCCTTAGGATGGGCAAGAACAAGTTCGAGCAAGGAGTAAAGAAACTAGGTTTGCAATATGTAGATCCTAAGTGGACTTTGAGAATTACAGTGTTTTACATGCAAGTGTTCCTTAACTAAATATTAAAAAAGTTCACAAAGGTGCACTGGTTTTAATGAACTTGAGCACGTTTGTTACTGCATAAAATTTCCCCTCCATTTCTTAAAACATACTGGAAAGATACTAAACAGGTAAGTAGAACAACAGGCTGTATATGTACAGTCTGAAGGATAATCAGAATACAGCCTTCATGTCAAAGTTTCTATGGTACAGCGAAAAGCCATTGTGTCAAAGCAACAGGAGTTACTGAGCATCATTAACCAAGCACAAGCCATGAATATTTAATAGCTATTGCTCTTTCAAAAGAGCAGTGTCTTTCTATTTGTTAACTACGCAGGTATTAAAAATAAAACACTTCCATGTAAATCAAGATATACACAAAATGGTAGCAAGATAAACATTTTCTGCTAAGTATTTTAATAGCAATATTAACAGCACATGAAATCAAGGAAAACATTTGTGAAAATATTTTCACCTTTAATGAAAGAAATACCTTTCAATTTAGAAACTCATAGCACTAGATGAAGTTCCCTCAAAAGATTACCTACCCAAACAAAAGCACAGAGGAAATTAAACCAAAAGTAAAACAACAGTGAAATGCTGTCCAACATCTGCAAAAATTTCTTTATTGTACTTCCAATCAATGTTGAATAAGCAGATCGAGGCCCTCTTTCCTCATTGTAGAGTACCTAGAAATTATCTTACTCCTTTTTCAAATATGCTTTACAGAAAGCCAACATTAGTGACTACATTTCTCATATAAACCCATCCTTTTAAAAGCAGATACAAACCCTTAACTTACAGAAAGACAAAGCAGTTTTTAATCTCATTAAGTTACCAGTAGAGCTTTATGGAACCTTGCTAAATATCCTTCCACAAAATCTGGTGGCAAACCTATAGATGATGATTACAAGGAGGATCAAACAGTTAAGAGGATAATGTTATGTACCATATATTGGTATTCACAGTCCAAAGCTGCAAAGAGCTCAGTTCCTCAGTATACTTAAAAATGCATTTTTGTGGAGCCATAGAAATGAGAACTTTTGCACTCGTGCTCAATCTTGCAAGGGATAGGATGCAGCTATATGTTGACTATATAGCTGTATGTAGCTATATGAAGGCAGGCCTCTTCAGGTATAAAGAGAAATTATGAATTTCTGAGGCTTGCGATTTGTAGACTTCCTAAAGAGACTGCATTTTTTCATTCCAACTGTATGCTCACAGGTTACATCATCTGATGAGGTTCTCACTCAGGACCTAAGGCAAAACCAAGACATGCACAATATGTAAGGACACAGATGAGTCAGAACAATGTAAGCCAAAGTATTTGCTCATTTTCTCTAGATTGATTTAGTTGGAAAAAGCACAGTTTAAGAAACACTCGAATTCTGCATTTAACAGAAGACCCCAATTGTAAATTTGCACAAGGATATGCACTAGGCTACAGAAGCTTTTTGGGGTTACTCTGAAAGAATAATAAGAATTACAGAGAATTTGGTGTAAAACATTACATGAAAAAAACCTCCTCAGAGTCTGTTATTTCTGCAGAGAAATAAAAGGATGAAGATTTGATGTAAAGGGTCTTGTGAGTTAGAATTGCAAGGAAAAAGACCTAAGCCACTTGTGTTCCTTTTTGTCTTTAAACTTGTGGCAATAATTAGTCAAAGCTCAACAGTACAGCTCAAGTAGCAAAGCCATCTCAGAAATACGTACAGTGCCTTCCTCTGTTAGTGAAAAAAAGAATACATTTCTATTGTAATGGTGAACAATGAAGCATCTATCATCAGTCAGCTTACGCAAGTGCCTCTGGTGCCTGGAACATTGCCAAAAGGGAAGTCAGAGGCTTGCTGGTTTGCATTGTGTGCCATGGAAAAAACAGGATGTAAAACAGAGTTTTAGAAATAAAATCTCTGAAAACGTCTGTAATTAGCAGCAATGACCAAGAGTCACTGCAGAGCAATAAAATCCTCTCAGTTTGTAACTGTACCTGTATATGAATTCAGGTAAACTATTAATGATACTTTATATCCTAAGGAGATTGTTGTATTTTAAGGACAAATTGCTCTTTCAGTGAAACTGAATAAATTAATTCATTTTGCCAGTGATATCAGCTACTTTAAGAAAATCTAACTAGAACTTTGTTAGGATTTTAGGATACAAGTAAGTATAGATAGTTGCATTTGTAAGCTGAAACTTGTTCCTATAGATTTAATATAATTACAATATTACAAATGCCTCCTCTGATTTAACCAAATGCCTTAGAAAACAGTCTGTAGCAGTGCCTGGGGTTGTTGTGACCCAAGTGCGGGACTTGTCAGATCAACACTCTCACCCAATTTTGTGTCATAATATGCACAGGGGTCTTCCCTGGGACACATTCTACATTATAAAAGGAATCTGGTTGTTGAGGATATATTCCAAGTCCCTAAAGCTTTACATTTACGGTGCACAAAAATTTTAATTGAGAATATATAATGCAATGTAAGACAAGTGAGGTAAGGAATTTGAAAAGCCAGTAGGTAAATCATGTGATTTGTTAAGCTTCTGGTTTCTTGGTTGATTTCTCATACAAGAATACTTTGGGCTGTGGACCTTTATTCTGTGATATATTGGATTTTTGCATTTGTGTTTTGTGGTTCTTGAGTGTGTGTGTGGTTTTTGGTGTTTGTTTGTTTAAAAGTAGTGGTGCATTGGATATTGAGAATTCTGGAATTGCCTTCTTTGCACTGGAAAATAGAGGAAGGGTTAGGAATGCAAGCCTTTTTAAGGGAACACAGGATGATCTAGGCATTCTCTCTGTGGATTTTACACCCAGCAGTATCAATCAAAACATTTTGGTCCCTGGACCGTTCAGTGCTAACCTCATAACACACTGCACTCTGTAGGCTAAAAATGCCATCTGCTCTCTGCCGATAACCCCTCTGCAATGCCAACAGTGGAAGCTCAGAACAACTGCTTTCTCTAAAGGAAAACCAAAAAAACCTCTCACAGAGGTTGACTTCTGAAAAGGAGTTCATCCTGGTGCGCATGCTCAAACATCAAAGTTCAGAATCAAAAGAAAGTACTATAGTGAGAAACCACAACCAGGCAAAGTAGAATGAGCCCCCAACGGTACATATACCAAAAAGGAAACAGGAGGTAAACCAGCAGCTCTTGAAATTACTACTGTTTTGGCTACAAGAGCACAGGAGCCAGTATGCCTGGTTTTCATACCGTCCCATAATTAAACATCAAGGATTTCCCCTGTTTGCTCACTTTGGTACAGTTTGGACTATAATCTCCAACTGTAATGCAGCAAGAAAAGTGGAATTTCTGCAGCAGAGAGGTGCATTTCCTCAAGATCAGCCCACAATAATTTTACCCCCTCTTACAGTATAAAACCACAGCATATTCTTCACCAGGTAAGCAAGGCCTCCATCTATCTGCATACACCTGGAGAATCTGGCCATAATTTTTACCCCTGTTAATCAAAGTGCTGAGATTGTTTCATTAGAAAGAATTAGGAGAACCTGTTGATTGCCAGGTTTGCTACATAGCCAGTGGGTTTAGCAAAACAGTGGGAACACCGGGAATTTTAAAAACAGCAATCAAGGAGACTTTGTAACAAGCTCCTAGAGCCCAGCCACCACCTGAGAGGACTGCTTGCAAGAAATAAGGAGGATTGCTGCCTTAAAAATGCCCTTTGTAGAGACAGTGATATGCTTTTAAGTAAACTAGCTAATGGAACTGGAAAGAGACTCATTTTCCAGTGCAGATGGACAGCAAGACTCTAATTGCAGTACATTTTCAGACCATGGATAGCATTCAGTCTAATCTTAACTTACCTGATTGTAAGGTTAAAAAAAGTCACTGACAAGATAATAATATTGTGGAGGCAGCCACAAGATGAAGATGTTAAAAATATACACTTTTGGAAGTGTATTTAAAAATACAGTAGAGGGCTCACTTCCCAAATGCCTTCATCTTCCTGACTGTCTGCACAGCACTGAATCATTTATTTATAACTAGATATATTACTGCAATTTACAGATACAATATGAATATATTTCACTGCAACATACGGTTCAAAGTACATAGTACTACAAGTTATGCAGTGCAGTCACTTCAATGAAGCCACTAAAAGTAGCTCGGATCATGACTGTTTTTCATTCCTTTGCTGCGGCTCATAGACTGTGCTATGAGGTCAAAGTGAGGACACTGTGTAGCATGTTCTGCAAGGGTTATTCCCTCCACGGAACCAGAGAAAGACCAAAGACACAGGAGTGTTGTTTTGGAGCTACTGAGCCATAAAATGAGAGCGACTCCGTGAAGTTACTTAGATTCTCGTGTGATGTGATCTCAGCGCTGTGAAACCCAGAGGCACGGAGCTAAATCTCAAGTTTCTTACTCTGGACACTGCTGTGAAAAAGGCTACTGACGTGCCAGACTGGAAGCAGCTGGGTCAGGTGTACACAGCACTGAACTGGGGCAGGGAAACTTTGCTGGACTCTGGCTGGGAGGCTCCTCTCTCCCAGAGCTCCACATACAAGCACCCGGGAGTCAACAGCAGCCACACGCATGTTGTTTTCTCGGACCTTCCTCAGGTTTTGCCAGCCTACCTAAATCTGAAGGGGTTACGCACCAGGGAATAAATGCCTTTTCCTAATTTCTTATGAACACTACTCAGACAGACCGACCATTGAGGACCGCTGCTTTGAACACTGGCAGCGTATGAGCACAGAACGAATTGATCAGAAACATCATCTTACATGTCATTCATTGGGATGTGACGGGAGGGGTACCATTGCAGGAGCCTGTGAGGGGGCACAGCTGTGACCTGCGCTCCCGCGTCCCTGCGCGCCGCCCTGAGGCGGGGGGTACCGGAGGGCGATGGCGCTCCCGCCTCTCCTCGCGCCCGACCCCGTCCCGCCCCGCGTGCGGCGCAGGCGCGTTGGGAGCGTAGACCGGGCCGGGCCAGGCCGCTCCGGGGCGCAGCCCGCGGGAGGCGGCGGAAGCGGGGCAGGTGCGGGGCGGCCGCGGCGGGCGGGAGGGGACGCGGGGCCGACTCGGGTTGGGGGTGCATGGTGGGGTGTGCGGGTGGGGCTGCCGGCCGGGTCCTGCGGGGACGCCCCTCTGCAGTACTGCCATCCGCGCCGGCCCGCACTCTCCGGCCTGCGGGCGCTGCTGTTACTGCACCTGCCGCGTTCCGCAGCGCGAGGCAGGGATGGAAACAGGCGGGATGAGGGGACGCGAGGGGCCCAGGCCCCGTTCCGCAGGCCCGGGCACTGGCCAGGAGTTGAAGGGGGGACGACACAATACAGGGCCCTTCCGCTTCGGCATTCAGGAATAGCAAGTTCTAGAATAACCCGTTCCAGAATGATGGGAGCTGAGAAGGAGGCGATTACATCATTGAAACAGCGATATTTCATGCTTTGCAGTAATCTAGATCAGTTATTTTTGTAAACACAGGCATAGTTATTTAACGAATCATAGGTACGTACGGCATGAGGCCTAGGAAAAATAATTAAAGAATGATGGAAAAAGTTGCTCTGCCTTATACTAAAGCGCTGCCCTTTCAGAATTAAAAAAATGCATCTAAAATTCAAATATAACGGAAGTTCCAATAATTACTGCCTCTGTTGTTTTTGTTTTTTTTTTTTCTTTTAAGCAGAATATTGCTCAAGGAAACTCTCTTCAAAAGTGGAAGGAGCCCCTACTACAATGATGAACGCCGACATGGATGGTATAAATTCTTAATGTTCTTGTTCTTCGTTGTTATTCTATTTAGTATTATTTCTATCTGTTCACAGAGGTTGCACTAAAACTCTCCTGATTTATTGCAGCTGTTGAGGCTGAGAATCAGGTGGAATTAGAAGAGAAAACACGGCTTATTAATCAAGTTTTGGAACTGCAGCACACACTTGAAGGTTAGCAGCTTGACACATCAGACTTTTTACAAGTACACAGTAATAAGTAAAAGAAGAGAATGTGACTGCTCTGCCCTTTAGTCAGAGTGTCCAGAAGAATGTCACTTAAAGCAGCTGAAGGTACAAAACCAAGGTCTTGGAAGTAGTCTTTTTTCTTCCTCTTTATGCAACATTACATTTGCTCAGCCTTGGTAATACACAGCACAACAGTGCTATGTATTACATTCTACAACACAAAGTAGAATGGATGATACAGCCAGTATGTCCAGGCTTATTAGAAGATACACATCTGAGGCTGCTTATCACTGAACTCTTGTTTCCAAGTAATTAGTTTGCAATAGCTTAATTCAAAAATTCAAGAAAGTAATAAATTTACAGACTAGCAGTAAATTTAACAAGTTGGTCAAAATATTGTACTACAAAATAATATAGGAAAAATAGCCTTTAGGTAAAATTGAGTAGGAGAATGTTTTATAATATAAAACCCTATGGTAATGTTTTCTGCATTAAAGATGTGACTAGTCTGATGTAGGCCCGTAGAACATACTCATTATTGCATGCAATAGTGTCTAATATTTTTCTTATAATATCACCTTCGCAGATCTCTCAGCACGAGTAGATGCTGTTAAGGAAGAAAACTTGAAACTGAAATCAGAAAACCAAGTTCTTGGACAGTATATAGAAAATCTGATGTCAGCATCTAGTGTTTTCCAAACAACTGACACAAAAAGCAAAAGGAAGTAAGGGTTGACTCACAGATAATGTCATTGTATTGCTGCTGTCTTTTTTTTTGTTTTCACTGGCATAGGCTACATAAGCTAACTGACTTTTAGTTTGTGGCTTACTGGATTCTCAAAGATTATAAACTTTGGTAATAAAAAGAATTAAGAGCATTATCATGAACAGGAGACAGAAGTTTGTGTATTTAGATTAAGCAATGTGCAAATGCAGTGTACATAATTACAAAATTTTCATATTTGTTTTAAAAATGAGCATATCGTGTTAAAAAGCCGATTCAGTTTGTCAGGTTAAACAAAGGTCTCTTGGCACTCTGAGGTCTTAGGGTAGAATTCTTGACTAGCCAAGTAATAGTTACAATATTGTGTTGAAACCCCATTTGATAAAAATAATCAGAGTTTAATTGCATCACTTTTTTCACCTGAGATGTGTTTACTGTGTAGTACTATTTATAGCACTGCAAAACAAAACAAAAACCTATAAACCAGTTAAGCATTTTTGTGAAGTAGGAACAGTGTGACATTGTTTGCAGGGCTTGCATACAGAAAAACACCTCAGATGTTTTGGGAAGGGGGAGGGTAAGAGAGGAGGAACAAGGGTAAGCAACTTAATCAGGGAAATACCAAATTGATGCAGTATCAGTGTTGTACTATGTGCACTTGAAACCATTGCCACTTTCCCATTTCCCTGAAGAATGATCAGGCACATCATCACAATAAATGATCTTCCTGAAGTTCTTCTGTTGTGTGATGAAAAGTTAAGTAAAGAGTGATAAACTTTCCAGAAAGAGGTCAGCAGTGTTCCTAACACTCATGAACAATCTGCAGTGAGGAACTGAGAACATGTCTTTCCTTCCTGCCTTTTACTTTCTTCCTCAAGTGTCAAACTTGTCTTTGCTTCAGGCCTCAGAGAAGCTGTTTTCCTGCCTCAGAGCCTAAGCTTGTGAAGTACTTCTTGAGACACTGCATAAACCAGCTAAGGCAGAACGATGCAGTGGAACTGAGGTGGACTTTGCCTCTCCAAACTGTGCTTCTCTGAGCAATGCCTGGTGTCAAGGCACTGTTTTTTACTGGCTTGGCTGTTAGCAGGTTTTGTAGCGGAGCTCAGCCCAGATTAGGGGTCAGAGCACTTCCCACAGAGGCAGCATGTCCAGTATAATCAGTATTAAAGGAGAGCAGAAGCTGAAATACAAACAAGTAGGTAAATTTTAGCAGTACTTGCTTGCATCTGTTTCATCTTGCCCTACAGCAGGACTGCAGACTTAATTAAGGATGTTAGCTAGGACTCAGTTCTCACTTCAGGAGTGAAGCCATTTTACTTGACCTTTTAAAAGGAACCACTAGTTCAAGGATCTCTCTCAAGCATGGTGTGAATGACTAAGTGTAATAGAAGAATAAACCCCTCTCAAATCCCAAATTACTTAGCAGCTAGGCACTGCTGTGTCTGAAGTGTAAGTTGACATTGCGAGGTTCCCCCCTCCCAAAGGTGAGGTTTCCCATTTCTCCCCATTTAAAATGGTTGTATAATGCTGACTGGAGTCAAAAGACTCTAAACAAAGTGAAAAGACTGCAAACAAAGTAGTAATAGTACAGTCTTGAGGGCTGTTTACAAGTCTGGGTCAAGAAACTCAGTGATGAAGAATGGATGATGATACCATTTGTGTCATGGAGTCCTTGTCAACATATAAAATTAATTTTAATCTTCTATGGACTACTTTCTCACATTACTGGAACTCTAAATTAATCCAAGAATTGCTAGCAGGTAGAGTAGATCACATGGCTAGTCTAGAGTCTGAGCATTAAAGGAAGAACAATCACAGCAAGCACTTGACTTCTAAAGATTGCATTGCATTGTAGCTTTAAAGCCATGTCACCTCCATCTCCATCTGCACTGTAGGAGATCACCTGGTAACACAGCATGTGCTTGTTAGACGTCAGCAATTCCCAGGTTAAAATAATCTTAAAATCATGGTTTTGTATTGTAGAGTGGATAGTGGTATTTTATCCATCAGTGTGCATATAGCAGTTATTTCATCTCCATGCCATTTTACACCCCACTATTGTGGCCTTCATTTAACTTACGAACATTTTAAAGATGTTGTATTTCTGACTTTACACGAAATAAAAACTTTTCATTTGTCTCGATTAGTTTGGTTTCACATTTGTAAACCCTAAAACTTCTCATAACTATCTGTAGTCAAAAGGTGAAAAAGCAGTAGGATTAGTGATCGTCTTAAATGGTTTCTACATAGCTGAACTGTCTGAAAAACTAGATGTAACTGAGATTAAACCTTAATGAAGGTTAATAAATCTAGTTTTAGCAAAGCTTCAGTTCCTGAGTCACTTGCTATTTTCAGCCATGAATCTTACATTTCTGTCTACTTTTCTGTTCTTGCTAAAGTAAAAAGGAAAAGGATTGGTAGACTGCATCCACCGTTGTCAAAAAGCTAAAATTTGCACTTTTCCATGTGGCAGTATGCCAGGCTAAGTTAGAAATGTTACTTTTTCCAACGCTGTTAGTGGGCTTTACATTAGAGAGAAACCAGAATTATTACTTCATCATGCCTTCATGAATGTGGATGCCAACTGAAGAGTAGCTTCAGCTGTAACTAAATAAAAGGGCCTCGGGAGTAATTGGCCTTCCCTGCATATAAAAACTGTTTAGGGTGGGATCTGGCATCCTCAGTAAGAACTCTTTTATCAAGCTACAACGTAGCCAGTGGGAATGCAGGCTGTGGAGGTCTTGATACTCACACAGTTCCAAAGATGACTGACGGTTTAAATAGCAAGACATGCTGGAACTGAAAATCATTATTTTGTTAATTTTATAGCTCTTTCAAGCAGGCATATATCAAGTATTTTTCTGAAATACATGTTCAGGTAAAAATGGACAGTGCACAGGAAGTGTGGGTGAAATCTCATTGTTGCATTGTATTAGGGAACGGGGGTTGCCCTTTTGCCTGGCTTTCTACCTCTCAAATCCCCAACATCTCTGGTATTTCTCCTCTAATTACCAGGATGAATCTAGATCCAAGTAAGCTGATGTGCAGAAGGATGTATACTATCTCTAGGTTCTAGGTGATCGAAGTTGGTGGAGTGTCAATCAATACTTATGGGAACTCTTAAGTTCAAAACTGTAAGGGAAAATGAGCATCCCCCATGGGGTGACCAATCCCTGGCGTAACTAAATCACATCAAAGAAACTATAGTAACTAGAGTAACTATATCACATCAAAGAAAAAAAAAACCTCCAAAACTCCTAAGCAAACAAACAAACCAGACCCCCAGAACAACACCCAAATGGTCTAACAATTCCAAAGGACTTCCAGCAGGCCCAGACAAAATTCATTTAAAAGGTGAGCTGAAATGCTCCCTGACAGCTGTTACTAGCAGAATACCACACTGGTAACAGCTTCTCTCTATTGCTGAGGAGTAATCTGGAGTCTTCCATTTCTTATATTTTGCATGGAAAAAGAATTTTTGGTACATTTTGAACCTAAATAAAGAGGTGGGAACTTGCAGTTAACTTAAAAAAAGACCCCAAAACCCCCAAATTAAACAAAAAACCTAGAGACATTTCCATGTAATTCAAACCAAGTAAAAGTCAAATATAATTAATTTTTGAACACTTCAAGCAATTGCAGACATTGGCTTCTTCATTAGGGTTAAACATTCCTTTCTTAGAGACTTCAATGGAATCTGCTGTGAAAATACTTCTTTTTAAAGTGGATGAATTTTTTGACAGGCACAAGGAAATCTGTTAGACTCCTTATGAATTAATGTATTTCTACTTGTTTGTAATGTATTACTACTTTTGCTAGCATTTACACATTCTACTACTACAGGCAGCTGCCAAGCAGCAAGAGGTTTCTGGTGACTGAAATTTTATTGTTGAATATCCAGCCGAACTTTAACAAAACAAAGTTTCTTTACAATATGCAGTTTATTTAAACTATATTATGAGAATGGCCAAGTTACTCACATCGTAAAAAACTTAAATCCATCAAAAATTCTTATCTAATAAATTTCATATTAAGCAAGAATTAATAAATATTTTTAGGTGACAATATACACTTAGCATGTACTCTATAAACAGGTTATACCACTCTGGTTTGGAACATGTGAACTATAAAAGTTTGAAAAAATCATCTGTATAATCCCTTCTGCAGATTCGATACCTGCCTTCAAAAGTAAAACAAGTCACATCAATTACCACTTGTATTCCATTTTAAAATATATCTTGAAAATAAATTATTGTAACCAATGCCTAAAGTGAACAGATGACCACCCATGTAACAAGATCAACTAAAATAAATAATTTACAATAAAAATTGTTGCTAGCACAAAATCATTATACAAAAACAATTATTGCATTTAGCTCTGCACAGAAAAAAATAGCTTTTCTCATAGCAATGTGAACTGCTACAGATGCTACATGTATACTACCATCCTCTTTTAGCTGAAAACTGTAAACAGCTAATTTTGTGCTAGAGCTACAAAAGTATTATAATATATTCATTTAAAAAAATATTTAGAATAAGTTTATCTCCAACTAACACTACTAAGAAACTTCAACTCTTAAGAATCTTCACCTAAAAATCAGGTTTGTCAGCTTGTAATTTCCCTTTTATTTTGAATTTTAAATACCAGCTAACTCTTCAGAGATGGTGTTTATCCTTAAAAAAAGGGAATTGAGGAAGTTTGGGATGGTTGAAGAGGTTGGAGAATTAAAATAGGAGGTTAGATAGCAATGAGCCCCTCCTTTTCCCTTCAAAGCTCAGGAATTTGCCAGGTCCACTGAAGTGACACAGCAAAAGTTACTGCCACTGTCTCTAGGTCTGCAAACGCTAGCTGGAAATAACTCAGTCCTTTCGTACTCTTCTTTTGCGCACTGACTTCAGTGGACGATCTCCCATTCCTTCATCCACTTCTTTCTTCTGGAAAAAAAAATTCAGCATTAACATTTTAGACCTATTTTAATTATTTGAAACTGGCATGCTACGTTATTCCTCCTCCTGAATCCCCCAAATCACTTTATCACTAAATGCAGCACTTAAGTGATAGGACATTTTTTTCCACACTACTAATCTAATGATTAATAAAATGGGTAGAAGACTTCATTTCTATATTCAGAAGGAAGAGAATAGTATGTCTAAACTGATGTCAAAATTTGTTTTTGCCCATGTCTTTGCTGGTTTAAAAGTGGTGACTTTTAAACTGATTGGGCAACTTCCTTAAAGTGCACCTTTTTCTCATTTTAATTTCTACTTCTGAAGTAAGATGCATTTAAAACATTTTAACTGTTTCCTTTGGAGAGCCACAAATAGAGCAAACTGTCCTTAAATCAGATGCGTTCCCAGTTTAAAAGCAATGGCCTTACGGAGGCACAGAAAAAGCCTTTCCAGTATGAAATCCATTCTCAGACCATGCATTGCTTCCTCACTTTCCTGCATTACCTAATGGCAGGCACCTCCTTTAGAAGGAACAACTCAAGAGAATGTGGCCCAGCCTGAGTGGGGACATGGGTTACATGACATGTTCAATGCACAACAGAAACACCTACATGTTGAAAACATACAGAGAAAAGCAAGCCGTGGTCTCACTGTGACACTATGTAATGCCATAGACACATTCAGAGCTTGCTATTACTTTCACAAGGAGTCACATGAATCTTAGTAGGGGGTTCAGTAGATACTGTATTCCTTGGGTAAATGTACAAGGAAAAGAAAACTTCTTACAGGAACAAGAGAAAGTTCAACAAAGAAAAAGGGATTAACCAAGAATTTTAGTGCAGAAACAAAGCAACCTCATGCAAGGTACAGTTTCCTAGAGGAGTTTTACATGAAAAGGACTTAACTTCACATTAAACAACTCCCTTAACCTGGAAAGTATTTCATTTAGGGAGTGACAAGCACAAGATGACCAATTAGTGGATCTAAAGTGTTTCAGACGAACCAGTTTCTAAATGAAAGAATAATGAGTGTTGACGAACAAGAAAAGCACAAATTCCATTCTACAATGGTATTTTATGAAAAACATTTTGTAGAATATCTGGATGACTGGATTAATTTGCACAAGAAAAATGAAAATGCAGGTGCTGTGTTCAAAACCAGTACTGTCATTTTGCTTAAAACCTTATTTTGGAATAAAAAACCCCAAAATGTAACTGAAAAACCTAAAGTTTTTCTAGGTCTCAGGAAAAGGCTATTCAGTTGGAAGCACATGTTCTATCAATTAAGAAGCACAATGAAAACTGACCAATCTGCTGTAGCATCCAAATTTTCAAGACTTGCAAGTCATTTAATAATCTGTTAAAAACTATACTCCTGTAAAAACATTTAATGTTTAGGGAGCTGCCTGATCACTTCTATACTATATTTGTATTTATGCAGAGCATTTGAGGGGTCAAAGGAAAACACATTTCTACCTCAGGATTTGTTTTATGGCTCATCAGAAGAAAAACACTTGTTGTAAGTAACTGGGCTTAGAAGTATGATGTCAGACAATGGTGAGGAGAAAGTAGGGAAAAATGCAAACTTACCTCATCTTCTGAATCAGATTTATTTGACCTATCACCTTCTTGACTTCCATCTGCAACTTCATTTTCTTCTTCATCTGGAACATCATTTTCTTCTTCATCATCATAAATATCTTCACCACCTTCACCTTCATCTTCTGCAGAAGAAGTTAATTTTACTTTGTAAACAGAACTATATTACAAATACTATATCCAGACATACTAGTAAGGAAAATAAGTCAATTTCAGTCCTAGAATGAACTGGAATGTTTGGAATAACCCATAAAAACATCTCTGTGATACAGAGAGTAGAATTCTCATTAATTAGTAGCAAGTGATAACCGTCAGATTTAATAACCAACTTTAACAGCTTTGCCTTTTCTCATAATAGCCCATACTGTCTTCAGACTTGTTACTGACTTAAAGGACTTGATTTACTTTACTTTAAAACTAGCTATTGTATTGGACAGTTTTGAGAGCACAGTCCAAAATAGGGCAATTCAGGCATCCTAACTCTGACTAAATTCTGACTTAGATGGGGAAGTAAAATATTGCAGTTATTAGTCATCCAGCATGGGAGACATCTACATCCGAAGGGTACTCCCCTTTTCAGCAGAGAATTTTTCTGGCATACTGTTTTGACTGAAAAAAAAGCACCCCTTTACTTCCCCCCTTTCTTGTGTATTTTTGCAATGCAGAAACTAGTCAGAAAAGCACTGTACTCCCCTTAGCTCAAGCAAAGAATGTCCAGCTTGCACTACTCCTTCACTACCACTACCCTTTGCAATACTTTCTACCAAGAGTAAACAAGAAATTTTAAATCCGACAGAAAAGATATACATTAGCATTTTAAAACTTAACAGTCTGCCCAGTGGCTTATTTAAAAACAGCAGTGAATTAGGGCTCAATTCTGTCCTTGTCAGGTCACACCTGTATCTCCTAAGCAACACTTAGGTGTGAAAAACAGGAAAAAACCAAAAACAAATACCAAAAAGAAGTACCCACACCCAGATTCTTACTATTGCATCTCAGTTAAACTGAAACAGAAGTATCCATACGCATTTAGAATGTAGTCACATATAAGATGAGACTCTCCTGATTCTTGGTGATGAAAATCTAGAAATACCTCATTTATTAAAATATTTGTGACTTCTGTAGAACTTTGACTGCAGTACAGCTACAAACTGAGCCAAACAGAACTTCACTAATTGTTATGAACTAAGAAGTTAGTTTTGCCATCTGTCAATATACCTGGTACATGTCAACAATGTCTCTATTTCCATTATCAAAGGGAAATGTATGACCAAATAATGAAGATCATGGTTTAAGAAAGATGTAGACAAAGATCTCTGTCCTAAAAATACACTCTTAATAGAAGAGCTTAGCAGAAATTCACAAAGCCTTCGTTCATATTCTAACGAAGAGATTGGAAATTATAAATTATTTAAATCCAGCTCCTCCCGTAAGTACAAATTTCAATAGAGGGAGAAAAGCCCCAAATAAAAATGTTTCAGACATCAGAGGCGGTAAAACCCAGAAGTGGACAATTATGCTACTCTAAATTATTATTTTAAATTTTATCAAGTAGTAATTTAAGCATTATTTCACATAAATAAATGTAGAACTTGACAAATAAGGTTCAGACTGTGCCCCTGAAATTCCATTTTGTGGCAACATTCTTTTACTTCCTGCGATGTCTTTCTAGAGGTCAAGGAACACAAGGAGACAAATCAGACAAGTAG
Source organism: Vireo altiloquus (assembly GCA_013396875.1). Taxonomy (NCBI): domain Eukaryota; kingdom Metazoa; phylum Chordata; class Aves; order Passeriformes; family Vireonidae; genus Vireo; species Vireo altiloquus. The sequence continues at coordinate 43,947 of VZRF01004599.1, read as the reverse complement.
ACAATGCCACAAAAATTAACATACAACAAAACAGAACAGTAAATCCCATGGACAATGGAACTTCACTAGTACTCTGCCAGCTCATTGACATTGTCAACTCATTGACATTGGCATCAGATAAATCTCCAAGTGTTTCTAATATTTGTTATTGTGCCACACTTTCTTTTTCTTTCTTTTTTAAATGGTCCTATGATACAATGTGGATCTCAGGTCATTCCATATTCCACAGCTCAAACCCCCACTGCGTTCAACTCCAAAAAACCAAAGGAAGAGATAGCGACTATGAAGGAACTGTAAAAATAACAAGGAGAACAAGGATACTAGTAGAAAATATTTATGACTACAGGTATCATAGGGAGAAATCTCAAGAGGAAACTTGCATCTGCATCTATGGAAGCTGGCATCCATCAGCTTCAAGTTCTACCATCAATAAGGAAGCAGAGGGAATAAAGCAGATAGGAGACACCCATTCACAAGCCCTGGCCCAAACTGCTTCATTTTCCCAGTACCTGAAACAGGAGCCTCCCTTCCTGTCTTCTTTTTATCCTTTATAAGCTCTCTTTTTGTCTCCTCCATTTCTCTTCTCTCTGTAGCAAAAAGAATCAGGAAAAGGAGGCAGAAGAAAAATTCTCTAATGCTTTCAGAAACGAAAAGGCAAAAGAGCAATAGAAGAAAAAGGAAGATTTCAACCTGCAAATGTAAAAAGGTGGCAGGAAGCTAAGGGAAGCTAAGCAGTTCTTCTTAAAGCAAGAAACCATGAAGTCATATGACAGCAAAGTGTAATGCTTCCCTCTGAAGCTTAGAATTTATTTGAAAACCCTGGAATAGTCATGCAAAAGATAGCTAGGTTAGTTTTACTCTGTGTTCTGTTTAGTAACTAAAAGTAAATAGTTTAAAATAGAACCTACCTTTGCAACACCACGAACAGCCATTCCAAGTACAATTTATGAAAGCTGTAAGAGCTGAACAGTGTTCCTCTGCAATTGCCTGGACCTTATTTCTAACATTGTAACATACACTTTTAACATATTACTGATTAAGTGACATGTTGTAATTAACTAAATTAAATGACTGACTTAACATAAGAATATCGGAATTGAGGAATGGCAGCCTTGCAAAAGCAGCATATTAGGTACAAACTATTTATGATCTGCATCAAGACTGCGTAGAGAGTCTGTAATTCAGGAGCAAAGAACAGTAGAGTCGAGTAAGATCAAAAGGAAAACGTAGGAAGACACAATGCTGAAATTATGTACCTACAATTTAAGCTAAAGTAAAGAATGTATGTAGCATAACCAGAATAATTAAGTGCCTTGGTAAGGCTCTCCAATAGCAAGGCAGACAGATAAAGTTTGGTGTGGCAAACACTCTGCCAAAAAAGAACTCAATTCTGTCAGTACTGGCATGGGAACTGCTGATGATGAGTAAACTTTTAAGTCATGCAGACAGAAGCCATCAACAGTCATGGAACATGGTGCAAAGACAGACAAAACCCACCAAGTTTCAGTCAGTAATACAAAGTGATGTCAGTACCAAGACAAAAAACCCAACAAAACATGAATGTCTGCTATGTCTCTATCCATGCCAGTCCCTTATCACTTTCTTTGTTCTCACCAAGGAAGAGTGAAATAAGAGGAAGAATATCACGGAGTTCTGATGCTAAAAGCTTTTTCATTAAAGTCAAGATAATGCACTGTAAGTTAGGTGCTTTGGTTTTTATTAATTATACAGACACAGGGAAATGCTAGCAGCACCTCAAAGCTATAGCTGAGATGCTGAAGTACAGCTCAGCCTACTGAGTCATTAATTTCTCCCCTGGGCAGCAGAACACACCTCTGCAGGTATGCAATAGGTTGCTAAAAAGCAACATAAAGGAAGCTGCAGATTTCAGTATTTCAAGCCTACTGTATTTTCAGGCTTTAACAGGAATAACTCAAGTCAGTGACCAACAAAACAGTACAACCCTCCCAGAAAGGCGTAAGCAGATTTATGTTAGAGACTTAAAGATATTCCAGACACATTTTAAAGACAATAAAGTGACTTCAACTGCTTCAGATACTTATATCTGAATAATTAAAATGTGTTCAATATAGGAAATATTTAGAAGGGATAAAATCTCTATCACTGTCTACAAACATAAAAAATAGTGTTGGAAGCATGCTCATTTCTTGAAAGTGAAGAAATACTGAGAAGAGCCTTACTTTCTGCTTATCAGAGCTATTAGCCATGGGATGCCACTCACTAGAAGTTATCAAAGAGGAAAAAGGCTCAGAGCAAAGCACCTTTCACATAGTCTAAGATGACAGGTTGTAATTATTGGCAATAATTACATGAACTAGTTCTCTTCATGTCTTTAACCAAACTGCAAGCTGACACACTCATCTTACCATCTTCAGCAGTATCTTCGTTTTCTTTTTCCTCTTCTAGTTCATCATCTTCAAACTCCTCTGTCTCTTCTTTTAGTTCTCCCTTTGTAATTTGCTTAGATAGCTCCATTTTTTTCAAGTCAATATATTCATCTGATTTCTACAACAAATTAAAAATCTATTTATATTTTAACTCCAATTAAGAATTAAACAGGCACTGTAAGCTAAGTAATATGAATGGCACATTAAAAGTGCATATTGTTGCACAGATGCTCAAGAGTTTCCAAATAAAGTATTAAGAATAAAACCAAATAAAAACATAGTAAATTTCACTAACCTTTCCTGGCCAGCAGAACAACACACTTAGACCAACAGGGAGAGCTAAAGTCAAGATGTAAAGAACCCAGAGCCATGGATGTTCTTCTGCAGCAGTCACCAACTGACTAAACATACCAGGCTGTATTAAAAAAAAAAAAAAAAAATTAAAGAATTGCACTTACATCCTTCTCAACACTTAAATAACTTTATGAAGTGTACTGTATACATTTATATTGTCCAAAACCCTTCTTTACCTTTGCTTTTTAATGACTAAAACAATATTGCATTTCAATACTAGTAAAGCAACAACTCTACAAATTGCAAATAAATGGCAGGTGTTGAGCAAGAAGGAACAGATGTAGTACTCCAAACATACCAGACTGGCCACAACTCAGCTTTGTATAGTAAGATTTGGAGTCTTGACAACCTCACACGTTATACCCTTCCCAGCTACTCTATTTTTCCTGCACACTGTGCCAACTCAGCTGAAAGCTCCAAGAACAAAGCATCAAGAACATGAGGGAAGCAGTTCGTGAGAAACAATGCTGGCTCCACTTGTACGACCACCTTCTCTCCTTCGACAGCCAATTATTCAGGGAGTAAATTGTCCTCCCAGCCCAGCTCTGACTTACACAGAGACACTTAGGCAAGTGCCTGGTACATCTCTGGAAGAGGTACATCAGCAACTAAGGAAGTTTGAGAGGCACAGTGGAACGAGGGGACTCAAAGGAATTTTTTTTGCCATTGTGTGTACAGGTACAGATACAGGTTCAGACATAAACTCAAACCTTTAGTAAAAGTGCAAGGTTGTGGGAAGAGATGATAGCTCTCCTGCTTGCATGGGCAGATATGCTGTTGCTACTTGCCAACTGTGACAAACAGCAGCTGTAAGGATTTGGCCACATTTGCCACCAACCCATCATTTCTCTCCCAGAACTGCAGCCTGCAGTTACCATTTAATCAAAGAGAACAGACGACTGTTAGACAGAAACAGGAGTGCAGGCAGCCACCAGAGGGGCTCATGATCCTGTGTGGCAGGGCAGATCCATCCCACAACATAGGGAAGAGAGAGGAAGGCTGTCAAAGTGCAGTACACAAACAAAACGTGGATGCACACATAGAAACAGAAGAACAGATGCAGCTCTATAAACACACATGCAATATTTTCAGAGCTGCATGCCAGAGGCCCAAAATTATTAAACAGAAACGAACACTAGATTATCCATTCTTCATGGGAGGGAAGCATCTAAAGAATATATATCATGGATATTGCCACAAAGGAAAATAGGAGGCAGAAGGGGAAGTCTTTTGAGTGCAGGTAACTCAGCCTTCATTCTTTCACTTGCTGTCAGGTACTGAATTTCTAGTATCAATGTGAATAGCAGAAGGCTTCACAGAAGTCAATTTCACACTAGGTGTTTAAGTAAAATGCAGTACTCTTTTAATGTCAACAAAATACTGATCTGGGAAACATAAAAGTTAAACTAGAAGAGAGAAAACCTATCAGAGTTACTCAGCAAAATTATAAATTGCAGACAAATTAACATTCTGTCAGCACTGACAGAAAATTCTTCCAACACCACAGCTTCCTCACTACTTTCTACGATCAGGAACATAGGAAAGTTTATACCTCATTAGCACTTGCTACTAATTTCTTCAAGCCCCAGCTATCAGCTGCCCAGCGATCTGCTACTTCTTTTTCTGAACATATGATGAAGTTATCAAAGTAGATATCAGACGTCATAGACCAGAGTTCTAAACCAATAGCACTGACAGCGGTCATCTTGAATGGGTGAAGATCTTCAAAGTAGTCTGGGTTTGGTATTTTCCGAGGGCTCCAGATTCCCTGTTAATGGAAAAAAATATCACCACATTACCTATAGCTCATCAAAAGAACAATTTATGAAAGAGATTTTAAAATAATAAGAACTTTTATTTAAAAAGACAAGCAGTAGTTTAACCTACCTAAAACAGAACTGAAAATAGCCTATAGGATTTTAGCAGTTGGGTCACAATTTTATGGCTTAGGGTAGACCTCTTAAGTGAGTTTTCTTTTTTACTGTACGGGTTACAGTAATAACTGACTCTTAACAGAATTGTTAGAGAAAATTTTGGGGAAGGAAATTCAGCCTTATGATACCTGTGCAAATTAGAGCCAAACTCTGTTTGCAAACCTGCTTAAGATCTTACTCTGAGAGACATCAGAATCAAGTACTCCCCAGCTGTAACTAAAACAAAGTAACTCTCTTTAATATCCAGCTGATTACTTCTTGTATTTGGAGGGGAGGAAGGGAATTTAATTTTCCAAAATTTATGCTTCCTCTAAAATTGAACTAGTATGGCAATCTGCTTACTGAAAGGCTTCATTTTTTAATATTAAAAAAAAAAAAATTAAATTCAAAATACTCACATTTAAAACCCCAATGTAATTCAGAATACAATTCTGAAGACCATATTAAATAAATGGTACCAATACAAATTGACCAAAAGGCAACTTTAAACAGATAAATTGTTTTAATACAGGAAATGTTATTGTTTCCCAATATACTCAAAGGAAAAAAAAAGCAAAAGCAAAAAAATCTCGAATTAGTGAGTATTCAGACTCATTCTAAAACATACATATATTGTAAAAAAGCCTAAATAAATATACTACTTTGATTTACTTGCTCTGCTGAACTCTGAATCTTTTATCAATGACCTACAATTTGGCTATTACCTGATAGTTAGGATTATCTATCATAGGTGCTCTCCATTTTCCTTTATATTTTGGGTTATTCTTCATGGGACGCACCCACTCTCCACAACCAGGTGCAGACTCACACTTTGGATTAGGGATCTGAGGGGCTTCCCACTCCCCATCCATTTCTTCATCCCTAGAGAGAAAAAAAAAATTACAAACAGATGATTTAAGATCAGACAGGTGTCAAACACTGGAAGTCTGAAGTTAGGGTCTATGTATATTGTTGTAACAACCTCAGAACTTTGGCCAGCTCACAGAACTTCACCCAACAGTATAAACACTTTTTTTAAGGAGTGCTACACCTTTTTATTTAAAGGTCACATGTTCATAACTACCACAGCATGTCTGACTTCAATTACACTCCTGCCTCTGCAGACAGCTTGGAACACTTCTACCCAGGATGCATAGAGATCCCTTTGAGACTTACAATAGTATTTCTATGTATCAACTTAAACTGTAGCAAATTCTTTCAAAGGGGTCCTTCATATTCTGGGTTTGCTTATATATCTCCAGAAAACAAAAGGCAAGGACAAATTCATGTTTTTATAGAAGCAGTCCCCCACACCAACAAATACTTGGCCATACCTTACACATTCCAACTTACTACCTAGAAAGACAATGAGATTTGGACTGACTTCCACAACTAACAATCCACCACAGAGAACAGTCTTGTCTACAAGACATGTAACAACCTGCACTTACCAGTCCTTTGGTTTTCTTGCATTAGGGTCTGGAACATATTGTGGTTCACCATCAAGCCACCCCTCAGGCTTAACAGCATCAGGATCTTCTATTTTGGCAGGTTCATCTTCATCCCTTCAATTACAGACTTATGTTAGAAAACACAGCACCCTGACTTTGGACCAATGTTCTGTTCAGAGGACTACAAATGGCATGAAAAAGATGATTTTCAAAGACATGACAGAATTAGACTCACTGATCATGAGCATTAGACATATAATTATCTTATAAATATCTGGATTATATTTGCATTGTTTTATAGTACTATTTAGTCCAGAAATTGCTGGTATCAAGCGGCAGGTATCAGTCAGGTCTTCCCACTGAGTTTTTCCGTACTCTTCCTGAGTTGCCGTAAGAACAGCCGTTCACAAAGAAGTAGAAATTAATTGTAAATTAGGACTGTATGGTAGAAAAAACTTCTTATTCAGGGTAGCAATCTTAGTTACTAATTGCAACCATGCAGAGTACAAAATCAGCAAATAACAATTTTTATTTGTCTCCCTAGAACATGATCAGATCCTTATAATCATATACCATATGATATCCATATACCTCAATTATGTTTTCAAACATAGTGCTTTTAGTGAAATGTATTCCAACTATCATTAGCAAACCTCAAAATAAAATCAGTCAGATCTTTCAAATAAATAATATGTATGTAAAAGAAATCGTAAAAATAAAAATGTTCTCCTTACCAGTCATCTGGTTTGACAGCATTTGGATCAGGTATTTTTGGTCTCTCATCCCAATCATCAGGCTTCTTATCAGTAGGATCCTCTATTTCTTTGGGAGGATTTACTGGAGGAATCATACTCTCAAGAAGACTTCCTTTACTGACAACTGTTTGGTCGATTAATATTTCAAATGTGTCATCTGGCTTTAGCACTAAATTGAAGAAATTTTTATTAAAGAAACAAGGGAGCCATTTTATTTTACAAAAATATTTAACCCAAACTATAGAATAAGCACAGACTTAGTCAAATAACAGCAAACAGGATCTTCATTAGCAGAGGAGACAGACTCCTCACTCAAGCACTGGATCTGGACACAAAACATTGCCCTTGAGGGAACGTATGACCAGCATCAGGCCCCAAAAATGAAACTTGAAGAAAATTAAATTGCTGAAACACTCCCAAACACATTCTAAGAGATTTTTCAAAAACCTAGCAACTAGGCCGAAATTCTGTGGTTTTACTTCAAAAGCACAGACAGTGAAAAAAGAATCTCTGCCACAAAAGGCATCTCTGCTACTAAATTACAATCTCACATTTGAAAGCATGGAAACACAAGAACTGTGCCAGTAACACAGCGGAAGGATCAAACCTCCAACAGCCATTTCCCTCAAATGCCACACTGCAAATACTTCAACATTTGAAGAGAATTTCCTGGATGTTAGCAAGTGTGAGTAACTGAGAAGCTAAGGTCACAGAACTGAGGAGTGTCAAACTCAGTATCCAGATCCATTTCTAATAAGCACTTATAAATGTGCTCACTGGTTAAATAGCAGATTCAACTGTCCATTCAACATAATGAAGATTACTACATAAAAGTAATTACTATTCCACTTTTATGACAGTTTTCTAAAGACAGGTTAAGAAAATGAGAGTAACAGTCTTGTAACACTTTGATAATATCTAATGATGGCCTTCCAGCCTGAAAGTTTTCAACAGTATTAAAATATCCATAAATGCAAAAATAAAACCCCCCTATCACCTTTAGATAAAATACAAAGAACTAATTTTTAAACTCCTGTTACGAGTCACATAATGCACTGGAATCACTCAGCTCTATGGAGTCCACTTGAACAATTATAACAAAATAAATGCAATCCAAGTTTAAATACCTTGATTCATAATTTCTAACAAACAACCCAAATACAGGAACACATGTATTCCTTTATTAGAGATTCCTATTATCTAAAAGTGAAAGTTTGCTTTGGCATACTACAGCAATCTATTTTAGAAACCACTAAGTCTTCCCATGGCACAGGACTTGAACATGCCTTCTGTTATTATTATTCAGTGGAAGTTTCTAAGTCCAGTAAGTTTGGCTGGATTTGCAGTATGCCACAGATCAGCCCATTCTCTGATTGCTACTCCTCCTCAGAAGTTAGAAAAAGGGGTAAAAAATTAACTTTAATTTCTCAGTACAGTTCACTGGTACAAAAAGAGTTGTCACATGAATTAAAACCAGCCCATATCCATTCACTTCAGAGTCTGTGCTGACCTATCTACTCATGCACACTGCTTCACGTGCAGGTGTTGGTGAGAACTCATAACACGTGGAAAAGAGTGGTGTGTGGCATGCTACAGATTTAAATGAATTCCTCCGAACTCTGACATCTTCCTGGAATATTGGGCAGTTTCACATTTTAGTATCTTTCCCAGTAAAAAATATTTTTATTATAATAATTACTGAAGGCACTTATTAGTAAAGGCTAGTCAGAGCTGCTATGTTTTTTCCTGTAATTGAATACAAGCAGTAGCATCTGAAAGCTACTTTTATATCCTGCAGTTAAGCCCAGTCATTAAACCATTTAACCCAAATCATTAAGCAACTACCATTCAGAATTAATGGGCTAGTACAAACAGAAAGCAGACTCCATTACAAAGTTTCAGCAGACAAAACCACATTTTTAATCTCTCTTTTCCAATTTAAACTTGTAATAATTAAACAATACCAAGAGTATACAGATGTGTCTTCTTGTCCAAAAAGAATTTTTTTAGGTCTATGTCAGGACGTTCAGCATGTTTTTCATCATATTCTCCAGTTTTAGGATTCTTATGTCTGAAGATAAAGTGTAGTTTGTAATCTTCTCCACATTTATCTGGTCCGAACATAATAGTGTAAGGTGTTTTATCAAAAAAGTATTCCTGTAGAAGCAAGAAAGCTGAGCATGTGTTATACTGGACATTTTATTAAGTCATTTTTGGTACTTCTTTTCCTTGGCATAGAGCATAGTTACCTATTTCTAAAAAGTAAACAAAAAGTGGTAGGATAAATCATGAAAGGAACTCAGCAGTCCTGTCAAGCTGCTGGGTGCTCTCTGTTCCCAGTCTGCCCTCTGTTCTCAGTCTCTTCGAGGAAGATTAACATATATATATATATATACACACACACAGGTATATATATTTAGATTTTATCCTTATGTTAAGTAGGAATGCCTGTCACAAATCAAAACACCCAAGTATCTCTATCCGTCTATAAACATTACACTAAAAGATGGAAGGGAACTACTTACTGTTCTTCACAATTTTTATTTTCCAATAAAGATAAACCTCACAATATTAATATCCAGTATTTTATCAGTATCTTTTTCTCTCCATATTAAGTAACAGCAACAAACAACCGTGAAAATATCAGATACAGTTATTCTCCTTCTGAGTATGCTGCATTACACAGTTATGTCAGTATCTTTTAACTATTTATGTTTTCTGTATTTGGAATACACAATAATACATGTGCTGTTCAGTAAAAAAATTGTTTCACAAGTTATGAGTTAAGATCCTATGGCTTCTATTAATACAGAAAGTCATACTAAACATACACAAAAGTCCTCCATCCTGGATATCAGGCACCATCCATGGAGAACCAAGCTCTTCCTCAAATGAACAACTGATAGCAAATATTAAGCAAGAGGACATACCAGATTCAAGTCATTGCTATGGGAGAGAAGTTTAATATATGCACCACCACAGTCGATGCCTTTTTGAAAATTCACCTCGTATCTGGGCAAAGAGACAGTGAAGAAAACATTCCAAGTATCAGAAAAATAAAAATTAACTGCTAGTCTGCAGTTCTTATTATGACTATATTAAGACTATGTATTACTAACTACTGTCAAAACACTTCTACATAAGCAAAATGTTTTAACTTACTAATAACATCAAGTAAAAAACCTGAAGGATTACTTACTGAACAATCAAAGGTTTATCATCAAAAACAAATGCTTTTGTTAGCATTGCTGATATTGCATGATACTTTGCCACTGATTTTAACACTAATCCTTTGTCTCCAGGCACAGCGTTTTCTTTCAGCTCTTCTACTTCCCATCTTCCTAAAATACACACACATGCACAAAGTCTTTGAAAAAATGCAGTCTGAAGTAAAGAAATCACAGCCTTGTTGAAAGCAAAGAGTTAGCAACAAATAAAGATAAGTTGCCACAGTACAGAAGAAACGTTGGCATCTGATGTTAAAGATGTTATTCCTTGTTGTTCTCAAATTTACAAAAATCTATAAGTAAACTTTAATACTGTAGATCTGTATCTTTAGGTTGTGATATCCTACAGTGGCTAGAGGAACATAAAATATTTCTCCAGATTTTAGATTTACTCCTACCATCATCACTTAAAAACATTAGTCACAAAGCACTGTGTAAAGCTAAAGACCTGCATTTATTTTTTTTTCTGCTTACATAGAATTAGAATCTCTTGAGTCAAATCTAATCACAAGGTAGATGAAGTTCCCTCCTCCCCTTCCTGAAATCTTTCCAAGAATTATGAGATTTGGTCCAAAACAAGCCTACAGCTTTAAAACCAGAAGATTTTATATTTATACATTCTCCAAGTTTGGTAGAAATACAGTTGAATACACATGTGCCCAATATCCAAAGAAAAAAATTTCTTCTAAAAGGGCAGTTACATTTACTTAGAGATTAACAGGACAAGATTCACAGGGCTTTTTTCCAGGAAATAACATAGCACAAAACACCCTACTTTTACAATCCACTGTAATCTTGAAGAATGCCTGTGTCAATTTAAAAAGGAAGAAAGCATGTATTTTAGAGAAGATTCAGAAATTGTAAAATGCAAATGAAACAGTGATTTACTTTTATTCAACTGAAGCGTGATTAGTCAAAGTTATTAAGGAAGGGCAGACATGTAAGTCAATAACAAATTCCTAGTTTCTTGTAGCCTAATAAACAGGAAGGAGGAAAATTCCATCCTCTTCAATAGTATCCCTTCCTGGAAACTAAGGCCAAACAATAATGCAAGGAAAAACAACAAGACTGAAAAAAATAACTGGAAAGTAGTTAAAAAATGTGTCTCTAGCACAGACTTTATTAAATCTTCTGACTTCAAGCAAATATGACGGTTCTGACTTAAAACAATTTTTTATCTAATATAAAGCCAAGTAATCAGAAAGACCTCATTTCTCATAAGCATTTCATCTGTGTGGGTATCTCCTCTGCAACTTCTTAATTTCACCAATTATTTCTGGTGACCACTAAATTTAGAATAATCAGTTCTACTCTGTTCTGCACACTAAAGGTCTGCAAGTTACGAGTGCTTACCACTTTCCGTTAACATTAATTGATTTCATTTGACATAAGAACAGTAGCAAATTCTCTGTTGCAGTAGAAACGTTTTCTGTTCTCTCCACTTCCTCTTGAATGAAATAAACTCAGGTCGCAAAATTATTGCCACAGATCACACACTGCCAAATAGTTTAAAATTACATTTAAGCAGCCAATTCTAGACTAGGAAGTCACAAGTGCAAACTGCAGTGATTAAACCATCAGTACAACCTTTTCATTATTGCTTTCCAAATTTGTTTTAGGCTACTCGAAGATTAAACTGTACAAGAACCACTGGAGAGTCCTACATTCAAGCACAGGCAATCTGAAAAGTATTAAAAAAAAAAATCATGCAGTTTTAACTTCCTTTTTCAGAGGCTGTACCAAGACACCAATCCACAAATCAGTAGGAAAGATGGAGCAAGATTGAACACAATGCTTTAGAAACCTGTTTAGCAACTGAAATTGAAGTGGTAAATCTCTCTAACATGATTTCAGAGAAGACAGTTCTAAAGAAACAATATTCATAAACAAACAGTATTAAATATTCATATGACAGAGAGTATTCTGGTATGACCCACGGAAATACATTGTTGGAATGACAAAAAAAAGTTTATCTTCACACTAAGTAACCCAGCGAGCAACACTTCTAACAGTCATTATACAAACTAACATTTTTGACCTATGCCATCTAGATATTCAAAGGTAAGTTCTGTGTTATTTATCAAAGAAAGAGTAGTTACTTCTCAAAAAGTAACAGAACATCACAAACTATGTAGTGGAGGTAAACTTTAAAACTGCTTACCATCATATTTAGCAACGTTATCATCCATGTCTTCTTTCAGTGTTACAGACAACACCCATCTAAAACAAAAATTGTACTGGTCATTGAACTATCTATGCAAAGCTGTATTATTTAACAAACAAAGGAAAAACAGCTTTTGCTTCTAGGCTGTGAACCTGTAATTGATTATGAGCAGCATCATGAACTATGTGTAGTTCAGAAAACATGCAAAGAAAAATTAAAGGAGAGTAGTCTAATAGTCTGATACAGCACTTCAAAGTATTTCCTAAAAATGTACATGAATATACAATTAGAAGTCTAAAGTAATTAAATTCCTGAATTATATAATTTTGAATAAACTTCAGTTTTATATAAAAGATGAGTTTGGTAGAATGTAATATGCATATAATGTAAAAAATGCACAGAAAATAGCAAGTTTCGAGTATAATATCTTCAAAATGATAAGAAAAAGAAATCAGCCAAAGGCATCTTAACTTTATCTGATAATAACATAGCAGAGGACAAAAGGGAATGCTAAGTGTCGAAATGACAAACACAAGATTCCAAGTGTACTGCACACACGAGATCCAAGAGGGCAAACACACTCCAGATCTCCTCGATTCTGTGAGCAAGGCAAACTCAGCCATCTTATTGAGGTTACCAAAAGATAAGCACAGTCTCCACACAAAGTGTTCATTTGGAGAGGAAAAAAAGGGAAAGGGCAGTCCATCCTCATCTGGACATATAGTGGTTCTATCTGGAGCTATGCATGGGAATATCTTAAGCCAACAGCGCCGCTGAACTCTTCATTGCATAAACTACAAGAATACATCCTAATCATTCATTCTCAACTATCCTCTGAGTGTTTCAGGGATGAATACATAATCTTTTCTGCTTGAATTGTAGTCACATTTGTCCACTGTTAACAGAGATGCTGGGAAAGCTTCACAGTATAAATAGCAAACTAGATCCTTGGCCTACCAGGAGAGAGACCAGTGACGAAATAAAACATCTCTACAAGTCATGTGAAAGATTTTCAAGGTCTGTTCTCAAAAAACCCACTCTATTCTTACCAAGTCAGTTTTTATGTACTCTTTTCCACACTTCAGGAAAGAAAGGCAGCATGCTGCTTACTTTCTCATAAATCTTTCTTCTATACCCCTTAGTCTTATGTAAATTATGTATAGCTAGACCAAAAAATCCCAAGCATCACAGCTAAAACTTTGAACATGACATTTAGTAGTAAGACAAACTAATCTTTTAATGGATCTCAAAAAGCTAGAAACTTGGATGAATGGTATCATTCAAGTATCCCTGCTAAATCTTTGCATTTGTTAATCAAGGTTTTCAGTGGTTTGTTTGGTTGGGTTTTTTAACAACCATTATCACCTCTTCGATTTAATAATTCTTCTTGTCATCACAGGTGCTGCTTTTGCACTTAACATTTAAAACTGACACATACCTAAGATCACGTGAAAAGAAAGAGCTTGCTGCTGAAATGTAATGACACTTCATCTCTCAGCTAGTTAAACTCAACTGGCAAAATCTTTATATTATTTTCCTTAATGTCCACAAACCCAGAGTTTATTAAAATCTTCCTTAAAACACACAAATAAAGTAATGTATCTGAAATGTAAAGTGTCCAGTTTAACATTATGATGTATTTGGAGCAAGCAATAATAGCCTTCCCAATTCTAACCCCCATAAAAATTAATTTTTATAAAGATACTAGTGGAAAAATGAATATAAAATAAGTCCTGCCACTGTAAGTTAAACTGCTGAAAGAAAAGTTTATTATTTTAAGGTATAAGCTTACCCAGACAATCCTTCATCAAAGGTTTCTGTAAAATACACTTCTCCAGTTGGCTTTGGAGTCTGGTACACAACCTAAGAGATACATACAGACACATGTCCCAACATAAATTACAATTTTTCATTTGAAATACACTCTCATACCTCCAGAAATAATCCACCCAGGCAGACCAGCAGATTTTATTCAACAGAAATATCTAGCAGCATAAAACCCCTTCTCCCCCATCCACATTTCAATAGTTTGGGCACATCCCTCCAACAGTGAATAATTTCACATCTCTGAACTTCAAAACTTGCTTCCTCTGTTCAAAGATCATAACTAAAGCTTTGTTACAACTTACGTGAAACAAATGCCCCAAAAAATTTCTGAACTTAGACCAAATCTGCCTCCTCCCTCTTTCTTTCTATATATGTTTTCCATTCTTCTGTTTTCCCATCTATTGCCCACATCTATTTTGAAGAACAGCATATAGATTTTCTGGTAATACAGACAGTGTCAAAAGGCAGTTGTGACTGATGAAGTCAAGAAACTGGTCTGAAGTCTCAGTGAGACCAAGATGCTTTCCATTTACTTCTCTAGAAGTGGCATGTTAGGACTTGCAACACTAGGTTCTGTATCCAGATTGAAGTAAAACCTTTTTCATGACTATTGACCACATGCAGGAGATTTTACACTTGGGCATAAGAGATTAATTCATTAAGTTTGCTCTGTATGTCACATAGAGCTACTGAAAAACTCAAGACTGCTGTATTTGACACCCACTCATCAAATGCAGATTAACTTGCTCTAGTTTTAACTATGCATCTTGTATTTAACAAGCTTGAACTAAAGACTTCTGTAATCTCACCTCTATAGAAGATTTCTCTCTGACAACATCAGCTTCTTGGGACTGCTTGTCAAAATTCTCTACTTCAACATCTGCATCCAGATTTTCTTCATTTTCCATTCCCGCAGTCACTGAGCTAATTATCAGGACACCCAAGCACAGCCAGTCCCACTGGAAGTGCATCTTGGTTATCTGAAGAACTGAAAGTTTTAGATCTTAAATATCATTTCAAGGATATTATCAACACTATTTCAATTTTACCCCAGACTTCACCTAAAAGAGGAAAAAACCCCACTAAAATAATGAGAAATAACTATCAGAAAGTGTCACTATAATATTATCTTAATTTGCCTTTTTTTTTTTTTTTTTTTAAATTGAGCCCTGACTCAGACTCCCTTTCCCCTCTTTTTTTTCCCTCTGGAAGTGCCTGTAGCCCATTCCTTTACCCTGACAAATCTAGCAGGAATCTGACTGCAGTATATATGCTTTTTTTAAGAATTAAGCAAGACTACTTTTATTTTTCTCATTCATAAACAATCTGAACAAACAATTGAATTGAGTTAGTTTCTACAATGCAGCATAAGTAACATCCCTTTCATTAGGAAAAATAAAATTATAGATTTAGAATGCAATATTATCCACTGCCAGAACCGCATTTGTATTTGCCCTTACTTCCAATTACTACAGTTA
Organism: Vireo altiloquus; assembly: GCA_013396875.1. NCBI lineage: Eukaryota > Metazoa > Chordata > Aves > Passeriformes > Vireonidae > Vireo > Vireo altiloquus. The sequence goes on along the minus strand of VZRF01004599.1, from coordinate 28,370 downwards.
GATGAGTGCAGAGCGTGTATTGCCTTTAGCTGTAAGTGCCAAAAGAAAGTATAATACAGTTTCAGAAAATATTTTCTGTTTCAAAATTATTTTCCAATAATTTTCAAGTTTAAGCTAGGTAAAGCAAGAGTGTAAGTTTAAATGCAAATACCTTCCTAATTTCAGGGAAACCTGAAAATCTTTAATCTGTTTAAGTATGAATGTCAATAGCAGACAACTGCCCCAGCCTCTCAATATAATCTGCTGTGAAAAGGATTGCTGCTTTGTATTTTTTGCTTCACATCTGTAAGACACACAAATCCAACTTTATGTTAGAGTATCCAGTAGTTTGAAGAAGTGCTGTGTCAAAAAAATGCCTATGCAAGTTTCCTCAAAGGTCTTGCAAAAAAATGCTTTCTGAAATTATTTTTGTCTGAATTTGGACACAGAATGAAGACAGATTCAAGACACCTCTGCACAGGTTATTAATCACTTGGTTCTCACTAACTTCTAGTCACAGAAAGCTTAAATAAAGCCAAATGCTGGTATTTAGTTTGCTATTGTAAGACGTTTTCAAACCTTGCATTACTTGTAGCCACAGCTAGTTATACTAAATGCTCTGCTGCTGATGTGCATTCTGCAGCTTGCACCTGAGAAAGCAGCCACCCTCTCAGTTACATCATCACTCCTTAAGAGATTAAATTGTTTACCACTACAATTCTCAGCAATTATAGATACTATCTTATACTGGAAGAGTGAAGTCTCTTTATTCCTGGCTTTATCAAATCTGCTAAGCAATTCAAACACTTTAATTGCACCAATAATTATTTCATCATTCATTTTTTAACACATGCAAGTTTTATCAAGCAACACATATAGAGATCAAACAGAATCAGGGCTTTATTTCTTTTAAGATTAATTTATTCAATATTAACTGCACTGACTATATTTAGAGCCAAAACACAGGATTATCATAAGGAAGTGTTTCACACACTAGTACTATGCCAATACTAGGAAATAATCAAAAGCCTCCTTTTTTGGAACTAACACCTATTTTCCACAAAACTACAAGAAACATATTACCATTTTGTTTTCTCCCCCACTACTATCAACAATCCCTGCCATTCTTTGTGGGACTTTACAACCTTGCCTGAAGATGGCAAGTCTGTGGTTCCCTCTTTTTTCAGGTGATACATTCCAATAGTTATCTGCAAATTTTACTAGGGTTCTGTATTTGATTTTTTTAAAAATTTTAGTTAAAAACTAGAGATGTTGTTAATTCACAGACCTCCTAAGCAGTTCTAGAACTTAAAATAATCATGCCCTAAAGACTGAAAGTAATTGAGTTTATCACAGGTGAACATTTAATCTTATGGTGTATTTTTGAACACCTTTGCCTGAAGACTATCAGTTTTACCAACCCTGTTTTCTTGTTCCTTAATCACTGTATTAGGACAAGCAGTCAAAGAATTCCATATCAACACCTTCTGGACTCCTTAGCTCCTAGCTAAAGTGTCATATATTAACCAGGTATCAGACTTGCATTTTTAGCACACAGCTTGCCTACCTTACTTCAGCTAGTTTGTCAAGCAGATGGTCTTTGCTTCTCCTTAAGCAGATGAAGAGATACAACTTTCTTTTCCAGTACATTTCGAGTCTATTTGTGTATGATCCAAAATGCTTTTCACTTACATAGCTGTAATTTTACTATAATTAGTCCCATTCACTTTTGTTCCATACAAAGACTAACAAGGGCATCCAAGAAGTCACTCTAGTACACACCTTTCTAAACAGCTCCCTTCCAAAATTTCTGATGCTTTCACTTTGTTCCCACTGAATCTTATCACTACTCCCTGATCCTACCTAGGACTTCTCTAATCTCCTTCTGCTTTCAATTATATCTCTTACTTCCTTCTTCAAGAAGAGAAGGGACATTCTAATGTTTGACTTTTTGATACACTTTTAAAATAATCCCAGAAATGCTGAAATATGTTATCAAGACCAATTACAGTTATCACTCAACTCCCAGGCAAAGATGGTTTTAACCAACCCATGACATTTTTTACTTTTGTGAACTCTGCCACACTGCAGTCTTAGAATATAAAATAAATCTTTCAACTAAGCCAACGAGTTTCTGGTCTCAAAACAGATCTTCACACTACACATTTAATCATCTTTAAAACTTACTGAACTTTCCTAATTAATACATGAAGACTCATGAGAAACTTTTCTTGCTCTATTCTCAAGGCAATAAAAACAAGCCAAAAGGATTCCCACTGTTAAAACTTCCTCAGCAGAACAAAGCAAATTAAAACGGCCTATGGCTTTCACACAAACACTGAACATATTTGCTAGCACTCTAGTCAATGTATGTTAAGTTCAGACCTGTAATTTTAAACACACATTTTGCATAGCTTAGTCACTTTCTACCATGGGTAACCACAGCACAGCTACATATCAGAAGGACATTTAAGCCAGCAGTACTATGGCAAAGCATGCTCTAGGGACCAGCAACAGTGCTGCAACATCAGCACAATACTGCACCGAAAGTAACAAACTGCTTTTTCTGAGATACAGACCAGTATTTATGAAAGACAACAGCATAAGCTTCAAGCATATTCTGACTGGATATTAGAATTTTTTTCCCCAAGAGGACAGGTAAGCAACAGTACAGGCTGCCTAGTGTCAGTCCTTGGGGTCTTCCAAGACAATCCAGATAAAATCTCTGAGCAACCTGACCAGCCTCAGGGCTGCCCCTGCTGTGAGCAGCAGATCAGAAGAGACCTCCTGGTGTCCCTTCCCACCTGAATGATTTGATTTGTGGTTGCACAGTGCAAATGTGTCAACCTTTGGACCTCTGCACAATGGCCTTTTGCGTATCATATACATGCCATTAAGTTAGTGGCATCATTATTGCATTTGCTGCAGAACTAAATAAGAGGTCAGGATCTTTTAGATTACTAACTTTTGTGTTATAGACAAGTTAATTGGTTTGTTGGTTACGTTAATGGGGGGTCATGTTGGTATTTTGGTTGGGTTGGTGACAGTGGGGACTGGGTTTTTTTGTAGTTCCTGTTGAAGGGAGTTGGGCATGCTGCGTATTGTTACGGGTGTCAGGAGTATGCTTGTTCACCAGATGGGGGTTGGGAATAGGTGGTTGAAGGAACACTCTGGAAGACCCTAAAATGAAAGCATATGATGTCACCGGTACTTGCCTCACATTGGATTGGTGAGTGGACTGACCAACCACACGACGCCGTTTCAAAATGATTGGCCAGGAATGCTCCGTACAAAATGGACCAACCAACACCCTACAAAACAAGCCAATCAAGAAGGAGCATTTCCAATCCACCTAGAGACTATAAAAAGGGCTCTGGTAGGCGAGGTCTAATCTTCCTGTACCGTCTATCAAACAGTGAGCATTGTCTGCTGCATCGTCTGCTTTGCTGTTAGGGCTCAGGCGNTGGACTGACCAACCACACGACGCCGTTTCAAAATGATTGGCCAGGAATGCTCCGTACAAAATGGACCAACCAACACCCTACAAAACAAGCCAATCAAGAAGGAGCATTTCCAATCCACCTAGAGACTATAAAAAGGGCTCTGGTAGGCGAGGTCTAATCTTCCTGTACCGTCTATCAAACAGTGAGCATTGTCTGCTGCATCGTCTGCTTTGCTGTTAGGGCTCAGGCGTTATCTTGGGCTTCCTTGGCCCTATCTATTACTTTAATAAAAACCAGTTAAACCTTTTAGAGGTGACTAGCCTCGCCTTTTTCATTTAGACTTTGAAAACGGTCATGCCTTTTCCATGTAACCCTCAGAGGTCTGGATTCTCAAGCAAAAAGGGCATAAGACAGCTATTAACAGCCTTTCTCACACCAAAGTCCAAAGCTCCTGCATCCAATATCAACACATGGGCTTTTCATAGGGCCAAATACCAATTTCATTCAGGGCCACAAAAAGTGGAGGACTTTTTCACACATCCTTTTTCCATCCATAACGTGAGCACCTTTATTCCTCCCCCATTCTGCTGCATTGGTATCAACGTGACATTAGAAAACATCCAGCTGAAACTGCTCCATGAAAAGCATGCAAGAATTCTTACACAACTTTTAATTTTTCCTCTACTGGGTGTGAAAACTGTACTTCTCTCCCTTTACATGAGGTGTTAAGCACCTTGTGGTGGAATGGATGCCGAATGTGAAATTCAGCAGTTACTCCAGCAGCAATGCTGCAGGTGCCTCGAGATATTTTGCTGCTACAGCGAGCTCGACTAAAACCTCCAAGAAGACGTTATTTTCCAATTAAAACCCCAGAAGTCTGGGTCAAATGGCCATCCGGTCTTCTGCCAGTACCCAACACAAACCCCTTTTTTGGATACCTCGAAGACAGAACGAGGGCCGCAGGCGCTGTCCTCACCGTTCACCCGCGAGGCCGCGCCCCTCCTAACGGCCGCAGGTAAGGAGCCGAGCCCCCAAATCCTGCCGTGCGGCGCCTTCACCCAATTCCCCCCTACCACCATCGGGACCCGTCGCCGTCCGTGAGGCGCGGGCGAGCCGGGGGCGCCACCGCCCACTGGGAGCTGAGTAGAGGGGCGCGGAGCAGAGCAGCCACTGCCCCCTCACCTCGCCACACGGAGCCCACACGCACCTTCCGCCGGCACGACGGGGCTGGGCGGCCGCCGCTTCCCCCAGCCTAGTTACCAAGCACCGCGACGCCGCTCCCTCCACGGCGGGCGGTTCCCAGTGGTTACCGGCGGCGGTCCCGGCGCTCCCCTGCCCGGGGCGGGCGGTTACCGGCGACGAGAGCCGGAGCCGGGCCCGGCCGGTCGTCCCGGCGCATCCCCGGCCGCGCACGCGCGCAGCGCCTCCGCCGCTCCCGGGGATGCGAGAGCAGGTGCCGCCGCTCGTGCCGCGCCGCACCGACCAATCACGGCGCAGCACGCGCGGCCCGACCCAGCCGCGCGCGCTGCATAGCCGAGCGTAGCCGCCGCGGAGCGCGTCGGTGAGCAGGAGATGGGCAGCGAAATACGCCAATCGGAGGTCCCCAGCGTGAGGCGAGAGCCAATTCGGAGCTCGATCCGCAGCTGCCGGCCCGCCCAGCACGAGGTGCCTCAGCCAATCGCCCGCCGCCCGTGGTCGGCCACGCCCGTCGGCATTCCGCGCCGTTGAGGTGGGCTGTGCTGTTATGGCCGTCGTCTGCCGCACGGGACATCGCCCATCGCCTTGCCGCACACGCCTGCAGCCAGGGATCGGCTAGGAAAAAGAATCTTCCAACACCTGTAACCTCAAACGAACGAAACCCTTTGTTACAGCTGGACACTCACTCTGACGCTCCAATATATGTGCTGCGAAGCAGAGCGAAACAAAAACATTTAAAATAACTTACTAAAGTCAAGTTTATATCTGCCTTTTGTACTGAAGACGAATGTTGGCATGCCTTTTTCAAAAGTCCCTCAAGAGATTTAAGACGAGAATGGAGACATCATTCAGAGAAATGAATAACTGTGCTCCAGTGAAAATCAAAATGAGTTGAATAAAACATTATTAATATTTAATTTTCAAAGTCATATTTTCTTAACTAATTTTAATTAGTTGTTTTAATCAATTGTAAGCAATGCCTGCTTCTAGCCAGCACTGGTTTTCTTCACAGACTCTTACTGTGATCCTTAAATCAGTGAAATCGTTAAGTTCGGTAAAACTAACCTGACAAGCTTCAATAAAGAGAGCCAAAGGGACCAAAAGACTGAACAACTGGGATCTTAAATTTGTGGCCCTTCAAGGATATTGAAGTAACCAGAAGATAGAGAGGGGATTAACGCCTGAAAAGCTGGGGACTCCCTTTTCAGAAAAAGCTGATAAAAGGACTAAAGAATATGGACCAAATTACCACGAAGAGCAAGAAATCAATAACCACTAGAGGATAGAATACTAGTTAATTAAGATAATTAGGTAACTTGGAACCAATGAGCATTAATTCCTTTCTTTGCTAAAAATGTATAAGTGAAAAAGTTTTGTATCTGTGCTAGCACAGAGGCTGAAACTGTCAGCTGCACACACCTCTTGGCCAAGAATAAAGTAATGCCTTTACTCCCTAGGAATAAAAGGATCGATCTTGAGGGAGCCTTATTTTTCCCGATGTTTTCAGAGGATTTTGGTAACAGAACTAGCTTGAAACTTGTGCTTTCTTACCACACAGACATTTAACCTAATTAGGTACATGTACAATGAGCCTGAGATAGACCTGAGTTTTGAGGCTTATGTTTTAAACCACATGAAAGTACTGAAGTAAAATTTCCCACTCAGTGAGCCTGGTGATCTGGTTTGGAATCTGAAACTCTTTTTGGAGTTATTTTTTTCTCTTAGGGTTTACCATCTTTTGTTTTGTAATTTACAATTACAATGCCTAGACTTCAAAACCAGTCACTCATAAAGGCAGAGGAAGTTCTTTCTTCCCTGGACCTGAACAGAAGCCTTCCTATGGGAAGGCCTCTACTCAGCCTTTGATCTGGCCTTAGAGCTGTGGTGTGTGAAGGTTCAGTGTGTGAGAAAAGTCCTCTCACAGCTTGAAATTTTTTAGAAATTTATTAAAGCAACCACAGCAATTGGAGACTTAATTTGGCTGTGTGCCCTAGCACAAAGAGAGACAAAGCACTCAGCTCGACCCACCTAGTCTGCAGGCAAACAGAGCTCAAAGTTTGTGACACCACTTATTATACCCCTCAAACTCCGCCTTATCACCTCCCCCAAGCCCTCCCCTTCAGGTCGACATGATCGGCTGGAGGTTGAGTCAGTTGATCCTGTTGGCTTGTTGCTTGTTCCCAGCTGTCTTGGGGCATGTTACAGGCTTCATCTTCATTGGTCTTTCAGAACATTCCAACGTTCCCCATCACTAGCATACTTTATTAACCAAAATCACAACTGTCCCAAACTCTAATTCCCCTCAATAGTTCATTATTCTAGTAAACAATAATCAACACTACATATTCGCCGTGACTCCTTATTAATTAATCATCAAGTGCAAAACCCAATTCCAGCAACCTGGTTTTTGACAAGTGAATAGGATTATTATATGTAATTCCATGGGTAAAATCTTGCTTGCAAGTGTGGAAAGGAAGCTGCAGGAGTTCTGATGCCTGTATAATTTAGGTTNAAAAAACTCACCAGGTATATAGTTTCAGAGATAGATAAGTGTAGTACTAATGAGAAATTGGCAAGTGCAAAGCCAATTAGCCACAAAACAAAGAACTTAGGCCAATTAAGACCAGTTGAACCAAAGAGCATTGTAACTATGCATGCTCCAAAGACAAAGTTGAAAAGTTCAAGTGCAAAGAAGACTTCAGAAACCTTCATCAGAGACCTCCAAAGACCCCCAAATTGAGGAAGCGCAAGCACAGTGCAAAAAAATTATCTAATAACGATGAGATTATGCTATTTGAATTAGTTCTGACGCCTATGTGATGATGTTGTAATGACATAGCAACATTAAACAAAATTTATTGTGTAAATACACCACAGAACTTGACAAAGGCAGGTGAGTTAGGAAGAAAAATCACTCTCACCACTGGGTGGTGCTGCAATAAACAAATACCTGCTCTATAGACATCGGTCTATGGGGATTTATTTCTGGCTTGTCTTTCAGGCATCAGTTCCGTAACCACTCCTTGTGAACAAACCAGCTAATTTGCTCACCACTGGTGGCTGTTGCCAATAACACACAGAAGTGTTATTGCTGAAGTATTCTTCCACTGCACTCCCCTGTTGTAAACTTCCTGAGGCTGGAATACTCTCTTTTCAGCTTTTGCTTCTTCAGTGAAAATCCAGATACAAAACTCCTCTTAGGAGGTTCCTTTGGTTTTATAGTGGAGCAGTGGTTCTGCAGACTGTGCAAGAAACCTTTACACTTGCGAAAGCACAGGAAAGAATTAATGGTTCTTGCGATGCATTGATTATTTACAACATCAGCTATAACATCATTTACATCAGAGTGATGGGAAGGGTATTCTGTGATTGCAATGGTTATGTAAAATATGTAAAAACAGAAACAATGAATGAAACACCATCCTGGCAGCACAGAATGAAAAGTTACATTTAAATATTTTTTTTTTAAGTCCAGTCATTTCCTAATACAATTTCAGGTATTCTGATGAGCTTCTTGAAAGTACACTTCAACAACTAAAATGAAATATAATTTCACTGTGAAAATAAGATGTTTTGGTAGTAAAAATCTATTACTTTAGTATATTCTATGCTTTCACGGCATTAAATAATTGCTCTGGAATTTCCTCTTTAGTGACACTGCCCTCTAACAAGTGAATGTAAGGCACCCTGAATGCAGATACTACTCCCAAAAGTGAATTTGTTGCAGTGAAAGCAATGGCAAAATAAGGTTTTATGTTTTCACTGTAAGTGCTGAGGGATAAAGGTGTCCCCCAGTGTACCTCTAAGCATGGTGGATTACTGTACTAATTCTTAACTGGTATTAAACTCCTAACCTAATGAAGGCTGCAATGTTTGGTCCAATATATGTATGTATATATATATGTACATGCACATATATATAGCACCACAGTATATAAGCAATCCTGTACATAAAAGTCTAAATAAACTAAGGAAAATAAATACACAATAATCCTATAAGCAATATTATCAAAATCTTACTAGAGGTTGTTTCTAAAAAAAACACTCTTCTGAACTGTTTTAATGTAAAAAATTAATTCCATTTAATCCTAAATGTGGCTTTAAGAACACAACTCTATGTTAATGTAACCCATTCAATACAAATCCACACATTGCAGTTTATTTCCTGCTTGATGCAATGCCTGTGCAGGGAAATGAGGGTGCAGTCGTGCTTCAAGTGCTAAGGAAGTGATACCAGAATTCTCCACATTAACAGATAGATGTCCAGGGTGGATTGTTATTTCCCAAAAACTTTTCAAATGAGACTACTATGGTTTACTTTTTATTTTCTGATTTTTGTTGAATCTTGACTTGTGACAAGGATTGAAATACCAGTACATGCTGATTATCTAATTATAGCATCCAAACTTTTATTTAAATAGATTTTCTTTCTACAAAAAATATAGTTACACATAATACCCTTATTTCCTGTAATTAATTGAATTAACAATTCACTGAGAAGTTTTACAATCTTCCAAACAATACCTGTTTAAGTTTCAAGTTATTCAAATGGTAACTTGTATGCACTTCTCATTTAAAAAAATATTTAACTTATGCTACAATAAGGCTGAAACACACTTATACTAAGTTAGAGATCAATTTTCATAACATTAAATTGTTCCTATGAACTACTTTAAATACTTGCAATGAATATTGACAACTCTTCCTTCAGTTCTAATTTCCCTACAAAATTGACCAGTGTTTTTAATGGAGTTGAACTCCGTGTCCTTAATATTTTTCAGAGATGTCTGTATTTTTATTTCTGGTGAAACTTTTCATACCTTTATGCTTTAGTCCCTGAGGCAGGCTGTAATGCCTCATCAATTGTTTATAATAATATGTATTTAGTGTTGCCAAGCTAAGGTGAGATTTTTATATATGACATATTACTCACGAACATTTAATAGAAATTACTAACATTCTTTTCATATACCTTTTCATATTAAGACCTAAAAGTTATCTCTACTCTTTCCTAACATAGAGTATTAATAATTAAATGGGTTTGAAATTGATCTTTTGACCCAGTCCTTTTTTTTTGTTGCAGTCAGCCTTGTTTTCAAACAATACATAACAAGTGACACATCAAAAATGTATTTTTTTCAGTTTTCAGATGTCTTGATAAGTACCTGGAAAAAAACAAAATCTATTATTTTCTAAAATCTGCAGGAGCTTTGCCTAAGACATTAGTTTTTTCCTGTCTTCCAGCTATGGCTAGAGTTTAAGGCTGTAGTAATTCTCTGTACTGACTTCTGCTGAGTATTTTCTATTTATGGACCTACTTATGGACATTTAAACACTTGGGAAAAACTTGGAAGAATTGAAAAATAACAGGTTCATCTGAAAATGTTGACATAATGTAATTAATATTCAAGATGGTGACTGAAAAAAAGCTTTGTTTGTCAGAACCCAAGTCCTAGCAACTACAGTTACAGCACTGCAAAACTGGAGAATCATGCCTTTTGAGCATTTCCAGCACTTTCAGTGAAGTAAATTTAACTACTCTCCTGAAAATAATTAATGTAATTCTTCACCTGTGTGAGTTTTTCCACACAAAATTCCATTCAAAATTAAATAAAATTAATGATTAACAGTACCATAGGATTGAAAAAAAACAAAACTAATTTCATAATGAATAATTAAAAATGCTTTTACTGACATGCTTACCTCACTCAGTATTGCCCAGACTGGAGAATCAGAACTGACTGATAAACGCATAGCCTGTATTTTTCCTATTGACCTATTGATGCTGCCTTCTGCAATGCCATTTTCAAAACTCCCTAAATAAAAAAAAGACCACAAGACCCATTTGAACATTTATTAGAATGAAATACACTTCCAAGCAAACTTGTGAAAAGTTCTATATTACAAACTACAAATTGAATCTGTTAATTAAAATGTTAGGAGAAAAAAAGTCTTTTGAAAAAGACTCATGGGTTGAAATAAGACAAGGAGAGATCAATCAGTCACAAATTATGGACATGGACAAGCCAGACTTGGCTTGGGAAAAAATTATTTATTCATAAGAGTAGGGTCATGAGAAATAAAACCAAATTTTAAGAACACCTTTCCCGCCCCTCCCTCTTTCCTGGCCTAAACTTTTCTCTTGATTTTCTCTACCTCTCTACCCCCAGGGGTGCAGGGGGACAGGGAATGGGGGTCATGGTCAATTCATCACATGTTGTCTCTGTTGCTCCTTCCTTCCTTCTCAGGGGCATCAGCATGGCATCCTCCCCCTCCTTCTTCACTGACTTTGGAGTCTGCAGAGTTTTTTCTCTCATGTATTCTCCCTCCTCTCTCCAGCATCAATTGCTGTTACACAGAGTTTTTCTGCCCCCTTTTTAAAATATGTTATCCCACTAGACACTACCCCTGTTGCTGATGGATTCAGCCTTGGCCAGCTGTAGGTCCATCCTGGAGCTGGCTGCCACTGGCTCCACTGGACATAAGGGAAAGCTTCTGGCAGGTTCTCAAAGAAGCCACCCCTCCACCCCATCTACCAAAATCTTGCGATGAAAATCCTTTACAGGGACTGTAATTAGTTTTCCTTCTAATTAGATGTCTTGGCTTTTGCCACTGGTCATATTTAAACCAAAAAAGGATAGTCATTGGTCAAACACCGTACACTACAGTATGCAACAATGCAAAGGGTTTCTTTTCCTTACTAGTTCACCTTGGAATGTTGACTTTATCACAGAGTCAATTAAATCCTTAGAAGCAGAAACATTTTATATGTCAGAACAAAGTTTCTGATTTCGAAGTGACAATAAACAATTTACCTATTTTTAAATATCCATCTTTGGTTGCTGGGTAGTTATATTTACTTCCATTATTAACCAATTCTTTTCTTAGCATTTCCTGTAAAAAATAAAGCAATAAAATTTCAAGAAGTATTTTCTAGAGTATGACATTTTATGCTGAGTATCATTCTGAAAATGAAATACAGTTGGAAATGAGAGACTTACATCAGCTGGCAACACTTCCACAGTAGTATTAAACAGTTTATCACCAGGGTGCTCCACATTTCCACTTCTGAACAAGTACCTGATGATAAAGGTGTATTATTTCCAGGTATTTTATACTTTAGAAGAGTTCTAGGGAAGTAATTCTTTCCAGTTTTGAAGGAAAGTTTCAGATACTTTTCTTAATATATTTTTGGGCTACAGAGAACAGAAATAGGCCTTGAAACTATAAGCTAAACCATAATAGAGTCTTTCTTTTAAACAGAACAAGTATTTAAACTTTCTCTGGAACCACAAATGCAAGTGTTCCCCTTTTTTAGTGCTCAAGTTCCAAATAAATTAACTTCCCATGTTTAAATGGCTAAGGAAGATCTGCCCTCTGATCTGTTCCTATGGTCTGTAAGACCAAAGTGGAATGGCTTCTGGAAGGCAAGTGGCAGCAAAGATTTCTGTTTCTACTAAGCTATATACTATATGCCAGGAGAATTCTCCTTTTTTATCAATACTGGTCAGCTCAGGTGCTTCTAAACCATTTCCTTTATAGCCAATAAGCAAGAGCATTGACAAAACAAGAATCCAAGCAAAAACATTTAAGGATAAAAATCCCTGTTTGGTTTTAAATTTCTGGCTTTAAGAGTTCTTAGGGTTTTAGATCCAAAATGAACTAAGACAATTTAAAACATCAAACTCTCTCCTCTGGTATCAAATATTCAAGGCCTAAACCCAGCAAATTTTATAGGATTAACCATACATTTTCACAGACTAGCAATGTGATGGGGCTAGGACCGGCCATTAGACAATACCATATGTAAGTTAGCTTCATTCATTGCAGCTTCCCAGTAACAGGAACAGGCTACCCAAGGTTCATAAAGCATAAACTAGTTAATTAATACAGAACACCAGTGTTTATTGTAACAACTGTCATTCACTGCAGCCCACTAAGTGGAGATACAGACTTGACATCATGCAAACAGCCTTTCTGTTGCCAGCTACACAAATAAAGCTTTCACTGACTCCATTGATTAAATTCATCAGTTAAAACAAAATTATTTTGAGAATTATCATGAGAGAGTGTAAAATATTTACCTGAAGAAATAAAAGGAAAAAAAATAGGAAGCTCTCTGATTACCAAGGAAGAAATGTATTTCAGGAGGGAAGTTCAAGACAAAGAGCAGATAAATAGCAAATCATGGATTTTTTGTCAGTAAAAAGGTTTATGCAAACAGTTGAGCACTGATTATTTCAAACAGACTCAAGCATTTCCAGACTGGATATATGTAGGCTTCCATGTTCCATATCGTGTAATACTTACTTTTCAACTTCTAGTGGATTTAAAAATGTGAACCTGATGTAGTCACCTGCCACTGGCGCTGAAGCCCAAAAACAGTCTTGTCCTTTATAAACTTTTTCCAGAGTATATTGCTGGTATATTCTTAGGCTTGTATCCACTTTTGCAGGTGGATTATTATGTGCTTTATGTAGCAGAGTTTTTCTAAAATCTTTATCCTATTGATACAAAGAATTGTTATTTTACTCATACAATGGAAAAAAAGTGCATTGATACCTGTAATTACTACGGGAGGCTATTCCAGAAAATAATCACCTCAGTGTCAAAAATATACAATCTATTTTTAATAGATATAGAATATCAGTTTCAGTGTAATCACTGGGACTCAATGTTACAATTTGTAGACAGAGTTGTACTGATTGTTTCTTAGTTGCCAAGATTTAAAAATTAAAATCTTCACAGAAGGCTATTTCATAGTTGTCTAGGATGCCTTCTGCGAGAACATGTGATTGCTGGGCTCTGCTAAAGGCTACGTTAATCTCTAGACTGAGCCAATTGAGAAATCTTGTCACTAGTCTAGATGGCACCTTTGGGAGATTCCTGAAGTCTGGTTCATCATTTCTCTTGTCCTTATCTGCTATATGGTTTGTGCTCCAAACTCTCCCTAAAAATCTGTGGCCATCACATTAGGCAAACCTTTGTCCTACCTGTGGAGACAGAGAATCCTGTCAGGCCTCTCCCCTGGAGAGAGGCCCCTGAGATAATCTTACTGCATAACTTTCCTGCAAAGATCCCTTGGAAGAAGCAAGACTCTTTGGTGAAGGTGAGACCATGCCAGACCCATGATGCTCTGGGGGCCCTATGCAGATTCTTTGTAACCCATTGGCTTTTGCCCTTTTGACACCATCCCGTTTTTTTCCCATATATATCTCTGCATCTACCCTCGGACCCGAGGGAGCTTTGTCTCTGGCTGCCCTTCGCAGGACGCTGGACAATAAAAGCTACCCTTTGTGGAACTGCCATACGAGGCTCCTGTCTCTCTCTCCCTGGGTCAGCCGGGGTTACCTCACAAGGCAGAGCTGAAATCACTTGCTAAATTGCTACTAAGAGCTGATAGCCTGCTGTGACAGGCATTCCTTGCTGAGGTACCCCAGTGGCTGAGGAACTCCGGAGACTCCTGGAAGGGTGTCTCTTGTGAGATACTCTCCCTGGGAACATAACGGCATCCCACGTCTAATCCACAGATCCCAGAACAGCTGTCAGACTACCAATATACCTTCTTAATTGTTCCTCATATTGGGAATGTGAACTGCTTGGCCAAAACAAACCATCATGGAGCAGAGCATCTGAACCCATGTGAGGAGGGTTCCTACATGCCATGAAATGCTGCTGTTCAGATGAGAGATTCAAAGGTGCTTGTGCAGGAGCAGTGTACCCCACCTGCAGTTTAGATGTCAGATCAATATTCTCTACCAAATCTGTAAAACAACATACTTAGATATGGAAATGCCATCTAATGCCAAAGATGTGGTCCTTGAAACTCATTTGAGAAACAAGTCAGAACACAAGCATATAATTTAAAAATATGGCAATAATTTTTTATTCTTACTTTCAAATTCTGTATCTTCCCAGCTAATGATGAATAAACTCCCATATGCTGAAAGAGAGATGGTTTAGCACGGATACGAAACTTTGACTTTTCCTTTTCACAGTGTGTCTAGAAAGAAAGTAAAAGGGAGTGAAGGATTATTTAAACCAAGAAGAGACAAACTGTTCCATAAGGCAACTTCATTATGTAGTTGAGGGTATGGGTCCAGAATTTTTATCCATATTTAAATGAGTAATCTTTAAATTAACAGTCACCTTATGTCACATTTCTAGTCCAAAACTCATAATTCTACTCATGCTGGTTTATAGATTTGAAGGTTCAACCATCAGTAATTCAGGGATTTCTGCACAGTATGTGATGAATCACATCTCAGAGTGACAAAAATGGACTCAAATCTGAAACTGGTTGATTTCTTAGCTGTTTCTGGCAAACTTTATTTCAATTCTTAGCCTTGCCATATCATTCTAATTAAACTATTTTGACCAAAACGGACCTTCTTAAGATAGATTCTGGTTACATTTCAATCTTCATAATTCTGCCTCTTTCTGTTGTGTTCGCAAGGCTTTTAACGTACTATAAGTTATGGATCTTTTATCACATAATTAGATAAAGCCCTTAAGTACTGTATTTCAATCACAGTTTTCCAGTTTACTACACCTGGGACCTGACATACACCAAGGAATTAAATAACTGTAATTGCTACTAATTTTGGAGTTTCTTAATCTTTGAATGATAGCAAACTACTTCTTTAAATGTCATTTTTTTCTTTGTCTCTATAGAGCATCGTAGTTTGATACAATTATACAAACATGCCACAGTAATAATTGCAACAATGAAGTATAATAGCAAAGCAAAGAGCTAAAATGAGACCCTCTGGGTCGTTCTCTTGGTGCTGCCACAGAATTATTATGTGAGTTTGGAAGATCATTTAACTTTTCTGTATCCGAGGTCTCATACCTTAAAATTTGAGAGGATAATGTGCTTACCTATTCCATCAAGTGCTTTCAGTTCTATAAAAGAAAAATGCTACATTAACTATATCAATGCTTTCTAAGGCCAGAAGTGATTAAGTCTTCACTCAGCTGGCTTAAAACCACCAAAACTCATGAGGGATTTATGGTTTCCACAGTAGGAGTGGAAGGAGTACTAATTAAAAATTCAAATCGCCCTGGAAAGCTATTAAAAAACCTAAGTATTTTTATTTTTGTCCACAGACCAAAAAAAAGCAGATGTTCAGCAAAACAATGTAAAACCACAATATACTGTGTGCAAATTGACTGGCTGGCAGCTGTTTCTCTGAAAGGCACACTATACTTCAGTAAAGAAGAAATCATTTTAAGAAAATAATTTTTTGATCTTTCTGCTGACAGGATTTGCAGTTCATCCCCTGTAACAATACAGGCTCTAGAATCTCTTGTTTTATGCTATGGCAGCACTACCAAAAGAGCTGCTTCTGGCAGCGTCTGAGAACAGTCGGTGGCTTGAGGCTGGTATGGTCCTTTCTGCAGAGATAAGGCTGCTCATTGAGTCAGGGCTTCCACCCTTGCAGCCTGTAGTTCCCACTGCACGTGATAGACACAGGCCACTGCATATGATCACAGAAACACAGAATGGTTGGGTTCAAAGCGACCTGTAAGGATCATCTCATTCTGACCCCCCTGCCATGGACAGGGACACCTTCCATTAGACCAGGTTGCTCAGAGCCCCATCCAGCCTGGTCAGAAACACTGGATTTGGCATCCACACCTTTCCTGGGCACCCTGTGCTAGTGGCTCACCACCGTAACCATAAAAAATGTTTTCCATATAACCAATCTAAACATACCCTCTTTCAGTTTAGGACTGTTCCCCTTTGTCTTGTCACAACATATAAAAAGACTTTCTCCCACTTTCTTATAAGCCCCCTTTAAGTACTGGAAGGTTCTGTACAGCACCTGGAGCCTTCTCTTCTTCAATCTGAAGAGCTCTGCCTCTTTCAGCCTGTCTACTCTCCTGATCATTTTTGTGGCCTCTGCACCTGCTCTAACAAGTCTGTGGCTTTTCTTTGTACTGGGGACCCCAGCAGTGGATGATGGTAAACATCACAAAGTTTCCAAATCATGCAGAGATTTGATGGCTCTGACCATCACAAACTATCTTTTGCAACTTGGTGAGCAGATGTAGCTGAACCTTGGTATGTTAATAGTCAGTGCAGGCTGAAAACTTGGACAAGGTTGAGAAGTGGAAATCTCATGAGGTTTAACAAGTCCAAGTGCAAGGTGCTGCACCTGGGTCAGAGCAACGTCCAGTATCCAGGCTGGGGGATGAGCACATGGAGAGCAGCCCTGCCCAAAAGGACTTGGGGGTGCTGGTGGAGGAGAGGCTGGACATTACCCAGCCATGGGCACTCAGTCCAGAAAGCCAAACGTGTCCTGGGCTGCATCCAGAGCACTGTGGGCAGCAGGGGAGGCAGGGGATTCTGCCCCTCTGCTCCTCTCTGGTGAGACCCCACCTGCAGTGCTGCCTCCAGCTCTGGGGTCTCAGCAAGGAAGGACATGGACCTGTCTCGCTGAATCCAGAGGAGGCCACCAAGGTGATCAGAGGGCTGGAGTACCTCTCCTATGAGGAAAGGCTGAGAGAATTGAGATTGTTCAGCCTGGAGAATTGAAGGCTTTGGGAATTGCAGCCTTCCATTACCTGAAGGGATCCTGCAAGGAAGACAGAGAGAGGCTTTTTACAAGAGCCTGGAGTGAAAGGACAGGAAGAAATGGATTCCAGCTAAAAGAGAGTAGGTTTAGCTATTAAGAGGAAGTTCTTTCCTGTGAGGATGGTGAGAAATAGAAACAGGTTGTCCAGGGAAGCTGTGGATGCCCCACCCCTGGAGATGTTCAAGGCCAGGTTGGATGGGGCTCTGAGCAATCTGGTCTAGTGGAAGGTGCCCCTGCCCGTGGCAGGGGGTTGGGATGAGATGGTAGTTAAGGTCTTTTCCAATCCAAACAATTCTATGCTTCTACGTAAACACATGCCAAACATCCATCACCACAGGATGGCACATGGAAATCACAAACGAGTGCCCTGCTGACCCTCCTGTGACGCACAGTGTGTGATCACTTTGTGACAGTCAGTTGGAAAGGAGAGAGTGTGAGGAGTTGTCAGCTTGCCTTCTCTGGTGCCTATAGGAAAGTTTACTGCTTTAACCTGTCAAACAGAGAAGGTACAGCAGCTGGGATCCCTAGCCTTCTCCCAGTTTCCATTTTCTGCATTCTCATGAATAGTCCCAGCAGGTCATGTCACTGGTCATTCCCACCCAAGGGCCATGTGAGACTGACTTGTCTCAGTGGGTTTTCACTACCTACAGCAATTGAAATTGCAAATGCAGAAGTGAAACTCAGTTGAAACTTGTGGACACCACTCTGCTTTAGCTTGGTCAGAGCAGTCTGGTCAGAGCAGACTTCCACGAGCTGCCTGCCTGCCTTTCAGAAACACAGCTTCATTTTAGGTTGAAATCAGGTCTTAGAATCTGGATCAGCCATTTAAAAAATAAAATATTTCATCTATTGGATGGAAGTTGGCACACGTTAGATCTGGAATGGGTGATGTCAACATAATAGCATCTGGTTTTTATTTTCATAGGCAGGCAAGAACTTAAATTAGTTCCTTGAGGCTCACTCTAACTCCTATAAGCTGGCCTAAGCCACACAGCAGGATTTAAAAGCTTGCTCCTATCTGTATGAAGTGGGCATGGAGACTCCGCAGTGCATTACTAAGTCTAAAACCAGGGACCTTCTGCTATCCCCAGAAGTCACTTATGCTACAGGGTAAAACTTGAAGCTTGCTTGTTCCGCTCCCCTTAGTTTCCTGCTCTGCACAACTCCTGTCTGTCTCTTCTTGCTCCTTTAGCAATACAAAAAAGTAATGAGTGCAAATCCTGGAGCAGGAACTGGCTGCACTAGTTAAAACTCCTGAACGCTAAAACCCAAGAAGGAGCAGAAACTCTGATCAGTCCAAAGTAAGTCCAGTTTGAGAGATTTATATTCCACTTCTTGAAAATAAATTTTGTCACTGAGAGTGTTTGAATATTACTTATGTTCATAAACTCACAGTTATACTTACTGCATCCTTTTCTGGATTGCACACTTTAACCCAGAGCAGGTGGTCTATAAGCCAGTCTATAGGCTTATCCTTATAGAACATGAGAAAAAATTCCACTATGAGTGGCAAGTCTTCTGATTTAAACAATTTTCCTGAAAGCAAGACAAGAAGGTATATTTTTATTTCTATGCAAAAATCACCAGCTTTATGTTTAAATTTAATTTATTTAAATAAATGATTAAGTATCACACCAGCCTTGCACACATAAATGTAGTTACGATATTTAATGAAAAATTTCACATAGAATATGGCTTTGAAGAGTTGCTGATCATCCAGCCCTACGATATGGAATGCATATTCTCCTCTACAATTAAAAGGAAGCAATTTTTTTTAATAGATTGTTCAAAATCCATTCTTGAAAAGACAACTACACATTACAGGGGCACATAGTTCCCTGAGGTGGAACAATCTCCTCCTTATGGGAACCCAACTCCAGATTCTATGCTGAAGTGACTCTGTATTAAAACTACAGTTTTAAAGAGAACAAAGAGTAAACTACTTTCAGTGGGATGTTCCCTGAAGAACTGAGGAAGTTTTGATATTCAAGTCCTTCCATGCTTTGAGATGTAATTCTGAATGAGACCTTTTTGATCTACACAGCTCCAAATCCAGTTGATCATGCTGAGGTCTTAATACTTACCAATAAATCCAAGCTGGGAGAACTCAAGAACCATCCAATCTTGGGACTGTTGAGCAGCAAAGTTTTTTATACTTTCAATATAATCAGGTGTGGCTATAATATCGTCTTCCAGCTGAGAGGAGAAAAATGAAACAGAGAAAAAGAGAAGGCGAGCAGTGATTTTATTGCTTGCAGAGGGTGTGGTAACATTGCCAAGTGAACATCCAAGTGAAAGCTGTATTGTATTTGACTGCTGTACTGCATGTACTGAAGCTATGCCAAACTACAGTGGATTGCTATCTAGCTTCTACATATAGCTCTGGTTTAGTAACACTCATTAAACAATTATCTACAGGAGTGACCATAACACCATGGGTGCTTCTCCCTTTTTTTGATGAAGGAAGACTCCCTGCCATAAAGAGATCTCACTTAAAAGAAAACATTAAGCAAAAAGACAAGAGGTTAAGCAAGACAACAATAAAAAGTTTGTACTTAGGTTGTATAAGCGTTGATAAGCAACAGGAGCAAACTGTCTGAAAGGAAAGGTGTCTAAAGCAGATGGTTAAAAGCTCTGGTAGCCTGGGCAGACTTTGTCATTCCTGCAAAGTGACTGAGATGGACTGTGGATGATTACTGAGATGCCAGTAGAAAGCAAGTTCTCCTAGGGAATACTGGTAATGAAGGGGTGTGCTGTGTGAGTCACACTGACAGACAGGAATACATAGAGCTTTTGAGGTGTTGTAAAGGCACAGAGGAAGACTGCAGAGCCAGCTAAAAGGTACTTGGAAGAGGAAACTGACATCCATCAAGGAAATGGGGAAGGCCTTGGCTTAATTTTTGCCTGGTTTTCAGAGAAGAACTGGGCATCTGAAAAGCCAGAAGCTGTTCCTGCTACTAAAGCTGAGGATTATTAATTCAAACAAAGAGGTTGGAGGCAATGACACAAAAGAAATAAAAGTATTCTGGAAATAATTAAGGAGCAAGTAATTCATGGTTTGAATTCAGTTGTGGGTGTGAAAACACAGGAAGAGGAGGCTAAGACTTCAGGAAAATATTGCTGGGGTGTAGTGTAATCATACAGTAATTTATTCTAACTGCTGTACTTCACTGGCCCTGCTGCATGTCTCGTGGTGCTCGAACCAGCTTCAGAAAGCTAAATAGCTAGAAAATTAATCCTTTGAGGAAAAAAACAAACAAACAAACAAAACATTATTTCCTTCAGTCTTCAACTGACTCAGCACAGTCATCATTGATAGCTTGAGAGATCAGGCCCACAGGTTTTAGCTGAATTTGGGCATCACTACAAGAGTAGGGTGGGCTGACAAGAAATGTGTTGGCAACAGTGAACCCAGGAATAAGTAGAATGAAGTTAGAAATATGAGATTAAGAGATCTGTTTTGACCTTGTCAGCTTTTGTTTATGGTAAGATAAAAAATAGACAGACATAGACAAACTGATTGAGATAAATGCTTCCTAACAGATTCTGAGATATGAGGGTTGACTTGAGTTGACAATTATGCAGGAGAGAGCAACAACAAAAAAAAACCCCAAACATCAATTTACAAGAAATCTTGCCTAAAATTAAATGGGCTTAGAGGATTAGCCAGGAGCAAGATGTAAAGGGCAAAGAATCAAAGAAGGTTTTAGAGAATCCTTAAAGAGAAATTGAGGGGAACCAAAAAAGGATGAAAAACAGACTGGAGTATCTCAAAAACCTAGGGAGGCCACCATATTGAGAAACACCGTCAAAATATATCCAAAACCAGGGAAGATTAGAAGCACAGAGGCTGTGATGCAAAGTGACTGTGAATGTGGTTGTGAACAGAAAGTAATTTTGAATAGTGAAAAGTCTGAAATGGTCTTTCCTGAAGCAGACAGTGATTATTAGAGGATATAGTTTGATCTCTCATGTAGCACAAGCCATTAAAAGTTATTTATTTAACGCTGAAATTTGTGTTCTTCAGTATGTTATATAACATTTTATTATCCTGAATGTTTAGTACTTTGCACCCAAATTCTAATTTGAATTTTTTTCTGCCTTCATCTTACAGACACTTGTTTTCTCATGTGCTCTTATCTACCAAAGGAGGTTATGCAGTGGCTGCACACAGCTCGATCAGGAAGTTTAAGATATGAACTGTCCCACTTGCCCCATTGCCATGGGAAGTCTAGCAAAACACATGATCACAGCTAACTTCTCTTCACTCATCAGTGCTTTTGAATGAAAAAATACACATCCACTACAGCAAGATTATGAAAATTTCCTATGTGATAGGTAACAAATGGGTTTCGATTTGTTTTTCTTATGCAGGTTATCTGTCTAAGAGAAGTAAAAATTAAGTAGTAACAGAAAAGTGGAAGAATACAATGAAAGTTTAGGCATCAGACAGGAAAGTTCTTCCTTTCTGAATTTTATTAGAATATTTCTACATTTTGACTCACTGACAATGAATATGTGAAGAGTGTGAAGCTTTTAGGAGCTCTACAAAATAGCAGGCCTAACCTAGAGTCCAGTGAGAGAAAGAAAAAAAATCCATTTAAAGAGTCCTAGTGAACTCACTGGGATATTGCTCAGACTTTGAATCCATTAGAGAAATGCTGCTAGCAATGTATATTACTAGTGTATATATAGATAAAATACATAAATACACAAAGCCTTCCCAGTCTCCTTATGAGATGATAAAAAAAAGCATAGCAGTAGTTCAGTTAACTACTACACATTAAGTTAGAATTTGATAACAGATTTTAACTGAAGAAACGAAGAGATTTATTTAATGATTTATTTTTGCTTCATCTTGGTGCTACTAGAAAACACTTAAAAACTGCTGTATGTTTCTTTCAGATTTGAAATCTTTGATTCCTTCAGTGGACTAAGTCTACATGGACAGAAATAACAAATGCATGTCCTCACTATTAGGTTGGGATTGGATGGCTATGCTATGATCCCACAATTGTAAGTGCTTCAAGGGTCTCTGGTGGATGCCAGGAGGTTTAGTGAATGTGGAAACAAGGACCTCAAAGTTCTCTCAGCTTTTTATTGCTTAAGAAAACTTCACACACACATACACAAAAAAAAAGAATAAGAGAGAGAATAGATGCTTTAAGTAGAAAAGTTGATCAGTGGGTAAGGTTCATCCCCAGTGTAAGCCTGTTAGCTTCAATGGACTTCACAAAACTACTTGTTTAAAGTAGCTACTGGTTCAGCAGTATCCTAGAACAAGTGTTTATTCAGCAAAGATATTGTGTGCCTCATAACATCAACTATTCTGAAGACATCAAGGCTAATTATATATGCTTATCTTCTTTGACAGTCTGGGAGTTAGTATCAGCCACCCAATCAATACTATTCCTGATTAAACTTAATAAAATCTAAGCTAGCTCAAGTTTTGCTTAAGATTACTGAAGTAAATCTTTGTACCAGGCTAAGGAAAAGTAGTTTTAAGTTATTTGCTTTCCTTTAATACAGGACTTCTAAATAGAGGGACGACATAACTAAGTTTATGGCAGCAAGCATTCATTCTTTTCACCTGCACTCTACAGAGTAGATTTTGGGCAGACCAGCATCTTTGGTACAGGAGCAACTGCAGGCTGGACATACAAAGAATAGGATATAGTAGGAACAATATGAGGAATGTTATGAGGAAAGTGCAGTTTCTTTTTGAGAAAATTCTGAAAGCAGACAACTCCCACCAGACCACTACAATCGAGGCTTTGCTCTTAATTACGCAGTTCAGTCCTTATATAACGTCTCACATAAGAAAACACATGTCCTCAAATTCCTTTAGAAACACAAATACATAAGTAAGCCATTGTGGTGCAAATATGAATGCTTGGAGAACTTTGTAACAGGAAGGGACATCAAGTGTCTGGTAGCAACGTTTCATTTCACCGAGTTTCCTACGCCGTAATGCTCTAGTGCACTCAGTAAACTTGGATAATGTTCTTAAAAATATACAAAAGCCAAAGGAAAATACTTCATTTTCCATTAAACCATAACTGTTCAAAAGACAGCATTTTTGTTTGTCTGCCTGCTTCCTGAGCACCTATGCCACATTTGACAACAGAGCATGGGGACTCTTAAGTATGTATCCCAGCTCAAATGTGTTTGTGCTGAATCCTGAGAAAAACTGTAGGAGATGCCAGGTCCTGCAGTCTTCTGCTTCCAGGAGTCCTGTGATGTCCTTATGGAATAGACTCAGGCAAAATGTTCACATTAATGGGCTATGTGAAATTTTATAGACCAGTTTCATGATTGAACAGCTCTTATAAATTTTGAAATCTCTGGTGGTGATTATGATCTTTATGGAGTGCAAATTAGCACAAATTTAGAATGATGGTTAAAGCTAAGCTTAAATGCATGGAGATCTTAAAGGCTAACACAAAATCTTCTGGACAATTAAGGATCTGCACCAACTTGTAGTTAACCTTACCTCAAGCATCACTCTACTGCTGTTTCCCTGTCTGAAAGATTTCAGTTCAGTGTCACCTGGGCTGTAACCTGGACCTATCACCACTATTTTTCCTGGCTGCAGTAAGTAAAAAGATATTAAACCCTGACTTTCTTAACCTTAATCAAATAAGGGTTTCATGTTTCAATTACCTTGCTATTCAACCTCACAAATGACAGGAAGGTAGAGATGGTTTTAATCAAATAGTACCTGGCTGCAAGATGTATATAAATACGGAAATATGTAGATGCTTGTAAAGAGCACAGACAAAATACACAGAAAATGACAAAGACTGCTGATTTTATTGAGGTCTTTGGAACAAATTAAAATTGCCAAAGCAAATAATCAGTACAGAGGTATTGCTGCTACTTAATGATAATATGGACATACCTGTAAATAAAATGTTCCCTTAGGCTGAGCATATAGCATTAAAAAGCTATAATCCAAATTCTGTTTAGTTCTCCACCTAAACATAAGCAGCAAATTCTGATAAGCTTTTTGAGGGGGTTGCAAGGGTTATTTCTATAATAAGAGAACTTCTAATGCTCTCCATTTTCTGTCTCTACAATAAAATTGTAAGGCTGAGTATTCTAACCCATTGCTAAGTGCAAGAGCATTCCTCTACAATCAATGTAAACATTTGTAAATAATTTGATTTTTCCTATAACAGTTAACATTAAAAAACAAAAAATTTTGATCTCTGTCAATGGAACTTGAAACAAAATGTCTAACAAGTTGTTCCTGTCAAATTACTTAGAAGTTTCTACGCATTATTTTATGAAGAGTAAACACACATGTATTATTTAAAGGCGAAAAAGTAAGTGGCTTTACATATGAGCAGCACAAAAGCAGGTTGAATACACCTAATTTTCAGGTTAAATATAAAAACATATTTTAGACAGTCTCTCATTTTATGAGAGGATGAAGTTGGTGTTTGACAATCAACACAGAAAGACTAGAGAGTAATTTTTCAGTATTTAATTAACGTGAAAGTGTAACTGATCCAAATCTAATCATATCTAAAACTAAATTATAAGTACGTAAATTTGTTTATGGTCTATGGTATAAACACATAAGTTTTATCTATAAAGCCAATATACATACACATTATATATACATAAATATATGCCTTGGGGTGACTTTATGATGTATCCCATATCGTCTACTCTATGCCCAGAAAATGAATCTTGTGCCTTTCTGTGCCTTTAAACTGAACCCAAGAGGGGAGAGAAAGGAAAAAAAAACAGCCAGAGGAAATTTTTCAAGCAGTTCTGTCAAGGTCACTACTCTTCTCTGTTGTTCTTCTGCTCTGGGGAGCAATAGCTGCTGCTGCAGAGAGGGGGGAAAGCACCTTCCTTGCTTTTCCAGCCAGCTCTCAGCTCTCTTTCCTTGAAAAGAGAGAGACGGAGTTTTCCTGGGACTTTGGTTTCTTCTTCTTCTCTTCTGGACTTGTTCAGAACACCAGAACATCAAACCCTCACTGGGAGGCTTTCCACTGGCCTGCAGGGGGGGCAACCCCTATGCCAACCCAGCTCCGAAGAAGAGGAGAGAGACCACACCCACAGAAAGGACTCTAAATTCTTCCAGGTTTCTGTCCACAGCGAGACATTTTATTATTTAGCATTATTATTCTTTTCTTGTGTGTTTGTTAAATAAATAGTTTTGTTTTCTTCTTCACTTTCCTCCCAGGAAATATTTCTTTTCCTGAACCTGGTGGGGGAGAGGTAACTACAACCTGCTTTCTATCAGAGGATATTTTTCTCTGAATATGTCTCAAACCAGTACAATATACTTGCTGATTTCCTCCAGCCTAAACTCTCAGTACTGCAACTCTCTTGCTGCATTGTTGCAGTGGCTTCTGATGAATTAGTTACTGTTGATTGAAAGAAAATTACTTTCCTGCAATAAATAATTGGTTTTTAGGTTATAATCTCTGTCTTAGTGAATTTGGGGCACATAAGTGAATGAAATCACCATTTAGGATGTATTAACAGTAGGTAAAATGTTGACGATCGCCAAAAGTTAGGTCATTAATTAAACCCAGAGTAGTTGTCAGTAGTTAGCTAGAGGGCCACATGGGGTTTCCTCTGTGTGTTCACAGAGCCTCTCCCTTAGGAGTTACATTAAAGATTTTTCTATTTTTTCCTTTATGACCAGGTCACATAGCCTATTCCCTGTTGGCATTATCCATCTGGTTTAAAACCTCTTGGATGCCTAGAGTCAAGACCCAAAGGAGACGCCTTGGCTCTCACTCTGAAGCTGATGTGCAGCATAACTTTTCTCAAGATCCCCTTGTAAATTATTTACGAGTACAATTGAGGTCCTTTAGTTCTGAAACACAAAAACATTATCAGCTCAAATAATGATGACTTTTTCTGAATTTTCCATTTTACACTCTTAGGTTTTATATAGCCATCTTACCTTACTCTGTCCTCAGAATCTCCAAGTGTTTTCTTCAGGTTGGAAAGATCTGGATAATAAGAAGCGGGAGGAGAAATAACCTCTAGGACTCCAGACTGGACTTCTCTGGGGAATCTGGGAAGAGAATCTTAGTGAGACCCCATCCCTCAAAAAGACTTTTGAGGGCAACCACAGACAGCAGCTCCCCTAAGCTAGGTCTTCTCCTCCAGAAGTGGAATTCACAACTCTAACAAAGAAACTGATGGCAAATTTGGAACCAAGAAGGAGTCTAACATCCATCAGAACAGACAGGTCAGGAACTCATCTAAGTCAGAAAACACTGGAGAGAAGTGTGTCTCAGAAATCCTGCCCTCCTGCATCTGTGGATGCTTACTAACAATCCTGAGATAGTTGCCAAAATGCAGCAGCAATTCACAACCAAATCCACTATCTAGAACAACACACAACTCTTCCCTCTTGCATGAGAACTCCCAGTTTCCTTACCCTAGCTCCAACTCTAATTCTACTTTCTAAGCAAAATTATACTGTCCCAGTGCAGGAGTTTAAAATGGGGAGTCTAGGTCTAGTCTCTGCTCCAATGATTAAATTTTCCATTTAAATAGAAATTGAAAAAATATGTAACCTACTTTGGGAGCCAAACCTTGAAGTCAAATCTCCCCATTCCTCCAAAAAAAACCCACAAAACAACCAACCAAAAGAAAATCAACCAAAAAAAACAACAAACAAACAAACAAAAACCCCAACAAAAACAAATAGACAAACAAAAATTTTAAAACCCCAGCACAAAACAGGCAGAGTAGAGCTTTCAAAACTGAGTTTCCCATTTCCTATGATTAGTTAAAAAAAAAGATAACATTAAAAACTAAACACATCAGAGTATCAGCATTATGGGAAAAAAAAATCAATCTTACTGTGCAACCCTGACAAAGCAAACACTGTGCAGGAATTTTTTCAAAAGCCACTAAGAAATAATAAAAATTATCTGAGTGTTTAAATTGCTGTAGGTATTGTACCTTGGCAGTGCCAAGAAGGAGTGCCTCTTCCCCTTGTCCTTGCTGCAGTACTCCCAGCTGAGCTAAACCCTCTGGAGGTAGGAAATGATAAATATTACTTAGCTAACAGCTTCAGTGTGAGACATATTCTGGGGGAAACTCACACACAAAATACAGTCTGGGAAACCTTTGAGTGAAGGAGGATGTGCAGAAACCCTTAAATGAGGAGGCAAAGGTCAAAGACCCCAGGGATCTTGTTCAAGAAAAATAAGAGCAAGAAGAACTGCAGGGCTGTGTAGTCAGTAGGGAGCTAATACATGTAGCCTTAGGTACATGAATTGCATCATTAATTTCGTGGGGATAAGACTTAGGCACAAGTAAATATTTATCAGATATTTAAGCTGAGACCTTGACTGGTTAGTAAAAGCACATTTATCAAATAGGAAATGAAAAACAAATTGATATACGTCCTTCTGTTCTGAATTTCACAGTGTGTTATGGTGCACATACTAAGAGTGCACCTTTGCCTCATTACTGAGCTGTTCCATTTCAGTGTTAAAATGTTCTAATTCTTTCCATAAAAGCTCAAAATGTGTTCGCACTGGTGGTTAAGTGTTACAACTCTGTAGGACTTACCTGGTTTTAACACTTTCTGAAACACTCTTAACATACTCTGCATCCACCTAAAGAAAAGAAGGGAGGTTTAATTAAAAGTCACCCATTTTTGCATTAAACAACACTTTGTAGGGAATATTTATATGCAAATATTTAATTTTTATTCTCTATTCTTTTCCTTCCAAGTATTTCTACTAAAGAACAGTATGGGCTTTTCAAGCCAACCAAACTTTCAATGTAGTTCACTTTTCCTTCCAACTATCTCCAGCTGCCAGTTCTGCACTTTGTTTTTCACTGCTTTTGCAGGAAGCTAGGCTATTTTCTGGCTAAAATTCTGTTCAGCTATGCCAGTAAAGCACAGCCATATAACTGTCAGTAAAAAGAGCTGTTTTGGGTTAATCACCCAAAAATCACAAAAGAGGCCTAAGGCTGATGAGAAAAATCACCTAAGCAAAATATTCTAAAGCCAGCGATTCTTAAAATTTTTGTTTAGTTTCTTCCTAACATAACAAACTTATGACTCTTTGTTTGGAAATTTTGAGGACATTCATTACTGCTGTTTCATAAAAGTAACAGTTTTAGTTTGCAAAACATATCTGTTAACTACATTAAGAGTGTAGGAAGGTGATGT
>VZRF01004598.1:346194-377358 GCA_013396875.1 Vireo altiloquus | reverse complement strand
GCCATTTAAGGCATCAATAGGGAAACGCATGCAACAGAGGAGCAGGAAATAGGATGTTTTGAGGGAAACAGAGGAAGGAAACTGGCAGGCAGAGAAACAAGTGAGGGGAAAGAAAGGAAGAAAGCAGATGGGGAAGAGATGAAATGACGAAACAGTGTTATTAACTATTGTAAGATCTGGCTTTTTGACAGCTGAAAAAAAGGAGGGTGGTTTTTTGTTTTTCTTTTTCTTACAGTTCCTTTTAAGTCACTGCTAAAATTACCACAGGAATGTAAAAATGGGAGTTTCCCAAGACATTCTTTTTATTAATTAGTAATTGAATTTGAGAAACCATTGTGAAACTCTTTTATTCGGTATTCTGAGGAGGGTTTCTGAGGTCATTTAAGATAAATAAAGTAGGCTTATGCTTCATCCTAATGAAGGCCTGTGTTTCATACTAATGCATTATTTCCTTGGAATTACTGTTACTCTACACTACACATAGAGACACATAGCTTTATGATAATGTCAGATATTCCAGATAAATAAATAGAATGTAAATTTGGGAGTTTGGGGGGTTTTGGTCTTTTGGGGTTTTCTTTAATGGAATTTGTCACCAAAGAGTAGTTAAAAAAATTCGACCATGACCAAACTAATTCACAGGGCTTAACTAGAAGCAGTTTAAAATTTCAAGAACTCCTTAGTCAATAACTTTTATTAAGGAATCTAAGGTAAGGTGATATGTCTGTGGCATACACAGAGAAAGCAGTGATGTCAACCTATTCCTTTCCTTGAGAAAGGAAAGAACAACATTTTGACATCACTCACCTATTCAGGGCACGACATCCAGCCCATCAGTGCTGTGCAGTGACTCACAGAGCATGTGCTCCTCTGGCTGAAATGCAATGGCTCAGATGCCATATCTGCTTCACAGATCCTCAGCCTCCTCCAGGCTGTGTGTTTATGTGTATATGGAAAACACACCAGGAAAAAATATCATACCATCATATTGAATCACTCCTGCTCTTTTCTCACATAGCTGAACATCCTGACACACTGTAAACTCAGCTGAAAGTGTGTCAGGGCACTGCAATCTGCTTCTCCTGCAGCACTCACATTTCACCATGAACTCCATAACCATTGCAGCAGAGACTGGAAAAAGGTTTCCAGGATGTTTCCATATTTTTTTCTTTTTCTGATCACTTAGGATAACTTAAATTGGTATTCTTATTAGCTATTGATTATGGAAGTGGAGTCATACTGACTTCACATATACGTCAGGCTTAAAAGCTTTAGTCTTTAGTCTTCTCAGTTATGAGTTTACCACACATATTTACCCGTAAAAACTTAATAAACGAGACAGTGAAACACAAGATGGGGCAAATTTGCTCTCAGTGGTTCTAGTATCACTTTATTATTGCAAAGACTTGGCCAAGAACAAAATTTTTCCCCGTTGTGCAAACTGGTTTTGATAGCCTGAAAACACATGCAAAGGATGAGAGAAATCTTTATGCATCGTAAATATCCTTCCTCTGTTCTGTGGCAATAATGCATCATAAAAGTAGTTATGATTTGGCCATCTCAGCTTCCCTCCAGTTTTATTAGCTTTCTTTTAACCATTAAATGTTAATACAACTTAAAGATGGGACTTAGAGCAACTGAGCACAGCTTCGTGCACACAGCTCTGTATTTCAATTAGTGATGGTCTGTCTCAAAAGGTTCAGGTTTCTGTTTAGGACACGGGACTAGAAGAAGCCTTACTGTGAATCACCACCATCACAATATGTTCCTATAATCTATTCATAAATACTTTATTTCTTCATTTTGAACCAAATTTAGGAATTGTCTCTCCACTATTCCACCCCGAAAGACATCCTAGAATTTTATTCTTCTGCTTATTCATCAGTTTTCTCCTCTTAGCCTGCCTAATCATACTTTGTGACCAGTGCTGCTCATTTTTTGTAGAATTAGCTAAACCTAGGCTTTGAAAGTCTTCTTTCTTCACAGTTTAACCTACTAAAATACAAAATCCTGGAAATATTCACATAGGACCAAGGAAAAAGATGTAAAAATAATCTTATTTTCAATGAAATGAACAAAAGATGCCCAGAGAGGGGGGGTGTAGAGAGACAATATAAGGGGCAAGTATAGACTGATCCTGCTTCCCAAATATTTCTGTTTCTGGCAACCAGCATTTTAAGTTTGAATTGGAAGCAACATACAGACCACTGTGATTAATAGCCCCTCTGCTATGAATCCCTTTAATCCTTTGTGAATCCAGTGATAATTTTAGCTTCCACAACATCCTGTAGCAATGAATTCCACAAAGTAATTATGTAAGGAAAAGTATTTCTTTTGTTTGTTTTAAAGGTCCTGGTCACTCCTATTCCTCTTCTAAAAATTACAGTTGACAGTAATTCCCTAGAACACTCTTACATGTTTCTTCTATTTCATTTTTTCTATTTCATATTCATCAAATAGACACTAACCTGTAGATAAGAGATAGAGCCCATCTATAGACAGACAGGAGGACAGACCCCATTACCAAGTATTTATTTTCCAAGCAGATCTGTTTTAATCTTCCCTCCAATAGATGGCAAAGTAAGTTAAAACTACTTCGTCATCTTACAGATGGGATCACCAGAACTACATATTGGACTCAAAACAGATTATTGTAACCCCCACCAGCATGTAACAGAGATTTATTCAGTTTCTTTCTTGTTCTTAGTATTTTCTTAATAATCCTAACATTTTTTTCATTGTCACATGCTGCTAAACAGAATTTTTCAGGGAACCATGGACATACACTTATTATGATCGTTTTCCTGAACTGCAGTGGCTACCTGTGGGGATTCAGAATGTTGCCAGGGAAGATGGCTTTTGTTGGCGTGGGGCTCTGGAGGAGATGGGTGTACCCCAGGTCTGGCAGCGGGCAAAACAAAAGAGCGGGAGACAAACAAAGAGCAGGAGGTGAGGCAAAAGTAGGATAGTTAACAAGAGATTAGGCAAAGAGATTGTAATCTGTAGCCCTTGGAGACTCTTAAAATGTAATCCTAGAAGCTGAAGTTTGTAGCTGTTGAACTGTTAGTTTGGAACAGTATATAAGATGTGCTTTGTAGAATAAAAGTTGGCTTTGCATGTACCTGGCGGAGTTTGTGTTTCAATTACCGACAGATACCTTAGATTCCAATATTCTGCACATATTCTGTCAGGGGAGAGGCACCATGTGCCTTACTTTGACTTTATTGGTAATTAATTTAATATGCTTTTTTATTGTTCACTTAGCATAATGGCCCTGTGTCTCACCTAAAAAATCCAGTGCGCAGGCTGGGAGGTCTGAAAAGAAAAGAGGCCTCCCCCGGATCTTCGTACGCGAAGGCTGGCCAGCAAAGCATAATGACATCGAATTCTGCAATTCTTTGCTGTCAGGAATAACTGTGTTTCATAAGGAGTATTTGTCAATTCATTTTTTCACATAACTTTCAGGTAATTTATGAATATGTTGAACAGTTCTTATTCTAGCAGGGATCCTGAGAGACTTATTTGATAATCTCCATCCATTGATTTGTATCTTTTTTTTTCCTAATTATTAATTACTTAATAATTGTGCAAGAACACCTTTCCTCTGATCCCATGACAACTTAAATTTCTTTAAGATTCTTCAGTGTGGTCAATGGCAAAATATTTTACCAATTTTAATAATTCCCTTTCAGCGTCTTTGTACATTTATTGACTTCCCTCTACAAAAATCCTTGTGAAGCTTTCTGGTTATATAGGAGTGGGATCCAGCCTGCTTAAATACTATGTTTAAATCATAAATCTCAAACGGCAAGTCAGTTTTTAACTTTCCACCTAATGCTAAAGAATTATTCTGATTTACCAGGCAAGTTCCTTGGGTGCTGCACTTTGGCCACATTTGCATGGCCAGAAGGGCCTGCCCCAGCTGGGTGTACCCCTGCCACACCTACAGACCTGTCACAATCCACACGGATGGTACCTTTCATGTAGACTGTGTGACAATTACTCACCCAGGATGAAGAGAAAATGACTATGGGCCATCCTGTGGCCTTGAAAGACACAGAGCCTATGCTCCAGGTTTGTGCATCAGCCACTAGATGATGCCATATCCTGGGCACAAACACACATCAGTGCTCTCACCCTTTTTAACTCCCACTATATAAATATGTATTGGGTTGAAGAGAACCAGAAAAAAGGAAAACAGCTAGCACTAGTGCTAAATAAGGATAAGAGAAAACTTGGGATTCCCAGTGACCTTTTGATGCTCTCAGTCTTCCCTTATTTTTGAAATAAATTCAAAATTCAGTCTTTAGTGTCTTCTGTAAAATTAGTTTCCTGTCTCCTCAGTCATCATCCTCTGCTCTTTCTACTAACAATAGGTTGCAGGAGCCGGCCAGGAGCAGCTGGCGCTGGGACACGTCCTGGAGCCGGCCCTTGGCAACCTCTGGGAATGGGAAATTTGGGAATTTGGGGAGTTTTAGGGTCTAGGAATCACAGAAATAAGGAATTGTGCGGTTGTGGAATTGTGTGGAAAAACAGAGTTTTGGGATGGTTGAGGTTGGGAAAGAGCTTCAAGATGAAGGAGTTTGACCTTCAAGAATCATGGAGTTTGGGAATTTTGGGATAGCAAAATCAAGGAATGATGGGTTCATGGAATTATGGGAAATTGGAATTGTGGGGTCATTGAGTTATGAGGTTGTGGGATCCCTGAGTTGTGGAAAAACAGAGATTTGGGATGGTTAAGGTTGGGAAACATCTCCAAGATCAGGAGATGTCAGCATTCAAAAATTGTGGAATTTTGGAATCTTGGCATTATGGCCTAATGGAATTGCTGAGTTGTGGGAAAATGGATTTTTGGGATAGCTGGGGTTGGAAAATGTCTCCAAGATCAAACATTCAAGAATCGTGGAATTTTGGGATTTTGGGATCTTAGGGTCGTGGAATTGTGGGATCATGGAATGATGGAGTTATGGGATAGTGGAATCTTGGGTATGAGATATTAGTGCTTTCTGGATGGAATCATACCAGGGCCTTGTGCGAGTGTATTACAGCTTCCTAATCACTACTGGGAGCAGCTGCCCTCCTACAAGCAAGGCCGTCCATGTAGCCTGGTCATCTGCATTGCCATTCTTTTACAGCAATCAACCATCTTAGTCTGAAAACTAAGAAAAAAAACAAACTGTATTTTCATTTGAACCTAATTTCTTTCCCCATTTCCTAGAAAGCGTCTTTCTTTCTTTTGTCTGCTCATGTGGCTGAGAACCTTTGCATTATTTGTTTTAACTTCCTTTGCAACGACAAGCGGAATTAGAGTTCTGGCAAGAGTTTTGGACTTTATTCTTAAATTTCCTATTCTCCAAGATGCATCTTTCATAATTTTTCCATTTCTTATAGAGTCTTACTCTTCCTAAATGAGTCTTATTATTCCTAAATGAGTTTTATTATTCCTATGTGATTTTTCATTTCAGTTATAAATGGAGACTTCACCATTGCTTTTGAAACTTATTTAGAATTATTCCCATCCTTAAAAGTGTCTGAAGTTTAGATAAATAATATTGTCAGAAATTTCAGTCACCTTTACATTTCAGTTCCTAATTTCTGCACTAATGAGTGTTGACTTCACTCACTAGATCTCTTAATTCTGCTATTTGTCCTTTCATATAGGAACCTTGACCTATTTTTCTATTTATTCCTCAATGTAATTTAATTGGAATGGTCTTGATGTCACTCCAGTCAAGTTATTTCCTATAGGTCTTCTATAACTTCCCTAATTTAGAAAAGGAGATCCAAAAATAAATTTATTCCCTATACAGTTACAAAAATCAGTAAGATGGAAACCTATCTACTAATATATCCAGAAATATCTGATATATCCAAGATTAGTTAATTTTTAGTTAATTAGTCAAATTTTTTACTTAGTTGAATTGTTGAGAAATTGCTCATATATAACTCATTTTATAGGTAGGAAATTTTCCCACAGTGACACAATTCCCAGTAGTATTCATCACTGTAAAGAGTTCAAGATATTTCTATATCCAATCCACTTTTGATCCGGAAATCTGTAGCAGGTTCTTAATACCACCTATAGAGAAGCTAATATAGAGCAATGAAAGCAATTTTGATCCAAATCGAGTATTTGTGAGTTGTTCTTTAGCTGTACTACTTCATTCAGACAGAATACCAATCCACTGCTTTTACCTTTATTTCTGTCCTTCCTGAAGAAATTGCAGGTTATTTTTTCTCAGAATCAGTTCCTTCTCTGTCAAAGACCCGAGATAAGATTATGCACGCAGTTAAAATACCATATTTTTGTTGTTAAGACTTTTCTTAATGTTTTATATTTAAATTTCAGAAAGATTAAAAAAGAATCAATAGAATTCAATGTTAAAGTTAGATTTTAAACTAATTGGCAAAATATTCAGCTTATTTAATGAGTAAATGCAAGTAGCATAGTTTCAGGTAGTTATCCTGCTTCCTTCAGCTGCAGACAGTTCTAGAAAGCACTCATTCCTACTAAGAAAAACATAGTTTTCATAATAACTTGAAACTTTCTGGAGCTGTTGATTTCTTTCTGCTAAGTGTAGAAGGAAGTGATAAGGATTAGACCACATCCACATCTTTTAGAGAGAAATATAGTTGGACAGCTTCTCCCTTTGTGTTTTTATATATTCACAAAAAAAAGGTATTTTTATATCTTAAATTATGTTTTAAGACTTTAATACACAGTGATCTATGACAAGTTACTGATTGGAATCATGTGTATGTTAGTATCATAATCAATTTCTTCATTTTTCAGATAAAACATAATTGTATCATAATCAGAGAATCAAAAGAACTAAAACTACAAAATAAAATATATTTTTCTGGAGATAAATCCAAATGTCTTTCCTTTGCAAGTGTGTGACAGCCATTGTTTTTTCCATCAAGTGCAATACACAGATCTATCTTTTTTGTTTTGATTCATCAGAAACTTATGGCAGTGAGGAACTTAACTAAGCAAGGATGACTGAGGGGGAATGTGTGTGTTAGAGGGCCCATGTTCAGTTACAGAGAGTTTACAAAAAAAGAAAAATTCTTTTGTCCAGGTAGTTACAGCCTCTATGTTTTTAACAGTTTATTGTTTCATTTCTTCAAACAAACAACATTTTCTTATATAGTTTTCTATTCTTTCATGTCCTTATCCCTTTTTATGCCTTGCATCTTCATCTGCTGATTTCTAATTGCTAGGGAAGGCAGACAAGATGCTCCATTGGGAACAGATGGCTTTCTGGAAATCTCCCAACAAGGACTACTCCTGGAATAGATTTCATCTGCAGGCCCCACGCAGAGGTAATATATGATACCTACAAATAGATAGTGCTCCAAAGGCTTAGGAAGGAAAAAAATATATCCTGCTGGAGTTCTTAAGCCTGTTGTGACCACAATTGCCAACAGAAGAGCAAGCATAAAAATGAATCCTATATATAGCATTCAATTTTTGAAGTTAATTTTCGTTGCTTCCATATAATGTCTACAACAGGGACAGCTATCCTAAAATGGTTTCTAAAGGGCTGCGTTTTACTTCTCAAGGGTGGATTAAATACAAAATTTGAAATCAGCTATAATGCTATCCTACTTAACAAAATTATGTGGGATGGCAGACAATATATGAAATAAATGTTAAAGTCTTTGTAGGAGTAAGAATAAATAATATAGAAACAAATATGTTGGATTCCAGTGAGTGTGTAGAAATGTCTTTGTCAATGTTATGTCTTGCTCTTCTGTGTTTTGCACCTTTACTTACTTTCATCACAGAGAGGAGAGATTTGTAGCATTTTATAAAATACATATTTGTTTTGTTTGTTTTGGTTGTTTTCCTCAATCTAAAATAAAATTGATGATAACCATATTTTATATGGCTGCTCTGTGTGTCTGGAAAATATTATTCTGAGATTATGGATGGGGCTATAAAGCTGAGAGATCAGAGATATACTGTTTATGGTAAAAAAAGACAAACTGCAAATAGTAAAGTGACAACAGTGACTCTGTATCCTCAATATTATAACCTCAGCCTTGAAATAGTGTGTGGGTTCCTTATTGTTCCTGTTCACATAGCAAAATTAATTTTAGGGAACATCATTTTTCATTATTTATGAAACAAAAATGCTATGTTCTGGTTTTGCTTGGCTATAAATAAGAGTTAGTGGAAAGGAATCCTAAAAATTCAAATATTGGAATGCAAGTACCAGAAAGAAAGTATCAAAGTTACTAGTATCATAGGTCTTAAAAATGTGGATATGCTACATTTGGGGGGAGGAAAAATGGCTTGACTGCCTTTTATCCAAGTAAGTATTAGCAAGGTTATGATGACTTTTGGATACTTGAAGGGGTTCATTTTTATTATAAAGAGAAACAGAATCACAGAAGCCATGTTGATTAACTTCAGTCTGGATCTGAACTGTGCCATGGTGTTACCATTATTATTTACCTACTTGTACCACGTAGATTGTGTCATTCTGCTTGTCCTACATGTGTACAAGTGGAGACTTTACAATCTTGGAATAAGTTAATGAACACTACAGTGCATAACTGAGAAGAAAATAAAGGCATTCCCAGTGAGATCTGTTCACAGTGAACCATGTAGAGCCATTACAAGTCACCAGCAGCTTTTACACAGTCAAGACTGTTGCTGCAGAGAAGGGCTTGAAGGAAGATGTTGAAATGTTTTTGCAAAAATGCCAAGGCAGAGAGTATAGGAATGACTTTTCCACTGATGCCACTATGTGAAAGAAAATTCTGTAAGTACAGTTCCTTTCCTCTGCACTTCAGAGAAATGTACAGGCTGCACTAATAATTTAACTAGACGATCTGAAATTCTCTTAAGATATGAAATCCTCCTGTGAATGTTTTATTGGTGAAATGTGCTAGATCAGAATGTAAAGTGGTACATCATGAGCAACAGAGGTATAATTCCCCGTGGATCATTGTGTTTAGAGATCCCCCACTAAGAGAAGGGCTGTCCATGTTCTCAGATGGTCCTTCCACTGCCTTTTCCAATGGTGGTAAGGTCTGGGCGTGGAAAGTGTAAGTAATTTTCCACAGACGTCTTTCTCTACAAAAGCTGTATTAGCTGAGGCTTTGGTCAGATAAATGTTCTTGATGAGTTGTGACTGTGTTGACCTTGGCTGTGTTTGAGTTACCAGCCTAGAGGTAAAAATTGCTCTTCCTAGGAACAATTTCTCCAACAAGATTATAATCTTGAAACTGAAGCAAGACTATGTTGCTGCATGTTAAGAAGCTTAACAGTCTCTGTCAGGAAAAGTAGATTGATGTTGTTCCATTTCCTTTTATTATAGCTTCTGACATGGGAGGAAGTGGAATTTCTGCTCTTGCCTCTTGGCCAGCTATCATAGCTTTGGGAGAAACACAGCCTTGAATACAGTCATTAAAATTCAATGCAACAATTACAGTTAATGTGCACTAATTTGGGCATGTTAAGCTACTTAGTGTATGTCGGATATATTCTTGTAACTGGCAATAACAAGGACATCATCTTTAGCAGTGTCACAGATTCTGTTAAGCAGAAACTGTGATCAAAGTAGCTTATTAATAAACAAAATTATGTAGTAATTTTGTCAGTGACAGTGAATTTTTCCTTGCTAATGCCATCTTTTTGAAAGTTTTTACACTTCCAATCTAGGTTGCAGATTCTGATTTCTAACTACTCAGAGCTGTTAATTCTGAGTCCAGGCCACTGGCTGCTAAGGAAGTGCTAGAGATGGAAGTGATCAGGAGAAGATCTTAAAAGTTTTCCTGAGCTTCATCTTTTATGTGCCATAAATTTTAAATTCCATTTCAATAATGAAATTTCTATAATTTTGACATCTCAGATCAGATCAGCCCAAAATATTAGTCTGAGATTCATGTTGAAGAACTCAATAAGAGGTTTTTTTTCTAATAAGACATCCAGGTTTGAAATGTGTGCATTTAATCTCCAGTATTTATTTATATTCCTCTCTATTCACTATGAAAAATACCTGATGTATTGCAGTTGCTGGAATGACATTCCAGCACATACATGCAGTCATTTAGAGCATTTGAAAGTTTTTAGTGACCACTCTAAGACACTGTAACAGAAAAACAAATGCACTGGCTAATTAATCACTCAGTATCAATGGAATAACTCACAGGTAAATTGACAGGGAAAAATCAAGCTTCCTGAAACCTGATTGTAATTAGACCTTATTATATTAAACCTGAATTTATAAGGTAGATTTCATCTATTCTCCATGTATTATAATAGATAATTATTAAAAGTTACAGCCTTCAAATTTAAATGGATACTATAATTTGAAACATCTTGTTGTGAGTGCTTCTGTGTAAAATTTAGTACTGAATATCCATATAGTTAACTGAACATATGTTCTGTAGTCAGATAAAATAGTTCAGATTGATAAAATAGTTCTGTACCTTTCAGAAAAAAACCAAAAAAATGAAAATTGCTTTTGTTTTCCACATAATCATTCAAACAAGGATAAACACGATCTATTAGGTTAACTTGTCTGGTAAGAGTACTGCAACAATTATATTC
Source organism: Vireo altiloquus (assembly GCA_013396875.1). Classification (NCBI taxonomy): domain Eukaryota; kingdom Metazoa; phylum Chordata; class Aves; order Passeriformes; family Vireonidae; genus Vireo; species Vireo altiloquus. The sequence continues at coordinate 366,791 of VZRF01004598.1, read as the reverse complement.
AAGTATGGATTTAAATTAACTGATGCCAGATTATTCTTCACATACCTGAGAGGTGCACAGCGTGCTTCCAACAATTCATGCAGCCAATGGCCCATTCCCTGATTCATGTTGGATCTTTTTCCCTGTCATGGAAGTATTTTTATTTCATGACAAAATGTAGGTTTTCTATATCAGCTAATAGAATAATAGAAATCTTGTCACACAAAGGTAGAGTACATTCATATTAATATGTTTGACCCAGATATTATCTGCACACCACAACACATGACTGACAGTATGAGACATATAAATCATATTTTCTTCAATTTATTAAATTTTGCTAAATAAGGTGATATTTCTGTCTTGTAACAAGAGGCAGGGGTGGTACTTGAATTACTCTAAGAATCTATCCTAAGATGCAGCACTGCAGGGTTACTCATCATTTTATAGAAAATTAATCTTTGCTACTAGATTAACCTTTTTCAAAATTGATCCAATGCCAACTTTTTCCATGTCCAGTGGAAGTGGTATTCTCTTTGGGTATTCCTGGTATTTACCATTCTCTTTAGTATTTACTCCTCAGTTACATTTGGGGAAGTAGAAAATACCATTCTGGTTATTCTGCCAAGCAGCTATGGTCCACTTGTAAGAGCTTTGCATCTGAAATAACACTTTCATCTGCACAGTTGTTTATACTTTTCCTCTTTAATCTTCCTTTGTTTGTTTATATCTTTCTCTTATTTTAGAGCCCATATTATACATTCCTTACTATTCTAGAGAAAAAAGTTATCTCCAGTTTCGATTACTCATTATTTAAATCATGCTGAGTTATTTTGCTGTGAGAAATATTAATATAAAGATCTCAATGTAATTTAGCAATTTAAAGACCTATAGATCTACAAAGTGGCCATATAAATAGCTAAGCTAACTTCAAGTAGACAAGAGGATTCTGTAGTTAGGAGAAATTTGAGATTGAAGAAATTTGAGAAATTTACCTCTCATTTAAAGTTTGTATACTAAATCATTCTTACGCATAATCATTCCTATATGTGCTCTACTCTCATTCAAATTTGGAAAGTATTCAAAAAATTTACCCTTGGAATAAAATCAAATGTGTAGGCTTTTTTGTTCTATCACTAGTCTACAACAAGCTAATGTAAGTCACCACAAAAAAATGAGAGTGACTGCTTGAATTACTAAGCGTTCTGAAGCAAGTTGATTTTGAGAATTTACAGATAAATCCATGGTTACTGCAAGGACAGTTGAAATTGGCATATATTGTGTTTCTAATAAGAATTCTTCACAATCCTTTATCTCAGTACAGCATGAAATGATTATATACAGTAGCCACAAAATGCAATATTTCCATGTATTTTCTTCCTGATGATGTAATCTATAGACTGCATTATCCTATTATTTTGGATTTCAGTTTTATTCCCTAAGAATTCAGACGTAAACACCTCTGATGAACTGTCAGTTTTAACACATGTTAATACTATTTATCAAACATGATTTAAAAAATTATATAAAGAAAAACTGTATCACAATGCTTTTTAAAATTTAAATAAGACATTCACAATACCAAAAGATGAAGTTTTACTAGATATTAAATAGCATTGTTCTCAGTCTCATGTAAGCAGGTACATTGTTACTTCATTTGGCACTTTCTAGCTATTGTCAACAAGAAGTCTTTAGCAGTCTTTCATCTACAGAAGTTTAAACAAGGTTGGATGAATGGAATAATATTTTTCACGAAAATATATCAACTCTTTTTCTATCTACAAACATAATTTTTGTTTTATAAACTATATGAATGTTTTAGAAATTCATATCCTGAAATGCAATAAATAAATTCTTTCTGAAAAGGGAATGTGACAAAAAGAAAATGGGGCTGTGAACTATTTAAACATAAACTAGAAAAAACGTCATTTTTAAAACATTGAAGAAACAAATTTATTGCAGTTAAATTGAATTAATTTGGCTTTCTTTTCTGGATTTAGATGTAATCACTTATTACTCTCTGAGAAATAATATTTTTTCTGCTTTTATGTTGATGATCATAGAGACGGTTTTAAAAAAAGGTAGAAATATTAAGCATATACATATATAAAAACCAGAACCTACAAAATGAAATTGAAATTAAGTGATCAAACCAAAACAAGCCAATCAACCACCACCAAGAAAAAAACCCCAGTCAAAAATACTCTTATGAGAAGTGCAATGTCCTGGCCAATTTTCTCATTCTCTGTGTCAGGAATCCCTCTTATTAAAAGTGTCACAAAATATTCTGACTTAGAAGTTTCCCAATATGATCATCAAAGTCCAACTCCTGGCCCTGTGCAGGTGTCCCCAAGAATCACACCATGTTCCTGAGAGCATTGTCCAAACGCTGCTTGAGCTCTGTCAGGCTGGTGCTGTGACCACTTCATGGGGAGCCTGTTCCAGTGCTCAACCACCCTCCTCTGACACAACTTCAGGCCATTGTTTCCTGTCCCTGGTCACCACAGAGAAGAGATCAATGCCTGTCCCTCCTCTCCCCCTCACAAGGAAGCTGTAACTGCAGTGAGGTCTCCCCTAAGTCTCCTCCAGGCTGAACAGACCAAGTGACCTCAGCCACTCCTCACATGGCTTCCCCTCAGGGCCCTTCACCACCCTCGTGACCCTCCTTTGGACTCTCTCTAATAGTTTAATGCCTTTCATGTATTGTGGCACCCAGAACTGCCCCCAGCACTGGAGGTGAGGCTGCCCCAGTGCAGATCAGAGCAGGACAATCCCCTCCCTTGCCCGGCTGGCAATGCTGTGCCTGATGTACCCCAGGGCAGGGTTGGCCCTCCTTGCTGCCAGGGCACTGCTGGCTCATGTTCAACTTGTCATTGACCAAGACCCCCAGGTCCCTTCTCCATGATGCTGCTTTCCAGACTCTCATTCCCCAGTCTGCCCATTCATCCAGGGTTGCCCCATTCCAGGTGCAGTGTCTGGTATTTTCCTTCGTTGAACTTCATACAGTTAGTGATTGCCCGGTCCTCTGTCCTGTCAAGGTCTCTCTGTCGGGCATCCCTGGCTTTGAGGCAGTCAACAGCTCCTCCCAATTTTGTTTCATCTGTGAACTCACTCAGTATCCCTTCCAGCCCTGCGTCCGAGTAATTTATGAAGATGTTGAAGAGCACAGGGCCGAGGATGGAGCGCTATAGAACTCCACAAGTGACAGGTCACCAGTCTGATGTCCCCCCATTCACGTCACCTTTTGTGCCCAAGCCATGAGCCAGTTGCTCACCCATTGTAGAATGTGTTTATCCAGCTGAGGGCTGGGCATTTTGTCCAGAAGGATCCTGTGAGAGACAGTATTGAAAGCTTTGCTAAGATCCAAAAAGATTACACCAGCTTGCTTCCCTTGATCAGCTGGGTGGGTTACCTTGTCATAATGCAAAATCAGATTGGATAAGCAGATCTTTGTCTCATAAAGCTGTGCTGGCTGTGACCAGTGACTGCAAAGTCTTTCAGGTGTTTTTCTATACCTTCCAGTATAATTTTACTATAATTTTACCAGGGAGAAAATTAAGATCTGGGTGGGTTACCTTGTCATAATGCAAAATCAGATTGGATAAGCAGATCTTTGTCTCATAAAGCTGTGCTGGCTGTGACCAGTGACTGCAAAGTCTTTCAGGTGTTTTTCTATACCTTCCAGTATAATTTTACTATAATTTTACCAGGGAGAAAATTAAGATTGACAGGCCTATAGTTTCCAGGGTCATCTTTTTTTCCCTTTGTGAAAATTGGGACAACTAGGGGGAACATTTACAGCTGGAAAAATCCTGATAAACACTGAAAGAAAACAGTGTGTCTTTTTATGCCTTTTAAAAAAAAAATACTCCCTTTTTTAGTCTGAAAAAAACACCATTTTCATCATTAGGGGATCCAACATCATACTTTCTCAGGGAAACTCCTTCAAAGGCTAACTGATAGGAAAGGATAACTCTAAGGAGTCACTCAGAGGTATCTACAGTGCTGACTGACTGTCTTTCAAGGATTTTGAGGCTTTAAGCTGTACATTGATGGATCAGCAATGCCTAAACACCTGGGACTAAGCTCAGCACTATTTGCAGTTTCTCGTTCTCTGTGTCTCATTAGAACTAGAAAGAATTTCTATCTGACTTACCTGTATCTGAAATCAAATCAATTAGCATCTGTAAAGCACTCTGAGAACATCAGCCAATAAATTATACAGGAAATAAAGTACCCACATTAAAATTGTCAAACATTTCATGTATCTGGAAGTCTCTTTGGAATTTGGTTAAATAAGTTGAAAGGAAGAATCTATATGGTAAAAATCTACAATTGAAATAAACAGAAAGCCTTTGTTATACAGCATTACCTAAATTTGGTTTACAGACATGTTCTGTTGTAGCTGATAATATGCCATGAAATGTGAATGGAAATGGAAATGAAGTGCTAAATGATGAGTTACATCACCCCAATTACACATCAGAAACAACATCCTTTATCTGGGCTGTTAGTGCCAAGAATTTTATTTAATACAACAGGAAGAGTTGAAGGGAAATGGGGGAAAAGTGCAGTGTAAGAACTGCATTATTTAACAACAAATGCAATGCGTAGACAGGGTATTCTTTTGTGTCAGTTGTTCGGAGAACACATTTGTTATTGTCTAAGTTCTTTTAAGATATTTTTGCAGAAAAAGTTTGACAAAAGATTTTGTTTGATTTCTTCCATACTTCCCTTTGAATCATCAATAAAACCTTTAAACCAGATGGAAAGAAGAGGTAACCAATACCATAGTCTCAAACTAAGTACTCAGATGCTGATCTAGTGAAACACTTACCCATATGTTTAATTTAAAATATGTGTGTCCTATTTTGAGATTGTATGTCTAAAGTTGAGAATGTATCCACGTTTATCTTAGCTGAACTAAACAACACTGGGATATAATACACATGTAATACTTAGACCTCTAAACAACTTATCATAGTCCTAACCTATTTTAGGCTAATTAGTAGCAAATTAGCCACGTACAGAGGGGAAAATCACTGCCCTGGTCCTGATGGCCACACTATTGCTGATACAGCCAGGATGCCACTGGCCTTCTTGGCTGCCTGGGCACTCTTGGCTCCTGTTCAGCTGCTGTTGGCCAACACCTCCAGGTTCTTTTCCAAAAGATGTCGAGGAGGTCAGGTATGTCAGCTAAACTGTGGATATCAGTTCAGTTATTTCAAAGGGCTTTCCATGGTGCTACCAATTACCACTTTGAAAATAAACCTAAAAAAAATAGAACATAATCTAATTCTAGGATGAGCACTTGCTGCATCAAGCTCACAGGAGTATGATGGAATAAAAAACTTGGTTAGTCACATAAGCCACCAGGTATTAAAAGGAACACAGACAGGGAGCAGTTCTGGAGGGGCAAGTGCCTTTGCTTCTCTCCCACAGCTGAGGGTTGACCACTTTTCAAACCGTCTTGTTTCTTTTGCATTCCTTTCATCTGCGGCCCACAACCAAGGCTTTTGAGGAACTCAAACCGGGAATGTGGCCAACTGCTACAAAGGTTGTTACATGGTTTCCGAATTATGTTCTTGGGTAAGGCAGATGTTGTTTAAAATACAGCATGCAAAGCACTAAAAAAAGAATGACCAGTAAAGCAAGTAAATACAACAGCACATTCCCCAGAATAGATTTTATACATCATGTATGTTTGGCAGCTGGTCTCAGAGTGCTGCACTGAGTCAAAAAATGAAAAAATAAAAAAGAAAAAAAAAGAAAAATGGAAAAAAAAGAAGCCGTTTAAAAAAGAATCTGAACCTCCAAAAGGCCAAGATAAAATGCTGCTTTTCCTCAGGAAAATGCCAGGAACTATTCTTCTAACTGTCCCATACTTTTTCAATTGCTCATTTTTAATTATAGTAATTTTATGGCATCTATTGTTACATTTTCTTACAGGTAGAAAGTCTTTATCTAAAATTGCATGTATTTTAAACTGAATCATAAAACAAGGGAGAACAAAACAAAAAACTTGTATTATTTTATGTAACATGAGCTGGATGAAAGCAGAAAATTATTCCTTGTTAATCTACCTTCTTACAAAAGTGAAAAATACACATAGCTGCTACTTCTTCAACTGAGGCATTTGTGCAGTGTCACACTTGCCTTAGGGAGATTTCTCCAAAATCTTCCTTCAGCCAATGCTCTTTGCCCTAGGCTTTATGAAGACTATCATAGCTGGAGGCAGCATTGTGGGGATTATGCCTTTCGAATTCCTGTAGTTTGTACTGAGATCAAGGAATCAAAGATTTGCCTGACTTTCCACAGACAGAAATTTAATTGTTGGAGTTATTCTAGAGGCATTATGTTAGATTGTCAGGGACAATTAGCCTCAAAGCACTTGTATATAATGTTTATGATGTACACATAGGTCCAAAACTTTCACACAAACCCAGTATCCTACCAAGCAAAAGGAAAGCCTGAGAATTTACCTGCTCTATTTCCATCAGAATTGCACTTGGCTAAACATGGTTACCATATTTTTTATGCTTCTAATAATTTGGCTGACACTCAACAACCTGCTTCCATCTCATATTCTGCCTTGGAAATAAGAACTCCCCATGCCCTCAGACAAAATAGCCAAAATCAGGGCAGAGATAGTGGGGACACACTGAGTTCAGAGGTTGAGCAATTTTTCAACTTCTGCTCTCCAGATGCATGGGTTACTAAGAAAAAAAGAAACTCACTGCCCATAATCACCATCTAAATCTGAAGTTCCTGTAAAACACAGACTAGCTACAGAAAGAGAAGGAATGTTGCAGCAAGCTTCCCATCATTATACTCTCCCATCTAGATAACCTGCCTTGCTGATAACCTGAAGATCTCTTTACAGATAGCTTGCAGGTTAAAAATAGGTAAACACAGTACTCCTGGGTCATGCTCCCAACTCCCTGCCTATCCCTAAATTTCTAGCAGCTAATAAAAAAAAGAAATTGAAAGAAGAAAAAGCTTTTCTTTGAGAAAATCTTATTTGCAGAAAAAATTAAAAATGCTGGAAATCATCTAGTGATGTCTGGGGTGGGCTACAAGTATATGTCATGTTGCCACCTGGGGTTTGGTGGCTCACGGCAAGACACTCCATGTGTCTCCTTCAACTTAATTGCCTGTAATTCTTGAGGGCCAGGAGGCAGATAAGATGGGTGTTGGGCATTATTCCTGTGTACAACAGTTCCATCACAGTATTCAGAATCTACTAAATATTCTTATATTGCTTTAGATTTTATCCACAAAATGTCTAGAGATGATGGCACTGGGTATACAACATGCATTGTTATCAGAGACAGGTATGCCATATTTGGTTTATATAGTCATAAAAGCATTTACTGAAATAGAAAGGAAAAGATGCTCCTTTTCTTGCTAACATTTGGCTTGCTGCTAACAATGAACAATATAGAAAGATAACCTTGAAGTGGACAGTACTACCTGCAGACCCTGAAGGCAATTAAGGATAAGAATTTGTCTCCTATGAAAGCAGTGATATCCCAGTATTTTTGCTTCTTTTTTTCCATCTTCAAAAGGTTTTGGCAAATTTCACATTCCCTGCTGTATCCTCTGCTGTCATCTCTTTTTCCTTGAAATTCTATGCCAAGCAGAACTGTAGTTCTGATGTACTGTGCTTTTCAGTTTCATTAATGTTCCTCATGAACAGATAATGAAATTATTTCATCCTGTTCACTTTTCTTCTGAAAAGAGTGTATCAGCTCAATAATTTTGTTCCTTTCTCACTTCAATATTATTTGTGCTCAACCTTGTCTTCCTTGCACACCAAGTACTCTGGAGTTCTGATTTCTAAACTGAACTTCAAAATTATAATGCAAAAAGATGATGATCCTTGAGACAAAAGAGAACAATTTCAGTCAGTCTCTGCAGCTTAGACAGTGTCTCTCCAAAATATTTTCTTTCAGGTTTTCAGGGGCAAGAGAACAGCTTCACACCAGTTCAGCTGTACAGATGAAAAACCAAGAAAGGTTTCTGTAACTCCAATGTCAAACCCTGACACTGCAAAAGCATTTTGCACATCACTAAACCATGTACATGGGAAGAAATCTTGCAGAGATTGCCTGATACTGTTTGTAAAATCATTCCTTAACATGGATGTGGTAACGTGAGACAGAAGTACAAATCAGAATCACAGAATAGTTGAGGTCAGGAGGGACCTCTAGAGATTGCCTTGTCCAATCTCCATGCTCAAAGCCAGCTGATCTACTGCAAGGTACCCAGGGCTGAGTATGGTTGGTTCTTCAATCTCCCAGATGGAGACTGCAGTACCTTGCTGAGCAATCTGTTGCAGTGTCTGACCATTTACAGGATAAAGAGTTTTTCTTGTGTTGAAATAGAATTTTGTGTATTTCAACAACCTTGAAGTCTGTCTCCATTCCTTATACCTTCCCATCAGGCATTTTATACATATTGATAAGATCCACCTGAGGATTGTGCTCTCCTGGCTGAACAATCCCAGCGCTGCCAGTCTCTCCTCATATGACAGAGGCTCCATCCCTTCATCATATTTGTGGTTCTGCAATGCTCTCTCCAATAAGCCCATGTGTATCTGGTCATCAGGGGCCCAGAACTGCAAGAGTCCAGATGTGTCTCACCAGTGTGGAGCAGAGGGGAAAGATTTTGGGCATTGACTTGCTCTCCTCATTCAGTTCACAGTGATGTTGGCAGCCCAGAGTGCTGTACATCATTGGCTCACGCTCTTCTTCTTGTCCACCAGATCCTCAAGGTCCTTCTTTGCAAGCCTGCTTTCCAGCTGGACAGCTCCTAGTCTGACATGGTCCATGGAGTTCTTTGCATTTCCCTTTGTTGAACTCGTTGAGTCTCCTGGCAGCATGTTTCTTGAGCCTGACAATGCTGCTGATGGCAGCCCACCCTTTTGGCTATATCAAGCATTCCTCCAAGTTTTATATCATCTATAAACTTACTGATAAAAAGCTCTGTCCGATCATCCAACTTCATCATGAAGATGTTTAACAACATTGTTCCCATAGCCTCTCTCAGGAAGTACCACTGGCACATCAGTTTTCAGTCTACCCTCTTCTTACTGAGTCCTGCTTCATCAGTTAATTTACAAGGATCTTCTGAAAAATAGAAGTATTTCTAAAGTTAAAAGGAGCAATATCCATTGCTCTCCCCTCATTTTCCAAGCCACTTATATTATTTGAGAAAACTACTGGATCAGCTGGATGTGAAAAGTTAGTTAAGAGATCAGTTATTTTTATGTGTGTGTGTATCTGTTCATGTATATGCATATACATTGAAACGCAAAAAGGTGCAGAAAATAATGAAGACACAAGTCAACCAAATGTATCTCCTTTTAGAAATCACTTCATGTGGATTGTCCTGATAAGAAGTATGAGGACAGGATGCTCAGGAAATCTTCACCTCTGTCTTGGCTAGATCTAATAGGCAGGCACCATTCCAGGGACAAGCTGCCAAAGGGATGATTTCCACAAAGTCACAGTTATGTCACACAGTCATGACTTTGAGGAGAACACAGTGCTTTTGAATTCAAGAAGAAGCATCTTCTCATTTTTTGAAAGCAGCATAAGCGATGTTACAGCATGGGCTTTTTCCTGGTAGCAGGAAGAGCAGTCCTTTTGTGGTTTCTCAGTGGGAAGGGAGCCTCAGTTCCCCAGCAGAGAGCCTTATAGCACCAATGCTAAGTGTGGTCTTGCTATTTGAAGGGGGAATTAAACAACTGGATTCTGCCTTGAATTCTTCTGTTGTCAAGGTAAGGATGTTTTGATCTTAAGAATATTTACAATGACAGAAGAGACTTTCTCAGAAATTGAATTTAATATTAAAATAATCAAGGTTAAAAAAAAAAGAGATAGAAAAAGGGCTTTAGTTAACTAAATCATCTTTACTTAAAACCCTTCTGAACTGAGTCAGGTGAAACCTTAGAGCACAAAATATGTCTGTACATAGTTTCAAACACCATCATTTTTAGTTCAATAGAGTAATTTCTGGAAGTCTCTCTACTACATCCATAATTTAAAGCATATCTGCTTTAGTATATGTGAAAAGTGGAAGATGGAGAAGGAAAGGGTTAAACAGAGAGTATTGTGTGCCACAAGCAAATGCAGAATAAAGAGCGAAAGTGTGGAAGGAGGTGCAGAAAGACAAGTCTGTGTCTGTCAAAACATGAGAATCAGAAATGATTAGAGTCCAAATTACAAGTCTGTCTGTCATGAAGCATGATAGATTTAAAATACAGGAGAAGGCAAATGACAGTTAAAGAACAAGCTGGAAAAACTGTTGCCAAAAAAGAAAAATCACAGAAAAGTAGCCTGACACAGCCAATCAAATTAAGAGAGCTCTTCTTGATGGAAAATTGCTTATTGTAAATGAAGGTAAATAACTGTCTAGAGGAGCAACAGACAATGGAACTTAATGAACACTCTGAACATCACTGTTTACTGTGTGAATCATTAACACTGAATCCATAGCCAACTAGACGGGGAAGAAGTTCAAAAATTGTCTGAAATGTTCTGTGCACCTGGACAAAAATTCATTTGACACAGCATAGTTCATTCACGTCTGTGAAAGACAGACTTTTTCTGCTAATGCTCCTGAATATATCATAATTAGCTAATGTTCTTTCAATAAAATAGCACATAGGACGGATATTTAAAAAGATGGGATATCCTAGAAGTTGATTTTCAGTGTGACTGGAAAGGATTCTTTGTACATATTCATATTTTATTTATGGCCTGCCTTATAAAACACTCAGCTTGTCTTTCCTCCAGGTTTCAGGCTAGTATGTAAAATAATTTTGGCTTTACAAATAAGTTTGTGGAACAAATACAGAAAAATGAGGCTTAATGTCAAAACTTGATTTCCAATTTAAACTTCCCAAACTGTCAGAATATTTGTTATTTTCCTTTAAACCTCAGCTGTTAAAATCCAAAGAAAGTAACAGAATTGAAACTTTTATTTAAAACAATGATTTAAACCCTACAGAGTGCAAAGGGCCTGTAATTGTGAAATAAGCAACCCATATTATCCAGGAAACAGAAAGAAGAGAGGAAAATGCAATATTAATTTTAAAATATATATAAAAATTAAAAACCAAAAAAAGCGAAAGCAAAAAAGATCCCATCCAAACAAAATAAACTTTTTTTTTTTTGGCAAATCCATTATTTTCTAAACCTTAAACATGAATTTGTCTACACTTGACATAAGGGACACTTCAGCAACCAGAGAATAGGTAGAAGTTATTGTTTAAATTCAAAAGAAATATGATCTAGCTCATAAATTTGAATTTGTGTTCCAGCTCAGAATCTAAATTTGGAGATTTCCAGATCAGAGCTTTTGCTTTGCACTCACTACCTATTTGTGTTGAAGCATAAATAAGACTGAGTGGGAGAGTGGGGTCACAGGAAAACGAACCCACTGCATACAATGACAACTTTCCTATGATCCATTTTGCTCAGCAGTCAACAACTATCTTTTGTACACAGATTGCTGAGAAGAGGTAGCAAGGTGACTCTTGGGAACATGATGAACCAGCTTTTAGGCAATGTGTTTAAGTGTACTTTTTCTTGCAACCTCCCCCACCCCCGAATGTAACTGGATGTCTAACTTTAACCCCAAACAATTCTACCTGAACCACCTGAAGTGCTGAATATCCTTCAGAGACAGAGCTTCCAGCATTCCTATCACTTTGTTAAGTCTTATCTGTGTTTGCAGCTGACAAATCAGTAGATAATAATATTTGCTGAGGTTATATCATAGAGTAAGCAATAAGTTCCTAATCTGCCCTCAGCTAAACAAAGCTGAATAAGCCAGGCTGCTCCTGCACTTACTGAAAGCTAGAACAATTTAAGAGATGCTCTGTTTATCTTCATTAGTAATGGCTTTCCTCTGGTAATGGCCCCTGTAAGTCGTGCTCCTCTAAAGCACTGGAAGAGCTGGTATCTCTAGCAGATGCTTTTAAAGTTATACAGATAGTTATCTTGTATTCACACACAGTACAAAATGAAATACTTGTGCCTAGGATGGCTTCAATTTGCCAATCTGTAACACCTTGCACATAAGGAAATCCTTTAACAATGGAATGAAGTCCAAACTAAACAGAGTGGAATTGTTTTGAAGGATGGTTCATTTCCTACTTCTGGCTTTTTACTGTTGATTATTTAGGCACTCATTTCACTTTATAAATGGAAACTGAATCATAGTTTACCACTGGAAAATTATTGGAAATCAGAGTCCATTCGAGTCACAGACACAGCTATTTCCTCTCTGAACAGGAAGACTGTGCTCAAATGGTCCTTTCGGGAGCTCTGAATGATAAAAAACCTGTTTCTAACCTCCTTCAAAAAGATCTGTGCAGTGTATTCATACTTCACTTAGGAAAAAAAAGTCAGGATGTTCCTCTTCAAACATGGATGTTAGAGCAAGAAAAAGGAAAGGTCAATATACATTCTCTGCTTGTCTAGACAGCATAATGCCTGTTTGCAAACCTGGAATAAGACAGACCCCCATCTTCTAGCTTCCCTCTTTATAAATTATTAATCTTTATTTATTTTCATTCATATAGAAAAGATGACTGGAAATGGCAGGTCCATGATGGTAGATACTTGTGAGAGTATTTTTGTAAAAAATTATTGTAATAAACAATTCCTTTCTGCTCATCTAAAAATTCTGACACTTTCTAAATGATAAAAACCTCCACCCTTCCCCTCTGGCATTAGCATCTGTCTTTCTCTAAGAGCTGAAGAAAGTAGAAGAATTTTGCAATTTCTGTTAAAAAGCAGGTACAGGATATTTGTGGTAAATTCCAAACTCCTGAGACTGTAGAGGAAGATTTTAAAAGTCACCCAAGTCTGGTAATCTCAGTGAGTCTGAGAGCAGAGGCAGCAGGGCTGGATTGGGAATACTGTCATTTCTGATGGAATGGAGAAGGCAGGCACCAGCCATTTCACAAGTACTACAGGGCTGCAGCTCAGACCATTCAAACCCCAGCCATGCCAGTATCATACACACAGAGGTGTTGTTTTCTGTCATGAGGCACATGATCTAATACACATTTGTGTGTCCCAGGTGCCTGCAGTTGTCTTGACTCCTTATGAGTGGAGGAACATGGGCACTTCTATAAGGCAGTTTAGTTCCTCTTCAATTAGATATCAGGGGATCGTTTAACTGAATTACATTTTAAAAATACCTTTTTTTTTCTATACAGGGAGTGTAGGTTGACTGGCTTAGATATAAACAGGCACGCTGAGGACTGCTGAAGTTTTTGACTACTTTAATGGCAAATACTTGTCACAGTACTCCAGAAATCCTTTCACAAATACTGAATGGGGTAAAGTGCTCTCTCAGGCCCTTTCCTTGAGATTAACTTCCCAGTCAGCTGGTTCCAGCCTGCACTGTTGCACAGGGCTGCAGGATTTTGTAGTTGCCTTGGTTGAACTTGGTTCCTTTCATCTCATTTCTCCAGCTTCTGAGGTCCCTCTGAACTGCAGTGCTACTCTCCAGAGTATCAATGGTTCATCCCACACCCCCAATCTTGTTGAGGATGCACTCCATTCCATCACCCAGCTCACCCGGGACAATGTGGAAAGGTAATGGCTGGTCTCAGTATTGACCCCCAAGGAAACTGTATGCCACCAGGGCTTCCACAGCACTGAACAAAAACATTTGAGGCTGGCCATCCAAGTAACTTTCCATGCACTCACAAGTCCAAACACCCTGATTGTATCTTGCCCTCAGCCTCAGAAAAATCCCTGTTGCTCCCCCCTCGCCCACAGAGCCATCTGTCTCTTTAGAGAGGCCAATTAAAATGGTCAGGCATGATCTGTAAATTTGTGCTGGTTGCTTCCAGTTTTCTTGTGCTTCCCATGCCTGGACATGGCTCCCAGGAGGATATGCTTCATCATATTTCATCATCTCCCCTGCCCAGCTCCAGCCCTGGGCATTGGACACACCCCTGCCCAGGGCTGGGGACAGACTAGGACATCAGCTTGTGGGTGGACCTGGCTCGGAGGACCTGTGGCCAGGCAGGACTGGGCCTTGGCTAGCTGGAGACCAGCCCTGCTGTGTCATGGCTGAGCCAGGGGCTGGTGGCCAGAATAACGTCCTGGCTTGTGGGCAAGGTGAGAGGAGCCCTGGGGAGGCTGGTGAAGGGTGGTGGATGAGAGGTATCTGCACAGGCTTCAAGATCTGGAGGAAATCATGACCAGGAGAGAAAATTACAGCAGTATAAGGCCGTAGAAAGGAAGAGAATGAGGATCACAATTTTCAGTCCTTCACAGGAGAGTAGGCTGGGTATACTTTGCAGATCCAAGTAATTTCTATACTAAGCCACCCTGCCATGGAGGACTTGACCACTCATCTGGTCCTGCTGCAGCTGATCCCTCCAGACTCTGGATGGTCAGAGAGGAGAGCCACCGTGAGAGCTGGTGTGCTGCTCATCAGTGCTCACCTGCCCCAAAACAGCAGGGGCATCACGTGTGAAAAGTGCCATCACACTTTACACACATACACACTCCTTGGGAAAAAAAGCAAAGAAAATCATTCTAGTTTCCACATCTTTTTTGTTCTATTCCCCACTTACAATGCAGTTCTGTAGGACAGGTATAAAGAAGCCTCTGCCAACAGTTTCCACAACATTATTCTGACAAGCACCTCAAATTAAGCACTCTGGGCAGCCATTTGCCTGATTTCTTACCTTTACACTTCCATGAAAGGCTGTACATTCCTGTATGGCCAGTAGAATTCTCTGTTTGGTGTAGAAATAATGGCCTTGATGTAAGAGGTACTGTAATGTCACAAGAATTAATAAACAAATGCCTATACCTCATATGCCCTCAGGATAAGGCAAGAAAAATAGTTAGAAAAGAAGTCTTTAACTAGAATGATGAATCCTCTAAAGGCAGCATTGCGTCCATCGATAAAACGTAGAATCAGACAAGGGCATGTGCTACTGTAAACACAAATTTGATCTTCTGCATTACTGTGCAGGTTTTGTCTCAGAATTAAATTTCTACGTACTAGCTGGCATGGGGCTGTGTTTTGCATTTGTCATGAAACGTGTTGATAACAAAGGGGTTTTTAATTATTTTTGAACAGGGCTCACACAGTATCAAGGCCTTTTCTGCTCCTCACCCCACCCCACCAGTCAGGAGACTGGGAGCTGGGAAGGAACACAGCCAGGACAGTGACCCCAGCTGACCCAATGGATATTCCATAACATGTGGTGTCAAGCTCAGCATACAGAGCTGGGGGAAGAAGAGGCAAGGGAGGCAAGTTCAGAGTGATAACATTTGTCTTCCCAAGTCACTGTAAAACATGAAAGATCCTGGCTTTCCTGGGCATGGCTGAACACCTGCCTGCCTACCTGTGGAAAGTGGTGAATTAACTCCTTTTTTTTTTGCTTTGCTCCTGTGTGCAGTTTTTGCTTTACCTATAACTGCCTTTACCTGTACCCATGAGTTTTCTTGCTTTTACCCTTCAGGTTGTCTCCCCCATCCCACTGGGGAAAGAATGAGTGAGCATCTGTGTGGGGCTGATCTATCTACCAGGGTTAAACCACCACAATTACTAATATCCTGTATTTCCATACCTTCAGCACTGTGCTCAGCTATCCTGAGTGACATGGGGTACTTGTTATAACATGTGCAGAAGCACTTTTATCATGTCCTTCCTCCACACCTCCACTTTAGGAATTTGTTGTCAAATATCAAGGGGATTAGTTTCAAACGTCAAAAGCAGATGTGAAGTTATGAGCAAAGTTGTTAGGTTGGTTTTTTTTTAGGACATACATAAACCTGCATTTCAAAGACTTCAGATAAAGAAATATGAATCAGTTCAGACCATTCCTGTTTTGCAAAGCTATTTAATATTCTAGACTGCTGGTCTGCAGGCATCCAAATGGAATGCTAATTATCCACTTTCTTCCCCAGCTAAAAGCTTCACTGAGGCTGACAGAAGGAAAGGCACTAGACTGTTGAACAACAATACCATGCTTTCAGTGAGAAAGACAACTATAAAATGTTTCCTGCAGCCTAATTCTTCCAGCATCAGCTGATCCTTTACTAGTCCCTACTTGACACCAATTAATCTCTCCTCTGCAGCTTACTATTCCCCAAGGCCTTAACAGTCATTCCTTTACTTTATGCTGGATTTAAAATGGAGGTTGGGAAGAACATATTGAGTCTCAAACACAGCCGAGAAATACATTAAAATTCCTCCAAATCTGATGAGATATCTTTCATTCCAGTCTTTCCTTGCCAAGCAAAGGTATTTCCAAGGTTGGTAGTTCACTGGAAGGTGCCCATCTTCTTGTCCTAAAAACAAATAACCCAACTAAAAAGCAGATGGGAGTTCACCACATAATGCCAAAGTTCACGTGTGTCAAGCTGAAGAGATACCAAGGTAATATAATGCATAATTTTTACTGTGTTTCCCCACCAAAAATATTTAAGCTGGATTTTTGGAAGGCCAGAATATTTAGGCAAGGTTTGTCAGGAGGGGTAATATTACATTATACATTTAGAAATAGTCAAACCTTGGACTTTGCACATCCATAATGTACATGCATGAAAGATTTTCTTTTTCTCTAGCAAAAGACATTAAATCTTTTGACAATTTCAGGTAATTTCCCTTGGACTATGGTAATCTAAATATATATTTTATGATGGCTTTTGTTAATGATTAAGAACTGTCAATATCAGCATCTTGCAAGAACATTTTTATTCTATATATTAATGTATTGAATAACATATATGTTGTGTTATTCATGTTAACATATATAATATAGCCTATTCATAATGATAATTTTTTTCCTATAAAATGCTGAGTTCCTTCAGACATATACTACAGATTAGACTTTAAGTATACATTCCACCTATTTATTAATAAACTTTGATGCTTTTGGACATCAGTCCATAAGTAAAAATGCGCAAGTTAACAGTATAAAGATTTCTCTCATCACTGGAGAGGCAAGTTATCATAGTTCATCCTCTGGGAGATAAGTACATGAAGTGGACTCCAAGCCAAAGCATGGACCTCCTGTCAGTGTTTCCTCTCTCTGGAAAAGTAAGGATTCATTTGAAATGGACCCTTTTATGTGTCCCTAATAAGTACTGAGGTTGTGGCTTCAAGAATTGCAACAGTCTTGCAACACCTCATTCTGTGAAATAAGGAATTCAGGCTGCTGTCTTCCTTTTTCCTCTTCTATCAAGTCCTGACCACACCATTCCTATTTGGTTCCAATTCTCAGATGAGAGAAGTCATCAACCTATTAAAAAAAAAAAACAAACTAACCAGAAAAAGATGGGTAACTTTCTATTGGACTGTGAAACAGAACTGTTTATGCAAGAGTTCAAAAAGTATCTTGGCCAACACAAAGAAGGATACAGGGTTAGGATTTCTGGAGCTGGGAGGAAGGGAAGAAAACATCTGAGATGGAGAAGGGAATGACAGACCTGGTCTTTTGGAAGGTACACTCCATTAGAGCCACACAACACAGGCTGGGATTACACAGTGAGCAGTGGTTCTTCACAGAGGTTCAGTTAGGGACTTCTCTGAATTCCAGTGTCTCTTTTCATGTTTTATTGATGTTTTCTTCTAAATTTTAATATCTTCTGAATATGCCCAGGAAAAAAGGTGTGGAGTGGCACTGGCAGGAGCCAGAGCACATCCTCCCTGTCTCCCTCCTTATCACAGTTGCACAGCTCATTTCAATCTGGAGTGGTTTTCAGCTGAGTGCCTTCACTCTTCCTGGTCTTTCTGAACTCTCTGGTTCCATCAACTGTCTGAGTTCCTAAGTACAGCAGAAGCATCCACTGATCAAAGTTTTTAAATAATGTTTGCCTAATGCAGTCTACAATGGAACATAAGCATCCGTAAGTCTCCTCCTACCAACATTCCCACTTTCTTCCAAGTCTTTACACTTTCAGACTCAAGGGCCTTTTTCCTCATTTGCACAGATTCAGCTCTGCTGATTCTGAAAAATAAAAATATTATTTACACTTCATTTGTATGTGCTCAGTATGAAGAATTAGAACAACAGCTGAGAAACTGTGTTTTGTTCCGTGGCCAATATGGCACATGTAAAACTTGTGGAGCAGCAGCTGAAAGCCTGTGTTTTTGGTTTTGGGACCAATTTGACATCTTTTAGCAATTTTTTTGGGCAGCAATTCAGAAGGCTCTGATACTTCCCCCTCCCCAGACACCAATCTGGTATCTTTCTATCTAAGTTTTTTTACACCTTTTGTCTGTGGAAATCAATAAACAAAGTCTGAAAATAATTTTCTCTGCAAAAATAAACTGTTATGGAAATTTCTAGTATAATTTTTGGCCAATGTATAACTTAAATTCCAGGGTTTTCATCTTTCCTTGCCTATGTGATTTTATATTTATTATACTTTATCTTAAAAATTTAATTACTTTTTCTTTTGAAATATGAGTCTTAAGATGGATGTGTTCCAGGCACAGTCTAAGTGAATAATTAGCAAAATTTTAGTACAGAATTTGAAAGGTGATTGCTGAGGCTATTGAGAATTTTTTATAAGGCCTCAGATATTTTTTATGTACCTGTTCCCTTTAATGTAGTTTTTATTCATGCTATTCCTGAAAAGTGACAAACACCTCTACCTTGTAAATGGAGCTCACTCTGAATTTAAAGCTAGTGCCTCTCATGGTAATCCTCTGAGCATTTTTGGTCTCCCAGCCACATGTAAGAGATTGACTATATTGCAGCTCCCATATTTAAAAGCCTTTTTCCAGCAAGGAATCTAATCCGAGGGTAAAGGGTATAACATGTACTTTTACTAACCAGGGATGAAAATAACTTCAATTTTCCATGGATATCAAACAGTGTTTTATATCATGATAATAACACTTTGTTTTATCTGATGTATCCTAGACTAAAACATAACTGAGAAGATTGTAGGTATGATTTTAAATATTTTGCTTCCCCTTGCTTTTAGTTATTGACATGTCTCGTTTTGCACTGCCGCTCTCTGTTGTGTTTAACTGAATATCCTAAATAAAAAACTGAAAAAAGGAAAAGAAAATTCTTTTCAGAAATGGCACTTTGCTGGCAAACTTACTTAATTTACTTCAATACAACATATTTGTTTAAGTAGAGTTTAAATTTCATTTTTGAAAGACAATGTCAAATACATCTTCCTGGAGAAAAAGACCATTCCACCATCTCAAATATATGACAGCAGCACACTGCAGGAAGAGCATGGATTATTATTACATTACTTTAGTTACTACGTTCATTGTTTGTTGACTGTCATTGTACAAAATTCTTTATAAAATGTAAAGATGTAATTTTTTCAGTCCAAGAAGGCTGTCCAGAAGTCTTTAGTAAGTGCAACCATGTAAGTCTCTTAATGTGGCACCATTTACAGATATTAGATACGTCAGTAAGAGAAATAAAATGAAAGGGATATCCACAAATGGTGTTGAATTTTGGCTTTATAAAAAAATAAACACCTCTTGAGTATGTGGTAAATGCATAAGATACAGAAAAAAATAGGAAACATCTCATTATAGAATAATTGTTCTCCTCCCTCTTCATCTATGAACATATACAGGATACACACAGGCTATTGTTCTTTTCCCATTATGAGCTAAACAGCCTGAATTTCCTATCAAGTTTCAACAAATTTTAGTGTTTGTGGTATGTTTCCTGAGCAAACTCCTGTGAAGCAGTAAACATTATGGCAGCCCAGATTTTACCTCTCTGACAACATTTAAGTTTTACATGCTTACTCTGAGATAGATATCGAGATCTATTTTCAAGATAAATTATTTAATTTCCCTTCATAAAACTGTTTTATGGGCAAGATACATGAGCTGCTTTGAAAAAGGGTTTGGGTTTTTTTTTCTAGAGATTTTTCACATCAACAGATCAGCCTCTGACATCTCAGGTTAAGCTATCTCAGCATAATTACTGATACTACAGGGTTTGCAGGAAGCAAAAGGAGCACTGTGAAGGTTTCAGGTCAAATATTAATCTACCTGACAGGAGCATGTCTGGAAAGTTTCATCTTCAGCATTCCAGTGGTGTCTAAATCCTTCTCACCTGCTGGAATGGCACTGATTTCCAAATTACAAGGTAATTTACAATTTAAAATTTGCATTTAAAAGTCTGTTTGAACAAGAGGTTTTATTTGTTTCCTGTAACTCTGTAAATTTACTAGGGAGCAAGGGCTGGAAACTGAGTGTTACATATTTTTTTAACTGTTTCATAGTTTCTTTTTCCTGCTTCAAAAAAAACTAGGTCTCAGATGCAAACTTCTAAAAGTAATTAAAAGATACCATTTCTCTGGAAATGGATAACACCTATTTAATCTATGTACATGGCAGATTTTCTACATTGGGGTAAAAAACCACAACAGTAGCTTTACTGTTCCAAAAAGCAGTTCCTCTTTAACAAAAAATCAGGCAGAATTCGGAATATTAATTCTGTGTGGCAGTTTAACAGATGCATTATGTCAAAGGAATAAAATATTTCTACCTTGAAAAATTTTCCATGCAAAGAACACTTTAAGAACCTTACCTGTTTTGTTTCTCTAAAATTCAAGGTAAGATAATAATAATAA
>VZRF01004598.1:269531-346170 GCA_013396875.1 Vireo altiloquus | reverse complement strand
TCAGTTTTGCTTTTTTTTTTTAATTGTTATTATTTCTTCATTGCTTCAGCACAAAAGGATAAGGTATGGTTAGCTTACAAAGCTGGAATATATTATGGGAAGTGGAAAAAGATAATTTTCCTGGAACACGGAAATCCAGAGCAGATGGAGGTCTCATGAATACAGTATCAGACATTTCAATAATGGTTGAATAATGGATCAGCTACAATTAGTTCCTACAAGCATAATGGAACAGGTCTTATTCCTCTGCTCCATACTCACAGATGTATGTGCAGTCCTCAGGATATCTCTTTCAGTCTGTTTTCTATATTATCTCATAATCTTAAAAGAACATGCAAAAATATATCTCTGGAATATTGGCCAATGTAAGTTCTAAAATATATGAAATCAATAAACAGGAAAAACTTTGCTTAATTTGATATATTTGCAATATTTAATTTATAATTATTTATTATTTAAGTCATTTTACAATCTTTGAAATACCACAGCTTTTTTGTATACTTATCCTCAATTGTTCTTCATAATTCCCAAAATTCCTCTCATTTTCTTGTAACCAGGTAATACAATCTGATGATAAATTATTTGCTAATCGTCACATAACATGCTATTATTGAAGAAAAAACTATTCTGATCTGCTAAATCCATTTTATGTTAATGTAAATCTGTAAATTTCAGAAAAGTTACAGAATTAATTTATGCATGAGGCCCCATCTCTTACATCTTCATTGATTAGGAGACACTAGCTAAAACCCTCTTATTTTATATACTTACACATATAAAACTATATATTACTAATAGGTCAGTTCAGTAGATATGTCAGATGAGTTGTGTGCAAGGGCAGTCGATTTTACCCTTAAACTAAGGGTAGAATCAATTGTAGAAATAATTTTGTTCTCCGTGCTCACATTGAATTTATCCAAGAATTTTTAGTAAACGTTGGCTCCATTTCTCAGTATTTTAAAACCATCTTTAAGGCATTTTTCTGGAGGAAATTATGGGATTCTTCAGAAGACCAGTTTGTGTAAAACCTGCCTGTTTAGAAAACTGAGATAACCTAAAATTGCACAGCAAGAATTTTCTCTACTAGCTTAAAATATAAGCTAGAGATACCTACAGCTGATGTAGTCATTCTCTTCGAGCTTGTCCGAAGAGGGATGTAAGGTCAAGACTCATCTGGTCCAGTTTATACTGAAATTAAGTGGATAAAGTGGGCAAATTTTTTTCCCAGTGACTATGAAGGGAGGGAGGATGACTAGGCTGACACATAAATGTCTATATCCTAGATAACTAGAACTAGTTGCTATGTCTCCCACACTACAGGTCTCAAAGAATTACCCTTGTACTCAAGCAACAAAAAAAAACAATTTTCAGGTTGTTTCTAAAATGAGGGGAAAAGTCGTATATATGCACAGTACTTGAAACTATAACGGGAGAACAGAACATGTTAGAATTGAATGTGAACAAATCTGGACAGACTGAAAGAGAAACAGGCATTGGTTAAAACATTTAGGATGAAATGAGATTTGTAACATAATTTCTTAAGGTATTATTCTGTGCCTAATTTTATTCATTTTGTATAAAAATAATTTGTGCACATGATTAAGAGACTAATCGGGCCTCTATGAAAACCACACTGTACTGTGGGTGGCTCTTCATGACACAGCAAGGAGGAAATCTGTGTCATGTTGGCCAACTCAGTTATCTAAGGCACCCCCATCACTGAGAACAGAAATAATGTCCAGGAGTCGGATTTGATGATCCTTGTGGATCCTTTGATGTCCCTTCCAGCTCCAGATATTCTATGAGTTAGGGTCCATCCATCACCTCTGTCATTTCTATTAGTCACCCCAGAAGGCCCAGAGGAGAACAAGCAGGGGATGTAATTTTATCATCAAAAGTTACATTCTAAATAGAATTTTCTATAAAATAAGTTTTCATCATCTTGAAATAGCAGAAGGCAAGAAAGACCTGAATATCCTTATTCAGTCAAAGAGTGTCATGTGACTCTAAGCAGGCAAAAATAATCCTAGCATGCTTCAGGCAAAGTGATAGAAATAGGGATGTGTTGATGCCATTATATAAGGTGCTAGAAAATTCTCCTCTGAAATACTGGATCCAGTCCATGTTCAAAAACTGTGAATTTAAACTAGAACAAACTTGGAGAATAACCTCTATACAGATCTATAAAATGAAAGTGGAGATAATATATATGAGAAATCATAAATATCTGTAAGCACATATGGTGAAAACCATCAGGGAGAAAAAAGAGCTATTAAGCTAATAGATACTGTTGGCACAGTAGCGAAATGGTGTAAAACAGTCATAAATACTTTTAAACTGCCAGTTAGGAGTTTTCTAATACCAGGAAGAGCTTTCAACCAGAAGCAGGAGGGTGAGAAATCTTAGCCAATTTTATAATGAGTCTTGCAGCATTTATAAACAGATTTCAGTTGCCTATAACAACAGGGAGCAGGGCTTTATGACCCACTAAGTTTTTCCGGCCTTATGCCCAAAGATGCAGAAGGCACTGGCAAAAGAAATTCTGCTTGTTCATTTAAATGGGAAGTTTTCACAAAACTTTTATAAGTATGGACACTGGTAATATGTTTACTTTCATGGTATTAAATGAATGCACTCATTGCTCACTGTTATTTTGAAAATCACTTATTATACTTTAACATTATTTTTAATTGTAACAGTAAAATTAATCATTTTCATTTATAGTTGGACTATAAGGGGCTTGGATGTCAGGTGTGCTTCCTATTCATATATGTATTCATAAGGCAAAAGAGAAAGGAGAGATGCTTAGGTTGGTTTTCTTTGCTTACTCTTTGGCTTTTCCTATGTTGCTATTTGTTGAAACACAGTTTTATTCACTGCAGGAAAGTGTTCCACCTTTGTTCCTGAGAACAGTAGTACTTGAGCCCTTGAAAGCTGAATAAGCTACATTTGTAAGTATTAAACAAATGCCATGTAATTGATTCTTTGTGTTTTGTTTAAGGTAATTTTTGTCAACATTGTTTTGCTTAGTTATGTTTAATGAGGAATTAAGTTAATTTTTATAAAAATTAATAAAATCAGGAAACTCATGTAAGTTATTCATTACTATAGAAGCCATTTTAACAGTCTCTTAAAAAAAAACATAAGTAAAAATTCTTTCATTGCTTATGTCAGACAGTATGTTTTCCAAGTCTGGTTACAGATGTGAAGATCAATAGCCATGAAGTGTTTTTAATTATTTCAGTATCTATGAAAATAATATAATAATAGCAATAAAAAAAATTAGTAATATCTATCAGCACTCTCTCATTTATATCACTACCCCCTACTCTGATTTTTTCTTTCTTTTTCTTTCCAGTTACCCTTTGGTTCCCCAAGTATATTCCAAATTCAGTCTATACAGATAGGTGGCTGGAGGTCACAGAAATTAAGTGGTGAACAAGGTGAAGTCAGCGGAATGAACATGAATTTCATTTATATTCATCTCATTGAGGAGGACAAGATATTAAACAAATAACAAACTTGTTTTAGTAGTGATCTAGAAGACTGAGTTAGCAGTATGGCTGGAGATGGCGGATGGCACTAACTAAAATTAGGATTTTATTAAGCAGTGGTACTTACTGCTATGTTCAAGCAGAAAAACAGCACAAACAACATCTGCTTTCTCAGATAACTCCTATCATTCTTTCTCTGAAAGAATAAAGTGTACTGAAGATTTAAAGTTGTGGAAAAAGCAAAAAGATATTAGGTCACTTGGCCTAAATCCCAGATTAAGTCAACCACTGCCCAGGGAAGACAACCCTGAATTCCCAGCTCTCAAGGAGCCATGCCAGCCACTAGGAAACATCATTTCTTCAGTTGATTTAAAGGAAAGTAACCAAGAAAAAGAACCTAAGATTTCAAATTATAGAAAGAAAAGCTTTGCTTTGTCTTCTAAACCTGAAGAGGCGTGTGGTGCAATTTTTTTGACGCATTTCAGGTCAAATTCTAGTTCTTAGGCACTAAATGTTACAATACTTTACTGCGGTTTGAGTTTTATTGAATAAAAAAGGGCCCACTACTGCAAAAGGATGAGTACTTTTTCCATTACAGCATACCAAATTGCTTTGTACCAGTGTGCTAAAGTGTACATAAAATCTGCAAGCCATCCTTAGGAGTGTGTGCAGATGTGTGCTGCTCCAATGGGTATGCCCCTAAAAAAGGTTGCCATTTACTCACATCCGGCTGGCCATTACGGCATCTTTTGCAGAATTTATTACCCCCACTTAAATTTGCTTACAGAGATGCTCACATGAGCACTGTGCATCTTCTGAAGTAAGGGGCGGTGAGCTGAAATATTTTGTCTAATGGAACTTGGCAGATTCAGCTCATTAGTACTTAAGCAGAACAGGCACCAGACACATATGAGCAATGACTGTATCCAGATCAGAAATAACCTGTTTGTTGTTTCCAGGGATGTATCTTAACAACACATTGTCAGAGAGTTTAATTCTTCGCTACATCTGAACGACATGTTTAGAAATTACAGACAGGAGGAGGATTGGAAGAGACCTTAACAGGCCAACTCATCCTTTTCTATCTTCATATTTCTATGTCATTCTTGACAGGTTCTCGTCCAACTTGTTTTTCAATAACCTCCAGTGATGGAAACTTCATCACCTGCCCAGGCAATGCATTCCAGTGCTGCAGTAACCTTTCTGTTGGGAGATTTTTCCTGCCATCTGATGTAATCTCCCTTGTGCTAATTAGAAACCCTTGTTGTAATCACAATACATTATTCATTTGGTCCACATCCCTCCTGAACTGTGCACCGAATCAGACATTAGCACTCCAGCTGACACCTTATTAGTGCCAAATACAACAAATATTTCAGCTGAATTAGAGATAACACTACTATTTACTTTTTTTTCAGAAAGGCATAACATTCTTGATTCTTGTCCTGCTTGTGAGCCACAGTACCTCTCAGATCTTTTCGTTTAGCCAGACATTTTTCAGTTTTTACTTACAAAGAGGAACTCTTTGTGTGTCCTTTTAGAATTGTGTCTGTTTTCTCTCTGTGGAGGTTTTGAAAAGCTGTGATCAGCTTGACCTCACGATATAGTCTACAATGAGCCAGAGACTGGACAGGTGACATCCTTAAAACCTTCAAAACTTGAAAAATTCTACAAGTCTCTGACTTTCTGAGATAATTTTGAACTTGGATTCTATTCTATCTATCCTATTCAAAGGTTGTCCACTGTTGTTGTGTCACTTGCTATTTTAATAAAATGATAATATCCTTGCAAAAAACAAAAAAAAAAATTGCAGAGTTTTTAATCCAGGACAAACCCTTTATTCTAAAACTGGATATATTTTTCCAGATTGACTATTAACCACTGCTAAAATACTAATAAAGGGTGGTAACTGCCATGTAGTAGGAGTGATTTTCCCTGCTCATCACAAGTTAGACATAAGTGTACGAAGTCTGAAACCCTCCCAGTGTTCACCAGTGGCTTCTCCAGGACACATCTGTGCTCTCCTCAGACTTTTACCCTCTCAGGAGATCTAACCAAAATACCATCCGAGTCCAGGTCTTTCACCCTCCTTCCCAGGGGTGTATGATGTCTCATCTCTTCAGTATTATTCCAGGCACTATTCCGAATTCCTACCCGGATGAGCATCAAAATGAAGCAGTAGCCACTAGGGCAGATGAGCCTCAGAAAATTCTTCTACCATCTTGGATTAAGAGTGTTGGCAGGGTACACAGTGCATGGAATGTCAAGGCCAGTACTCACATGCACCACTTCAACTCTCTTAGGACTTAACTACTAAATAATTCTGTCTTTCATATCCTCTTTAGAGTTCTTCGCTCATCTCACGGCCTCTTGCTTCTTTAACACTGGAAGCATAAATCACATGCTCTCAGTACCACCACGGTATCATGGAGGAAGATTCTGCCTTAAACAGAGAACATCAGACTCCAAGTAGCAACCAGCTGTAGTCAGCTTCAAAAACCCCTTTCCTCTTTTCCATCCCCCTTAGCTTCCTATGATACCGTATTTCTTCTAATTAGATCTGACAGTCAGTGATTGCAATTAAAGCCATCCAGACTGGTGTACTGTACCTTCTGTTCTCTAAATCTCTTTGTGAAAACAATGAATGGAGTCCTGCAGCTTTAAGCAGTAGGCTTTTTTTTTTCATGACTCAGCTATTACAGAGTCATTCAAACTCACCAGCTCCTAGGTTTCACATCGCATTATGGCCTCCATCATCAAAGTGGATCATTTCTTTGCTCCAGTACCTCAGCAGCAGAGTTCTGGGAATAAGAAAGTGATTTCTGTGACATCTCTGGTTTGGCTGGGAGATGAAGAGCTGAAAATGAGTCCAAGACTTCATTTCTTAATAGCTTTTACTTTTCAGGAAAAGTAGCTAATGAATTTTCTCTCATGCAAAAGTACATTTTTCCAGTTTGAACATGGTCTCTAAAAACTGCAGTAATTATTTCAAGATTGTTATTTATTTAGGTGTCAGAGTAATGGAAGACAACTCAACTATATTAATGTATAGATACACAGTTGTTACAAAACAGGAACACAACCATGTGATGGAAAAGGGTGGAGAGGAAAAAAAGTTAACAGCTTTGTTACTGTGCGTAAATCCAGTCTAAAGCTCTCACGGACAAATTAAGAGAAGAAACAATAGTTTTCAGCTGTGCCAGTGTGGCTTTGTAGCCACTGCTCAGGTGATGTCAGGGACGCCTGTGATACTGGAGTGACAGAAGATGTAGCAAAGGTGCATCAAAATGGCAGAATGGACACCCCCTTGTACATGTAATGTCTTTTCTAGAGGGACTAAGGTCTGTTCAGGCAGCTTGTAGCAGTCAGGGCACACTGTTAATTTCTGTTTCTGCCATCAGAAATATCCCCTTGAAAGATCTCTAAGATACCAAAAAGGAAAATCCACTTCTGTCTCTACAGAACTCTCATTAGGTAACAATCTGGGAAAGGTGATGTGATGGTACAGTTATCTTCCTTTCTTTGCATCTTCTTTCCATTAGCTGAAAAGTCTTTACAAATGACATGAGATTGTCTTCACTGAGATTTGTTTAAGAAGTTCAATGTAGGAAGCAAAATTCAAAGATTATGATCTTCAAATTTTGAAGATTCAAATCTTTTGGGAGTTATGTAAGTACCTGTTATTTCCATAAATTATAATTTGGGACATTTCGAGACAAATGTTCTCAAGAAAAATTGTAAAACTACTCTAAAACTTAGTAAAATTCAACTATCTGTGCATGCAGAACAATGTGTTTATTTGCTAGGTGGAGGAAAACAACCCAAACAACGCTCGGCATTAGAAGGTTTTAAATACTTGTTTTCCCTCCCTCCCCTACTAAATCCTGGGATCAGCCAAACCTGTGTGTGTTTTTATCTGAGCTGAGTGACAGCATTGTAAACCTAACCTCATCAACATGCTGTAAATGGTTTGAATTAATTAATTTCCTCTGGAAATCTGTTGTATCCTGGATTCTGCTTTAACCCCCTACGAAGAAGGCCCAACGTGGAAGTATCAGTTAGCACCACAAGCACAGCTCAGTGACAACTCTGTTGTTAATGAAAAATGGTTGCTGTTCCATGTGGAAGCCCATTGATGTCGACACGGCCAATGCTCCTGTGAGCAAACATCTGCTCTGTGTTAGATGTTAGCTCTAATTCTCAGTCAATATTTTTGGACACTGCTACTGTTGGTAATTTAGTGATATTACCTGGGTGTTCTTCAAAGCTGTTTTTATGTATGTAAAGCACGTTTATTTTGTAATAATTTATTAATATTACTTCAACTTATTTTGCCATGTTGTTTGGGTTTGTAAAGACACACATCATTAATACCCACATACTTGTTTAAGCTCCATTTGATTCTCTTAAATGTTCCCATTTGAAGAACACTATCACTGTTCATTTGTGTGTTCTGTGCTCAAATCTGCCAAGATATGGTAACAGAAGTATATGGAAAGAAGATTTCCCCACACTCAAAATAACATTATAAAACTAAGCCTAAGTAATCCACATCATAGGAGCAAGGGGACAGGAGACAAGAAATATCCACTCTGTTGAAGTTTAAACACTTCTCTGCGATGCCTGTAGTTGGAAGGTAGCTCCACCAACAGCTGATTGCTGACTGTCTATTGTTCTGATAGAATTTTTTTATAAAATAAAATACATTTTATACTTATTTGATAATAAGGAAGGAGCTGCCGTCTACCACACATTTGTAAGTAAAACTATAATGGAACCCATGCTGGTAATATTACAAATGATAAAAGTTAATAAGAATGTTCTGGCAGTTCAGAATAGTGAACTTAATTGATTCAGCAGAAGAATTACACTGCTTGAGAAAAAAGGTGTCAGCATGAAGAGCCTGTTAGATTAAGCAGAACCATTTGAAAGATAGAGCAACAAGGGAAAACAGAACTCAGGTTAGGAGTAATTAGACTAGTACATTTTTCCATCTGGACATTTGGATTTTAGTGGACGGGGAGGCAAAAAAAGCTTGTGGAGGCCAAGGATGGGAGCAAGAGACAGGAGTGGGGGGTAGATAAAATTAAAAGTGGATGAGGAGTTAAAATAAGAAGTTAAATGAGGGGCAAAGTAAGAAATTAAATTGTGAGTGGAGGAAGTATTAGGACCTGGCTTGAATGCCAGGTGAGGCTGGGAATCAGGTGAGAGAAGATTTTTAAATTGGGTTGAAGTTAAGTGAAGACTTCATGAACAGGAGGCAAGAACCAATGTACTGTGACCCTGAGAATGGCTGGACTAAAGGGATTTAAAAGAGATGTACTAGGGAGAAGAAAATCATGCTGGTGCCACTGAGAGGAGGGTACAGGTGGGGAGGAAAAAATAGAAGGTTCTTAGTAAAAAGCTTTAATTATCTATTTCTTAATTTTAGAGGGCATTACTCTGTATCTTTATTATTTTAATGAGGGGGTGTAGTGGTGAGATGTGCACTGTAAATCTAGTTCATCAGAAGGGGGGCTGTGGTTTGAAACACAGTTACGCAATGAGGAGATCTTGAACATCCTCTTTTATAAAGAATCCTCTGTTGCTATGGAGGCAGTTTCAAAAGTCCTTTGTTAGAATATGTGTTTTCTGCTAATAAAATAAAAAGAAAGAGGTCACACATTTTTGGCTCAAAGTCGATAACCCAGAAATAAAAAAAAATAAAATATATCACTGAAGGGGTGGAGAATCAGAAAGTCAGGCCAAAGCATGCTGCCCATAGGGAAAAGACTGTCTGTTACTAAGGAAAGAGGAGACAGGTAGGAAACAAAGAGTGTACATTTTAAGAATAGTTTCCACTTTTTACTGGTTATCTATTTGCAGAATGAGAACAATCTTCATGGGGAGGTGAAGGGCAAGCCTGCTCTTGCAGTCAGAAAATCAGACTTATGCAAACTAAGGATGAACTGAAAGCTTCAGAAAAATCCATCTATCTGTTCCAGAGGGCATCTTTCTCACACTGCTCAGAAAGGTGTCTGAGCAGTTTCCAAGGAAAGAGAAACAGGCAGTTCATCCCAGGGTCTTACCCTTTTCTTACTCCACAATACCAAGAGGCTGTGTTTCCCATTAGTCTGCAGTTCAGGCTCTTAAAGAAAAGGAAAGCGGAAGGTGTGGGCTTACTTTTTAAACTTATTTTTAATGAGTTAGAAACCCCTGGTCGTGGGTCACCAGTGAAAAATCTGCCTTGGCAGTTTTGTGCTGGAGAAGCTGCATTGCTTCTGGGGAGCACTGCTATCAGAGAGGACCCAGCAGAGCTGGCATGAGCCAGAGAGTCTCTTGCTGAAGACCCTGGAGCAGGGATGGCACCCTCCAAGGCAGGCAGGGCCCATGTGAGCCCCCTGCACTGCTGGGAGGGCTGCAGCCCCACTGTGTGTTTGCATCTGAGGCTGGGGAGGAGGGGCACACGCTGCTGTGAGAGGGGCCCGTGTGGGTGGACTGGGGCTGGAAAGCATATGTGAAAAGCAGATGTGGTGTGTGTTCCCGAGCAGAGCAGAGTGTGACAGCAGGGGCTTGGGAAAGAAGTCTCAGTAATGACTGTGTTAAGATATTTTAATAAAGAAGTTACCTAGTCTAAATAAATCCATATGTTTTGTAATCCATAGTCCCATTCTGCTTCAGCATCTGGCAATGTGGGGATTTAGCAGTGATAGAATTAATGGTATAGCTTCCTATGATATTTAATGGGGAGTAGAAAACAATTAATGACTTATTTTAAATGACAGATTCAAGAATAGTCTTCATTAAGGAAGGCTCACAATTAAAGGAGATTATGCTTGCTAAAAGCCAGGAAGAATTAAACTAAACAAGAACTTGGAAGAGGGATCCACATGCATAAGTAGTTTGTCTTTATGTACTATTATAACTAGGAAGGCTCAAAACTTGTCATAGAAGTGATTTGGGGATGAAGTGAAACATTTTGGCTAGATTTTGTTTTCTGTGCCAAAAGTACCCATTTTCTCTGACTTCTTTTTAGTTTTGCCAATCTTTTCCTACCCTCTTAATTCCTTTTCCCACAAGCAAGAAGCAACTTTGTCAAAAAAGAGCAGGGAATGGACATGGAACAGGTGGTGTGGGGGCTTTTTGCTAGAAAATACTGACAAAAAGTGTTTCTAATTTGCTTTCTTTACCAGTGAATTTTACAGGAGAAATAAATAACAGTTATGTCCTCAGTCTCTGTGGATATACTAGGTCAAGTAGCTTGTACACAGAGCTCCTGTTTGCCTCTAGTTCTAACCCTGTAAAACCATAGAATCATAGAATGTCAAGGAGTTGGAAAGGACCCCAAAGATCAGCTGATTTTTTTGTTTCAAGAAAACAAGGCACAGCTTCTAGGTGAGCATTGTCAAACTTTTGCTTCTTATTTTAAAGTAGATAGTTCTTTAAAACAGCGACTGAAGAGACCACTGGAAAGAAAACTGAAAATTATCCCCTTTAATCATTAGGAATATGACAATGAATATTCAAATCTGCTCTTTTCCCCTGACTTTTATCTTTCTCTGGAATTGCACTCAGTGCTATTTACCATTTTCTTAAGGTTGACCTTAGAATTAGATTATGTGTGATGCCTCTGAAAATGTTTTGAAAGCATGCAGGTTCATAAGGAGAGTGATAGTTGCACTAGTACTTCAGCACAGTCAAGGAAGCCTGTGACCTCTTCAAAAGGGATGGGACACTGCCAAAGAGATTTAAATAATGTTGTCCAGAAAGCTGTTTATTATTTCTGTAGTTATCTGAATGCCCTTGTTGATGAAAGTGTTCTGCAATTTTCAGTGTTTGTTCACAATTTCACACGTTTTTTCCTAGGAGAGGGAAATACCTACAAATTTAATACAAAGTAAAAATGTGAAATATGAACATTCATAGCTTGCTAATCATCACTATAATAACCTTGTGTGTTCTAGGGAATTACAGTTGCCTAAGGGCCACAAAGTTGCTCAGCTATTTCCTACTGGTTTTGCCCCTTCAGGAAAAGGAGTGTCAGGACCTCCCTCTCCTCACTGGCTGGTTTGTAGGAGGGTGGGTTTAGGGAAATGATTAAAAAGAGTGAAATGTTACCTTGTTTTCATAGGTTTGCTGCCAGTAGCTAGCCCTAGGGGAGACAGGCATATTGGTAGTTAGAGCTTTGGCATGGCAGAGATCTCTGAATTTAAAGAAAAGTGCTTGCTCTTCACTCAGCCAGGCACCCCAGAGGCTTCAGTGGATGCAAAACAATGTGCTACATGCTGCTACAAACTTTTACATTCATGCTAGCTGGAACTTCCCCTGAAAAAAATGCAGTCCTGCAAGATTTGTGAAAAAAATTATTCCTGTCCCACTGCACAGGGTGAGGGAGGGAGGGAGGGAGGCTGGGATCCCCTCTGCTCCTACTGGAGCGCGGCCGAAGGAGGCAGCAGGATGGAGCTGCCGAAGGCTCAGCACAGCTCTCCACGCTTGGTGTCAGCTGCTGTGGAGCAGAGGGCACCTAGGAGCAGCTGCCAGATGGATCCAAGTGGTGATATAGGCTCCTTAATGGACACTGCTCTGTTGGGAGATTAGTGTGGCAGAATGCTGCCATATGCCTCGAACAAATCCCCTCCTCTCCCCTGACACACATATACAAACCCTTTTCCTGGGGAACCCACAGAGCAGAAAAGCATCTGCCTTTGGGGACTCCTGGAATGAAAACTGGTCTCGCTGGTGCTTTGCACAGGAGTCTGGAAACAGCTCTTGCCGTCACCTTTAAGCTCTTCTTTTTCTGTTCTTGTGAGTTCTGATATCTCCTGATTTGGCTTCAGAGATAGTGATGGGTGGTAAGGATACATTTACCTTCTCTCAAGATGCAGAATATTGTCCAGAGCTACTCAAGTTGCTCTGGTGTCTCTGGAACCCTGCATTCACTACAATGGATAATTTGTATGAGAAGATTTGTGCAGCTTGTTTACACACTCAGATGACCAGATCTGTCTGGGTATCGTAATCCCTGAATCATATTAGCAAGGATGTTTCTCTGCTTATTTTTCACGTCTTTGTGGCATGGGACATGGTCCTCTATCTGAGATCATCTAGAGGGTTTAATGGTTCTCAGCACTTTCTTGGGCATTGGCAGTCTCCATGCAGCCTCCACCTTCTGTGCCCCTTTGTCATTGCAGCTTTTGGTCTCACACTGCAGATCTTCAGTAACTTCATCTGGTGCAGGAGAGGGAGTTGCAGAGATGTAAAGAATAAGACCTTCCTAACTAAGCCACCTGATGTGTGGTTTCCTAGAGTTCATAGAACCATAGAATCATAGAGTGTCTTGGGTTGGAAAGGACCTTAAAGATCAACTGTTTCCATCCCCTCTGACACAGGCAGGGATGCTGATAGTTGTTATGGTTTGGCCTTGCTGACATAGATGGTACCTTCCAATCCTAGTGTAATAAAAGTAGGAAAACAGGTCCAAAACTGGAATATTAATGATACCATTAAAGGGTTTTGCTAAAGTAGCAGACATGCTACAGAGAGACACACCATACATTGTTAATGGCTTGTAAGACTTTGCCACTCCTAGAGGATTCCCCTCTTTGTGACCTCAGTTTCCCTGAAGTCTCTGTTATCTCATTCATCTGATGACATCTCTGTTATCTCATTCATCACTGATGACAGATGAAGCAAAAAGTGGCCATGCTCTTAATTTAGTTGTCTCAGTAAGATTTTTGAATCAACATTTCTCTGTATGCTGCCTCTTCCAGGCCTCTAATGAACAGCCTTTCCTTCTTCCAAGGATTGGACAATGTCATATCTAGCCCTGCTAGGCAGAAAAAAGCCATGTTCCTCAAACACAGTTGTAGGTAATACTAGGTATTACTGTTCTAGCAATACTGGAATGTCTGTTATATTTTACGTGAACAGATTTATCCAAAAAGAATAAAAGGACACTTTCTATTGCTTCTTTATCCCACTGCAGTGGGAAAAAACACATCAAATTTGCTCCTTCTGTGCTTCTGGTTCTTTTGCACAAATGTATTTTCCTAAAAGTTTTACTATTATGCCCTAGGGAGGAGTGTTAGTAGAATCCAAATATTTATATGTTTATTATTCTCTGCACATGCATTTCCCATTAACATCAATGGAATTTAAATGTGTACACAGGGAAGGGAAAACAAACAGTTAATGATCTAAGTGAGAGAATGGGAAACATAGGGCCTCCAGAAATCCAGTTAGCGGGGGGGAGGGGGAAATTATTTTCCTGAATTAATTATATATAATAGAAATGGGAAAGACCTGATGAGCTTGGATCATCTGTCTCTGCCCCCTGCAGGAAAGGGATTGTATCTATGTTTGTCTCTCACTCTTTGTGCATTATCTACTCTTGGAGACCTTCAGTGACAGTGAATCAAATGCCTTCAGAGCCTTTTCATCAGCAACTAATTACCATGACTATCAAGAAATGCTTTCCTGATGTGCAACTTTAGTAAGAGAACTGCTTCCTCAGCTTGGAAAATACATGGGGAGTTATTTGTGTACTTAACTATGACAGAGAAAGCAAAGAGATAGTGCTAGTTGATCATAGAATATCTCAAATGGGAAAGGATCCATAAGGATCATCAAGGTGCTCCCAGAAGGAGAAGTATCTCCTTGTAGGTCAGCTGATTTCAGAGTAGCCATGATGAGGAACACTGGAGCATTACAAAAACCACAGTTTTTCTTCAATTTATGTCCCTGTGAAAGGATATCAAAAATAAAGAAGTCCATCTCATAATGAAAGAACATATGTTGCAAAGTTTATTGTCTCCAAAACTTCCAAATAAGCAAAGAAATTATGAGTACTGAGTCACAGCAAGTTCACTGCTCCACCATGTTGATGTAAGCAGTGGAACAATCAAATCTGAGATACTTAAAGGTGTTCAGATCCCTAGACAGAAAATTAGGTGACAGAACAGCACAACAGTACTTCCCTTCCCATTCCAGTCCTTCTAACATTTCACTTGGTGAGCCCTGATGTCTCATTTAAACCAGTGGCAAGACACTTGAGCAGCGGGAGCCCTCCAGCTGCTGGTGCCTTCCCAGCACTGTATCAGTGATGTTATCAGTGCAGCCAAGCAGCTAATGGGCATCAACACACAGCACTGGTAAACTGGGCTCCCTGATGCAGATGACAGACTCTCAAGTGACCATGGAAAAGACACTTCTCACTGAACATCTAAAAATGTTTGTCTGTCTATTAATTGTGAGCGCCTTTCAGAGCAATGAACTATTCTGTTGGGAGGCAGGCATTCCCAGAAAAGCAGAGGTGGAGGAGGTGCATACCTCACTACCTCCGTCTTTGGGAGGGGTTGTTTCTTCTAGATGGAATTCTTTCTCTGCTTCAACAGTGGTTACTCAGGAATGTATTTTGAGCTGTTTTAAAAGCCAAGACAAGTTTTCCCCACTGTAAATTTAGTGAAGCTCGTATTATCTTGGAACTTCACTATAGTGCCCAGCCTATCTATTTTTCCCATTTCATTAAACTAGCAGTAACAATGTTAGGGGAACTTACAGGAAATAGGAAACCAGCTCATTTCTGGAACAGCAGCTGACCTATATACTCAGAGGAATAAGAAAGCTTTGATGTCAGGTTTGGAACAGAGAAGTGCATTTAACTGTCTAAGCTCAGAAAGACAGATAAAGTTGAAGAAGAGCCTTGGTGGATTAATACCATTAGGGATATTCATGATATGGCAGCGACACTTTTATTAAAGGGTGAAAAGTAATGCTTTACTTTGGAAATATAATTTTTCCTGATATTTTAACAGCTATATCTCTGGGATGATCATTATCCTTTATTCACTTCTTAAATTCATCATTATTTTTCCACAGTGGAACCTATTGAGGTTTCCATGGTATATTTCTAAATTGTTCTTGAAGGAATGAAGCAGAATATAGTCATTCAGAACAAATGAGAATTGATAATTAAGAAGAAATACTTCAGTAATTACAAGGTGGTTCAATTAAAGTAATAAAGAGAACCAGTTGTGATTGATCCATTCAAAGTCATAGTTTATTTTTACAAATTGGATTTGATTTCAGGCTAGCTGGGAACAGGCAAATGATCTCAGGGCTGCAAGAACCAGATAAAAAATCTAAATAATGAATTACTTGCATTCAACCTTTGCCTATTTTCAAGAGAGAGCTGTTGTTAATGTAACAACTCTACACCAGTGGTTCCACTAAAATTTCAACAGCTTTTTTTTAGTGGGATCTGGAGTTATTTTTTTATTTCCACTGAGTAATTTTATTGCCTATCTGTCAGACTCTATGCATAAATATATGCAGTGAAGGAAACAAAATCTCGCGAAGATGGGAGCTTGAGAAGGAAAAGAAAAAGAAGTCCCTGCTAGTTTTATACCTAGAGAACAGTTACAAGAAAGACTGATGGACATAGGCAGGCTGCTGTCAGGATTAAAAAGCCTGAAGTACTGATTTTATCATTAGTGATCCAGCAGTTTGCAGAGTTTTTGTTCACAGATTTCATGTACTGGTTTCTACACCTTAAGAATAATTTGAATAAAAGAAACTCAAAATGATACACATTAGAAATTGTGCCATCTCATTTGCTGAATTAAGGCCACAGGTTTAGATTTTCTTTCCATATGATGACTGAGAAGAGTCACAGAGCTCAGAAAGGCAGTGAGAAACCTCATACACTGAGAAAGGAGCTACTTAGAAACCCTGATTTCTGAAGTTGCACCCTGCTTTGAGATCCTTAGGCCAGCTCCAAGAGACCTCTTGGTGTATCTGAATCTAAAGATAAGGATTCCCTACAGAAATACATCAAGTACCATCTTGGTATGTAACTGATCACAGTTAGAGCTTGTCTTTAAACATCACCAGAACAGGGGCTTTTCTGTAACAAAAAGGTGATTGCACTATTCTGATCAGAGGAAGTGCAAAAGCCAGAATCTGTTCTTCTCCATCTGATAATTTTTAAATTTATGATTTTCACCTCAGTTGGCAGTTTCCTTCTGGAAAGAAACAGTTCTTCTAACACTTTACTCAGTAACAACATTCTGCAACTTCCTTGGTGAAGAAAGGATAGGTGATTGCCTAGGAAAGAAGGTAAATTTGCAGGGTTTTTTTGCCTTAGCAAAGTAAAAAAAAATCTGGAAATGAACACCTTTAGAATTTATATAATTCCATTGCTATGATAGAGGTCAGGAAAAAGAAAATATGTAGAAAAAAATGTCAGTTTTGAGCTATCACTTTCTCTCCTGCAAAGAATTTTCATTGTCTTCTATTTATCAGTGGTAATAAACCTCCCTGTATATTAATGCAGTAGGAAAAAGTTAAATATTTCTCATATTTGTTAGGTCATTACTACTAAAGTTGTAAAAAGAATTACTGAAAATTAATTGCCCATAACAGGATTAAGGGACTGTACATGTAAAGGTATTTTGGAAAATTTAATTATGTGTGACTTGTAGCATTTATGTGTGTCCAGTCAATAAAAGCTGATTTTTATTCTTCTTTACCTGTTACTCTCTCTTTTTAACATCCATCTCTTCTTTCATCAGAGAAGGAACATGAGAAAAAGTCATCAAACACAATATTCAGAAGCAGTTTTTGCAGGATGATTTGTCAAGCACAATGAATGGAACATTTCATTCCCTTAAGTGAAAGGAGTCTTAATTGATACTTGGGAGCAATTCCTTTGACAAGAAGAAGCTTTTACAAAGTTCTCCTACCCTATCCAGAATATTATTCAGTTTGGTGATGTTAAATACCAGAATGTAAATTAAATGTATTTTCTGCTGGGTCTGAGAGAGTAGAATTGCTGTACCTTGGTAGATGTATTTCAAAAAAGAAACATAAAGGAAAAAACAGCTCATATGAGAATGTGTAGAAAATGTTACACTGCTGGTCCTGTCTGCCTCCGGCGTCCCACCATGCATCAGAGTCCATACAAATTACTTCAAATACATTATTATTTATGTCTTTGCTATGTACAACATAATTCCCATATTTAATAGCATGTTTGTTTTTCAGATCTTCCTGCATAATGGAGTTGGGGTTTAGGTCTGTATCTATAGCAGGATAAAAGAAAATTATCTTTATTTTAAAATTCATTTTCTTGTAGTAAAAAAGCCGACATTGACAAATTATTTCAAATCAGAGAAACTAAAAATGCAAGATTTCAGAAGATGTCAAGAGACCATGTAGTCCATCCTGTTTTCTTGGAAGCATAAGAAACCAAGCATAAGAGATGAAAATGCTTGAAAAACCTTGCTGATTATCCCAAAATCTTTCTCATAGTAGAAGTCAGCTTTGTGGTCTTGTTGCTCCTACTAATTTCTTAGCATTGGGAGTTGAGTTAGCCATCTGTCCCTTTCTCTGGGGTCACTGCCATCCTCGGCAAGATTTCAAAACTCTTGCCAAGATTTTTCCTATTTCTTCCCTCATCGCTTCCTCTTCAGATTTAAAGACGTAATTTGTGTAGGCCTAGTGGAGCTCTATCCACTTAAAACAGCTATAATTGCCTTCCAATATTTTGCTGCCTCAGCCCTCAGGAAATTTCCTGTGGTCCACTTTAGAATACAGCAGCCCTTGCAGCAAGTGAACCTGCTGAAGGCAGCTCTCCTTTTCTGTCTTACTCTCTGATCCTTCTCTTACATACTCTTCTTGTGCAGGCTCTCAGCAGAACTCTCTCCCCAGCCTTTCTCTTTATTTGTCTCCCTTTTTCATCTCTCTTTGTCATCCACAAAAAGTGTTTGAGGTGTTTAGTGAAATATTTCTCTTGGTTGACAGGCTTTTTTGTCTCTTTCCACTGTGTCATCAGTGTGATGCCACAGGCAGATGGAGGGAGGCAACAGAATTGTTCTCTTGGCTAATCATTGCTTTGCTTATGTTATTAGCCTTATTATCTACATTGGTTCTTTAATGATTAAAAAACTCAGAAAAAAATTTTTTTCAGAATATAAGTGTGTACTTGTATACCTAAATCCCTCTGCCTATCATATTTTGACCCCAAATCTGTAGTTTCTGCTTTTAACATTAGATTGAACTAGACAGAACTGACTGGCTTAATTTTTTACACAAAAGACAATTTTAGTTGTTATTTTTAAAAATTAACATAAGAAAATGTCTAAAACAGGCCATGTTACATGAAATTAATGCTCTACATCAGGAGACAAATCATTAGATCTTCAAGCCTATAATATTACTTCAATTTCTCATTCACAGCTGCAGTGTAGAAATACCTGGTGAATCAATGTGAAAAAGCCAGCATGATCTACCCTTTGCTATCTGTTTTTTCTTCAAGCATTCCTCATATACAAGAATCTTGACAAAATGCAGTCTAGAAACACTGAAAGCCTCAAGTCAGGAAAAGCTCTGTTTCACCTGAGAATACAGTTCATTAATCTGCCACTGGAATACTGTCACCACCTGCAGTACACTGTGCTGCTGCTACTCAAATTTACATATTATTATAGAGCAGAGTAGGAAAAAGAGCTTTCTAAACTTAGAGGGATTTCAAGAGTTAAACCATATTTACCCCATTTAAACTTTACAAGTTCATTCCAAATGAAATGCTCAGGGATAATTAATGACAAGAGCTCCCAAGTTTTCATTTTGGTGGTTGCGCCAGCAGCTGCCAATTAACCCTATATAAATTACTTTGTGCTCAGTAAATTCTTTTATTCTTACCTTGAGTGAAAATGCAAAGAATGTACCTAATTCTGATGCTCTCTGGATATCTATACAATCTTAGACACCTTCATGTTCAAATGCTTCATAAGATATTTAACTATCCCATTTTGACTGAGAAAGAGGAGACATTCACAGATATGATTAAGCGACACAGAACATCAGTCAAAATCTAAAGCTTAACTAAAGTTTCCGACCTTTTGAACAGTCTGGGTAAAACCTCTGTGTGAAAAATCTTTTCCTGATATCCAAACTAAGAGTCCCCCAACTCAGCTTGAATCATACATCGACACAGAAGCACACTCCTGCTGAATTACATGGCATGCATGATATAATATTGTTATTTGTTTTATGCTGGTATGTGAAAAGAGGTGATACCTGTAACGCCTGGAGTAAGGAATGTATGTAGATTGTACTGCTGGTACAGAATACACACACACACACAGAATAAATTGCTCAACATCTCTAAAAGTTTTATTTCAAGTATTTCACATTGTTACAGCAGTTGCATATCGCACAATCTTTTTTCCTTTTTTTTTTTCCTTTTTACCTTCTGTTCTGAATTATGTCACATAGTGGGGCCCTTTGAAGTTTTTTAGTCTACAGAAACATTTAAGACATATTTGGATATATCTGATATCTTTTTATGTTCATATCACTACCTATTGCCATTGCAGTTGAAACCCTTTTGCTTAAAATCAGTAGAGTCCTTAGCAGACCCCTTGGCCCTCCCTGGTGCTCTCTCTGCTACTTGGAACTGCTTCGACACTTGGGGTCACTTGGGGCACTTCTTTCCATGGTTTCAAGGCTTCCTGACAGTGTACACAACACTGACATTCTGCTTCAGAAATGAGGACAAGGCACTTTGGAGGGGAAGGAGCAGTGCCAGGCCAGAAAGCTGCAAAGAACCCAAGCAATTTAAGCTTCCTACTCCCACTGCTTCTTTCTTGTTGCTGCACGAACATTATCCCTTGCTCAGTGACAGCAGTAAAAGAGCAGAAGGCTGTGCAGGTAGGAGGCAGAGAATGGCTACTCAAGCAATGCACTGCCTGTCCTCATCTGCCATCTCAGGCAGTCTGTCACTGTAGGCTACTGTTTACTTTGCCTGTGACTAAATAAGCCCTGTTGGTTGGGCTTAAACTACTATTCTTTCCCAATGGAAAGGCTTTGTGAAAAATGCCACCTTTCTCACTGCAGGTTTCAAGGCTTAGTGTTTTCCATAAGTACTTATAAATCACTCATAAGTGTTTTGAAGACCTGTGACATCGAGGATTGCTGATTCTAAAATAGGGTGAGCTTTTTTAATGCAAATAATGGCAAAGTCTTACAAAGTGCTTATGCAGCCTGACTTTATTTGACTTTTATTGTTTTTTCTACACAGATATCTCAGTTTGGGTGGTTAGTTACCACTATAGTTCAGAAAAACTGTCACTTCAGGATTAAAAATGTATGTGCAGCTCTCCTTTCTGAACACAGAGATGTTCCACAGCATCCTAATACATGTGCAAGAACTACACTGATGCTATAAGCCCTGTTGCCAGGATACTTTTGCAAGACATTTTTCTTTGCTTGTCAGTTGAAAATGGTGTGAAATAGCTGTTATTTAAAGTATTTCAAACTACTGTTTACCCATAATGCTTTAAGTATCACAATAGCTAGAAAGCATGAAGTGGAACATCAAAATCTATATGAACAATGCTTACTATTAATATTATACCTGCATACCTATTTCAAACCCCTCAGTGAGCTGAGAGAGAGGTATGACCCCCTGAAGTACAATTTCTTTCAAAATTCCTATGCACTAATTCAGTCTCCCATCATTTGCTTCATCAGAATGCACTTTCATATAAAAATGGAGTTGAGTCTTGTAGATTACAAAGAAGAAAGAAGATTCAGCTACAAGCCCCATTATGTATCCCTTATGTAAGTCAGGATTAGATGTTGCAAACCATTTCCCCGCAAAAAAAATACATTTTTGAACAGAATTTCAAAATTTCTGAAGCATTCTTTACTCTGAGCTCTTCAGTGAGCTACCTGGAGTCACAGTGTTCAAATTCTCAGAAACTGTTTTAGCATCATGAATCTCAAAAGCTCTGCTGCTGTCAGATATTTTAAGCTAAAGTATTGAGACAGAACTTGTACCTGTATCCCACAGGGCACAAAGTGCTCTGTGCAAGGAACATCTGTAAGGGAAAGGCAAGGATGTGCCCTAGACTGAGCATCACTTTCCAGTGAATTGCAAAGCAATCACAATTCAAGGGAACTTGGCTGACAACAAAGCCTGACACTTAAACAACAACAAAACCCAAAAGGGTATAATTTCTCTGGCTAATTTACCTTCAGCACATAAGAGAGCAATCCCTGCTGCATTGATCCCTCCTCAGCCAAAGCCTTTTTCACCTTGTTACTGCAAGAACATGAAGACATTTGATTATGATGGGAGAAATTGTGGGTTAAGGAGGGTATTTGGCATTGTGTAACAGCTCAAGCTGCTTTGCACAGCTTTAAAACATATTTACAAATATTCTGTGTGAGCTGCTACTTGTCATTACCTGAAAACTCACATTTGAGCAGTTGGACTAGCTGAAAAGGTGTATATTTTTTCATCCTCCTTGGTGGCCTCAAAAGCAAAGAAAATCACTGCACCTTTACCTTTTGTCTGATAATTAAATTCCCGTTCTGCTGGCATGAGCCAAGTGATCACAACTCTGCTAACATGGAGTAAAAGTGATTTGGAAAATTCTCTGTAAACAAGTTATCCTGTGTATAATAGAAAATCTGAAAAACTTGTGCACACAAGACAACTGTGTGAGAGTTAATCCACAGAATGGTGACAAAAGGAAAGAACTAAAGCAAAAAGTAAACACTGGATTAAAGGAATTCTTTTCATATTAAAACAGGACACAGTGTAAGAAGATGAATTATTGAAGTAATCTTGACATTGTAGACACTGTAGTGATACAGTTTATAATGTGAATTCTGATTCCATGGGTTTTAAAGATAGATGGATGTTTGGGGGCTGTTAGTAGTTCTTCCTTAGTTGTAAAACACACTGTGAAAGACAGGTCCTGCCTACCTTTGTGCTCTGTTCCTATTTGGAAAACATAGACTGGACCTCATTTCCCTCTGAGCCCTGGTGACTTTCTGTCAGCAGAGAATGATCCTTATCTGTGAAAAAACATAAAGAATGTCAACTGGAGAAGGCAAAATCCAGTAAGATTATTCACAGTATATATGCAGGACTGGAAAGAGGATTCTGTCCCTCTGTTCTGACCAGGGGTGGCCCTACAGCACAATCAATTGGCAAAATTACCAAGGACACTGAGTAAAATTCTATTTCATGAACCCTTTTTTATACAGCATTTCCTCCATTTCTGTGAGACATCTTTATAAGGCAATATAAAGATAGGAGTGAAAATTGGCTTTGGAGGACACCAAACATCCACTGCTGTGCTTTTTCCTATACTTCCTTTCTGCCAAACCAGTCCTGGAGATGTAACCTCAATGAAAATGTGAGACCGAGGCACTTCTTGGTGAGAGGAGGGTTTATACTTCATTTAGCAAGGACAGAATTCTGTCTGTACAACACAGTGATGGTGAATAATCCACTGCAGGAAGCATACAGTTGCCATTTTGTATAAGGCAAGATCAAAATATGTATTGCTAAGTTATAAATAGGTCTTATAGATCTTTCCTAAATCCTTGATTGCAACAGGAGCAATTAGCATTGTACCATTCTCATGTTCAAAAACCCACACTTGCTTTCTTGACAGTCATGTTCCCCCTACTTTTTTTTGTGCAAAGGAAAAAAAAACTCTTGGATTCCTTGTAGTTCCAGGTTTGCTGCCTTTTTCTCCTGTGACCCACGGTTCTGGTCACATCCTCCTGTCACAGGTAGTCATGTACAGCTCCACCAGTGCATGTCCAGGCCAGTGGAGCGATCAAAGACAGCTCATCTCTCCTCTCTTGGTTTTTTCCCAATCACAACTTCTCTTACAGTCCAATGAATATTTAATTTTGCTATGATTTATTCCCACTTAGTGTGGTAAGCACACCCATTAACTCCAAGGATTTCTGTGATTGCCTATAGATCATGAAAACACTTTCAGGATGCTGTCAAAATATTTCAGCATCAGACTGTCATTGCAGATAGGAAGGCTGGCATTTTTAGCTCATATTTCTCCCTTTTTGTCTGTGCCCCTTGTACAAGGATTCTTACTTTGAAATTTGCTTTTTACAGTGCATGTTTCCAATACTGTTTAAGGTTATGGTGTGTGGCACAATGTTGAGCTGGGGGCCAGTCACGGGTGGTGTGCTCCAGGGGAAAACACTGGGGTCAATATGGTTTAATAGCCCCATTAATGACCTGGAGTGTGGGACAGAGATGATACAGAACAGGGACAAATGGCTGACACACCCTGTGTATCTCAGCTGAAGAAATGGGCAAACAGGAATGCGATGAAGTTTGAGAAAAGGAAGTGTGAATCCTCCACCTGGAGAAGAATAATCATCTTCCCCATTGTGGGAGCTGGCTGGACAGAAAGCAGATTTACAGAGAAGGACCTGGGTGTTCTGGGGAAAAATTAGCTGCCCTTGCACCAAAAACATCTTGGACTGCATGCCAGCAGATTGAGGGAGGTGATCCCTCTACTCCGCACTGGTGAGACACACCTGGAGTGCTCCATCCATTTCTGAGCTCCCCAGGACAAGAGAATCATGAACATAATGGAGACGATCAGTGAAGTGCCACAAGGATGCTTAAGGAACTACAGCATCTCTCCCATGAGCTGGGACTGTTCAACCTGAAGAACAGAGGGCTTTGGGGGAATCTCACTGAGGCAAAGGAATACCAGATGAGGGGAGTAAGAAGGAGACAGACGGCGTGTCAGTGAAGGATAAGCAACAATAGACATGCATTGTTTATAGCTAAACATTAGTAAAAACATTTTTATCATGGGGGTGGTCAAGCACTGGAACAGATTGCCAAGAGAGGTTATAAAATTGTGGTTTATGGAG
The DNA here is from genome assembly GCA_013396875.1 of Vireo altiloquus. Taxonomy (NCBI): domain Eukaryota; kingdom Metazoa; phylum Chordata; class Aves; order Passeriformes; family Vireonidae; genus Vireo; species Vireo altiloquus. The sequence continues at coordinate 321,979 of VZRF01004598.1, read as the reverse complement.
ATATGCAGAAGCCAACAGGCACTGCCCTCAGCAAACTGCTCCAGTTGACCTCAATTTGGGCAGAGAGCTTGAACTTGATCTCCACATGTCCCTTCTCATTTGAATTCTCTTCAGTCTCCTCCTATATTGCCCATCATGAGGCTCATACTGCCTACCAGGGGCTTCAGCTAATTTCCAGTTTTCCTCTCTGCCCTCCCAGTCACAGTTACCATTCAGCATACCAAGGATGTACTCTGTAATACCGCACAGTTCAGCATTACAATCACAAAAAGATGCATGACAGTGGTAGAAGCCCATCAAACACCAAGGCAGAACATAAAGTGATGCCATTTTTTAATGTCTATTTTAATAGGATTATGGGAGAATTTATAAATAAAAAATTTAAAGATAGAACAAAATAGTTTTAGTCAAACAATCTACTAGTTCTGGAAGCTGATATCCTGAAAAATCTTTATTATCTAAGGTCCTTTTTACTTTTTCCCAATTTTTCAGCCTAACTGTCCTTATACAAGGACAGGTCCTCTAAAAAAAGAAAATAAGAAGAAATGTGGCTGGTAATTATTTACTAGTCTCCAGAGTTTCCACTCATTTAGCAAATACATGCTTTCCAAGAAAATTATTTCCTAAATTTTAGCTCTTCACTGAAATAACTTCAGTGAATAACAAGTTCAGAACAACATAGCTTCAAGACCTTAATAGGGAATTGAGAGCTGTAGAAAACCTTGGAGTTAGGGACATTCCTACCATCTCCAGCAGTGTGGAGGATCTAGATTTTGTAAAGTTCCCATAACCCATAAATTTGCACTCCTGGTTGGCTGAAGGATAAGAGCTATGTAAGCTATTAGATCGTAACTAAGTGCTATTCTATTTTCCCCTCACAGAAATGGTAATTGGCTGACCACTGTACCATGACCATTCTGCTCATGCAGATCCAACCACTTATCCCTTCGTGTCTGCAGCTCGAATCAACTGCCTGGTCATGCTCCAGTGGACGTTTCTGTCCTCTTAGGTGGAGAGAAGAACTGCAGATATTTGTGATTTTTTTCCTTGCAAAGCAAGTTGTGCCTTGCAAAGCAAGATCAACAATTTTATTTTTAAGTGAAGTCCACAAATATCACAGGATTCTGGGAAATTCCAGAATTTCTCAACCAGTAAGAAAATATCTTTATTTTAACTATATCATAGATTGAATGACATGAAGCTCTGTCTCAAAAAGATAACATGATTAAATGGAGATGTCTGATCCTTTCTCCTTGAAAGGAGATTAAAAAGTTATTATAACTTGTCCTTGAAGTTATTAAAAAAGCAAATCGTGTCTGACTAATCTCTAACACATGCCAGTGTTTGAAGAGTTAATTAACAAACACGGTGCAAGGAGGAATGGTACAGGGATTTAATACCACTCAGGGGCACTAACAGAGAAAATAAAACAATTCTGCCTTTGTAAGCAGACTGTATGGAACACAGGCAGAGCACAAATGGATTCTTATCCAAACCCCCATCAAAAATCACATTCCGTACACATACAGGTAATTTTTCAGGAAATTATAGTGCTGTGTTTATATATTTATGTATTTTTTGTCTTCTAAGGGTTTCTACTTTGTTTCAACGTAACTCTTTTCTGTAATTATCCAAACTGTCCGGGTGTTTACAATAACTATAAGAAGTTCGATGGAGTGTGAGGACAAAAGGGAACTGATCATTTTATACTTTTTAAGTTCTGTCCTATCTCAGTCTCAATCTTATAAGTTTTTACTTTGTCCCTCCAGCTCTCTCTTCAACCTATATGTGCTGCTCTTCTGCCTCTACCATCATCTTAACTTCCACCTCATGACTACTGTGATTATCCACTGGTCAGAGAATATCCACTTTAAGTCTCAACATATCCATACCTGGGCTTTTTGATGTTTTAAACCTGATGGTTCTTTTTTCTGTTCAAAATATGAACTAAAATGGAGGGTTTTTTTAAAATTACCATTTCTGAAAATGTATGTCTTTTTAATATTTTTTTTTTATTTCTAAAATTAAGCAAAACATTTGGTTGACTGGATAATAAAATCAGAACCACAGGATTTTCATTCAAAACACATACCACAAATAATTTTGAAAATATTTCATAAGTGCCTTCAAAACTTGATATATATATATCTTCAAATTAAAAAATAAAAATCACTCAAATATATTTTTAAAAAATCTTAATACATCTCAATCAATTATAGTCAGTCTTCCATATGATGAAATGGCCAAAATTCCTCCTAACTACTAGTAATATTTCAAAGACAAAAATAAAATTACATTAGGAAAATTAAATTTTCTGTTAAGAGACGATTCTAGAAAGGGGCACAGACAACTGAATTGACAAAAGTGCAAGGCAATGACAGTAAGTGGTTAATACACAGTAATAGAAAGGGGGAGAAAAGAGATACAAATGCCCTTTTGTAACCTTTCAGTTTTCATTTACTGTGTTATTGCAGTCATGCCACCTGGTGAATTGTGAAATTGAGCACCAGTATTCCTCCCGGTATGACAGAAGCTGGCACCTGGAAAACACTTTCCTTCCTGACTTTGAAGAGGATAGAATAGAAAGAAGCCTCATTTTAAATCACCTTTATTTTTGAAAGATTTAATTCAATCTTTACTTAAAGGAAGCAATTCATACTCACTTTTAGTTATTCTATCAGTTACAGTGTCCTGTAAAAATTGAAAATTCATAGGCTATTTCTAGAGAATCATGGATTCATAGTTTGAGTTGTTTTGGGTTAGAATGGATTTGGTTAGAAAATGGATTTTGGGTTAGAAAAGATCATCTAACTCCACCCCCTTCTGCCCTAGGCAGGGACACCTTCCACTTGACCAGGTTGCTTAAAGCCCCTCCAGTCAGGCCTTGAAGAAGATCCTGATAAAATGTTCCTGTTTGCATATTTTGTCCCTTGACTATTCATTTCCCCATGCTCTATGTTATCCACTTCACCCCTGAATATATTCTTTGTGAATGACCTACTGTGTCTGGTTTCAAGAATATCTGTCACTCTTCCTATTCAAAAAATTCTCAAATTATGGAAATGTAAAACATTTAGATAACAGCTCTTGTGTTTTGAGTAGGTAGTCTAGGAAATAACAGATAAACTATTAAGTCAATTGACTCTATTAAGCTCAAGAAAATTAGCATTTCTATAAATAGTCTTCATGGAAAGTTTAGGATTCATTTTCAATATCATAGTCATTTTATTCAAGGAAAGAGTAATGTCACTTCAAAATATTACCTGTGTTATAAACATTATTATATAAATTAAATACATATTTCTGTGGGAAACACATCTGACCACAACATGAAATTTAAACAGATTCCAGTTACCAAAATAATTCACTCCAGTAATGGGAGGAGATGAGTCATAATCAAAGGGAGAATTGCAAGAAAAAATTCTTCAGATCCTTTTACTGGTGCTGATATTGTGTCATCTTCAGGAAAGTCACTGAACTGGTTTTGTTAACGATAAAGCAGAGATTATGACACTTTCTTCAGAGGGGAGTTGTGAGGATGCTTGTGAACTGCTCTGTATCTGCAGGAAGAAAGTCGCTGCACAAGTACAAAGTATCCACAATTTCTTATCTTTTCAATTATAAACAACTGATCTCCTTGCATTTTTCTATAGGGCAGATGATTACTCATTCCTCCTTCACAGGATATAAAGTAGCTGCTCTGTTAAACAACAGTAAAATTTAAATGTTAGAGACATTTTGAAGAGTATCAATATGGAAAAGGATCGGGGAGGGGGCAGGGAGGGACTGCCCCCGCCATCAAAGTATATCCTTTGCACATTCCTGGCACTACATCAAGGTTAAGTTAAAAGCATCACTTGAAGGCAGTTGCATGTGGTAGATTGTACAACAAGGCTCATTAGCCAATGGTGAGTCTTATGTAAAGGTCTTTAATGTGGTACAATGGCATTTTTCAGCCTCTTTTAAAAGGGAAAAAGTTAATAATGTGAAAGTTTTATTACTTTTATTCTTTTAAAGAAGTGCCTTTTTGTAGTGAAACATTGTGGCTAGTTAGAGCAAAAGCTCAGGGAATTTCCTTCGCTCTGGGAAGGACTGCAATTATACAAGGGGAAGGGACCACAGCAGTAAACTGGCAGCATACCAAGGTCTTAACCCCTGAGACAGGAGGTGGAGGGATAGGTGTTAGCAGTCTTACACAAGTCCTTAAAGCATAAACATGTGGTAAATCCATTACCTAAACTACAAAGAATGGAACCTTGCTAATAAACCTATTTACTAGGTTAAATAAATACAGAAAGTGTTTAAAAAAGGCGAAGCTGTGTGACATTTTAAAATCAAGCATTTTTCACTTGTCAGAATTTGTTGTTGGGAATCTGTGAAACACGATGGCCCTTCCAACCCCACGAACACACACAGTCATGTCCTGCTCACTCAGCCCCACCTCAGCGCTCGCTGCCACCGCACGAAACCAAGAGCATTTATTTCTGGGTTCTTGTGCCACTGCCTGCACAAACACAGTTCATCACCCAACTGGCTGCTGGCACTCACAATGAATAATAAAATATAGGTAGGATTCGAGTGTATTTATCACCTAGCTGTCCAGCGCTGTGTTCCATGGAATGTTTGATTTTATGCAGCATAAACACAGTCTAATTCCAGAAGCAATAATATTCATCAGGGAAAAAAATACAAATCTAGTGTCTTTCAAAGTGGCATGCTGACAGTAGCTTTAGCAACAGCTTCACAGAATATTTTTGCATCACCCTTAGTACAAAAGTGTTATTAGATAGGTCATAAAGGGTACTAAAGCTAAGGAGAACTATGTTATACAGTTACTTTATCAAATAATTGCCCGTCTGTGAGATGTGGGAATGGGATATCCAGGGGCACATTTTAAAGCTTCTCATAGCGGTTTCATGGATTTGTAGCAAAGAGGTGGCATTAATCTGAGGCCAGCTGAAGTCAGTGGGCTGATTCCCTGCCCAATCACCTCCCTTTGAAAGCAGGTGGCATGGGGACACAGCTGAAGTGGCAGTGTGGTAGCTTTCCAATCACACCTCTGAGGTGGGTGGTTGCTCAGTGCCACTTCTGTCCTGCAGAATTCATGTGAATTTGCACTCTCATTTACCAGCCTGTGAAAGGTGCTCCTTTTCTGCTGCTGGTAAGGGGCATGCTTGTGATGAAATTTATGTTGCATCAGGTCCAAACAAAGTTTTATTCAGGGGGAGAAAAGGGGAAAAAAAAGTTTTTTAATTTCATGTGCCTGTGGAAATTCAGTGATATTTGGTCATTAGCTTGACTGAAATCCATCTAAGCGTATAGTCAAACCCAAGCCACTTGTTCTCAAGCAGTGTTTATGGATAAGGCAGCGAGGTGGGAGATCTATTACTTTTGCCCATACTCCCCATCAAATCTCCTTCTGTAAATACACAGTCAAACATTAATGATGACCCTCATCTGCTTCAGGTTCGTTAATGGAGATTCCTGTGCCTGCATGGAATGCCACTGACATCTACCACGGAGCTGTAGAAGAGTGGAGAGTATCAGATTTAAAAGCACTGAATTATCATCATTTAAAAACATTTTATAGCAGAAGACAGGTAACAAGCTGCAATTTAAATAAAGTGCTTCAAATTATGTGGTTGTATTCCTGGTTTGATTTTAAAGAAAAGGTCAGTATAAAGTTGCAGTTGTAACTATTAGTTATGTGATTTTAAAGATTGGTAATATATAAATAGTTCCCTTGTGGTAATTTTATGTTAGGATTATTCTATTTTTTAACAAATGCTGAGGGAAAATTCTTTGGTTTTGCAATAAAAATATATCAAAGAAGAAAACAATCTATGTAGATTATAAGGGTCATTCTTTAACAGTGCCATTATTTGTGATGAACTCTTATCCAGCTGCTGATGTGACATTCTGTATTAACTGACAAAACCAATATTGCACTGCAATCAAAAAAACCTGGGCAAATAGAGAAATCAAGTGTTTTAACTAATGCTATTCCAGAACCACTTAAATATTTTACACATATTAGTACACCAGGAGCACTACATACACCAGCTGGTATTGGATATTACTTTGCATTTTAAAGTTATTTCAACAGTGCAAAACAGAATAACATATTTAGATAAAACTTTGGAGCCATTTGGTACCTCAGAAAGTTTTTAGTTTACTTTCTCTCCAATTTTCTCCTTTGTGGCAAAATTTGCCATATTTTCAGCCATCACAGATTTTTGATGAAAAAAAATCACAAAAGCAACTCTGAAGCTGGATACAGAATAAAGCAGATCTGCAAAGGGTGATCAGTGAACATCAGGAGTTCTAAATATGCAGATGGCATAAAACCTTCTAAAATAAAAAAGTATTATCCCTGGTTTTCATATGACAGTAGCTAACACAATGATGTGGATCTTGCTGATATCTGTCTGGGATGGTAGCACAGCCTTTGCTGTTTTCAGATGATCCTGAGCATACTTGTAGGAATTCAGGGTGTTGATGGAAATTAAAGGGCATGCAACTCCTTCTTTTTATCACCTCTTCCTACAAATGTGCATGGTGTGATGGTGGCCATTTGCTCATGTAAAGCTGTCACTTTGTTAGGCACAAAAGGATGGGAACCGTCTGGCCAAACACAGGCATTTGCACCTGAGTGACTCAGGTAATAAAATAGGGTGTGAATAACCCGAAGGGTTGGGAGTAGGGATTAGGGTTAGGACGGGATGAATTGCTCGCTGGAAATGCCTGTTTTGGCAGATTATACAAAGGTAGCCCAAGGGAACCACCTACATCATGGACTTTTAAAGGTGTCATGAATCTTTCTTGAAGCACGGAAGAGCAGATTGAGTTTTCCTGAAGTCTTATGGAAGCCTGAGTGCTACAAGAAATGAATCTCCTCTCTCTCAAGAGATGATCTCCCACAGGCAATGTCCACAGCAAACTGATGCAGCAGAATCCCCTGCTTCTCTCAAATCATTGAAGCAAGCAGCAGAAGTAGCCCTGCTGCTGTTACTCAGGGCTGGTGCTCACAGCCCAGGAAAGCTCTGCTGGGACAAGCAGCCAAGCAAAAAATGGACCTACTCGTGCATTTAGTTTTGAGGTTGTTTGTTGATGGCCAACAACCACATCTAAAATCACAGGTAGTACCTCTATGAGCTAAATATCCCATATGGAAGTGCTATGAAGATCTTATTGTTCTTATGCACAACAAGTTGGAGCCAGATGCACACTACGAGAGGTCTCTTTCAGGCTCAGACTGTGAAACCTGAATACAGTTTAGATGAGTAACATGCAAAATCCCCACATAACCACCAGGCCACACAGGAACTTGCAGTGTACCTTAGGTGTTTAAATATTGCACAATAAGCAAGTATTAGATAAAACCGGAAATACTGAGGGAATGACTGGAACCCCAAAACTTTCTTCTCTAAGCAAAGTAACCTTATCCTTAGCTTGCATAGCTAACTCACTTCTATCTTCTTCTCCTTACATACATAACAGGTAAAAACCAGTCATCTCAGAGCCTCAGCAAGTTCTGCTGCCAATAAGCTCATGTGAAAGGCATGCAGCTCTGCTTCCTTTGGCTGTGCTTAAAATATCTATGAAATAGCTGCTTGCACTCTGGGAGACGTCTTCTTGTAAGAATTAATTTGGTTTTTTTGAATTTAGCCTTCAGAGATATCTAAGCCAGAGCTGCAGGTAGGCATCTGAGCTCAAGATGAAACAGCAAACTTCACAGGCATTCCTCTTTCTTAGAATTCTTGGATGCCTTCTCAGTAATTCCACTGCCAGCAGAACAGCTATTTCACAGGACACTGTCCAGTTTGATGTGCTGGATGTTCAAACCTATCTGTGTCCTCCTATTCAATGCACTTTGAACAAGGGTGTCTGAGTCTAGGTGGTCAATTATACTCCTGGAGCCAGCATCCAGACATCAGCAGTGACAGCAATAGGCAATGGCATGCCTGAAGGCATATCCTTAGGCTGACCACTCACTACTCTTTCCTTTCTCAAAAGCAAAAGTTCCACCACAAGACCTCTGCGAAACAAAGTGGGCAATAGCAATAAGCCTAAAGCCCACAGAGACAGAACTTTGAGGAACCTAAGTGGGTCGAGCAGATTCCTTCCCTTTGCAGCCCCCTGGCTGCAGTGTGTTCCAAGCCACCACTCATCCCCAGCAGGGATGGGGCTCCCAGCAGCACAGGGGCTGCAGGAAAACCTCTTTCTTGATAGGATTTTATGCACAGCACTCTGAGATACTGAGCTGCTCAGGTGACCAGATGTATGACTCTGTCTATTCCTGGTGTCTCAGCTCAAGAGTAGGAGAAGGCAAAAGTCACATGAGTCTAAAGGTATTTGAGGTTAACCTTAAACCATGCACTGAAGGAGGCATTTGTTTATTTTCTTCTCAGACTGTTTTCATAAGTACTTTCTAGATGACTACCTGAGTGTCTTTTTTTCCAGTTTCTAAGGAAAATCTCAAAGCTCTCATCTCTTTGAATGCCTTGGTTGACAAATCACTGGCACCATCAGCCCTTGCTACATATAATTTTCTGGGAAAGAAAATATGATTTTCTAGAATAAACACTTTCAAAAGGATTATTTGTTTAAACAGTTCACATTTTTCAGAAGGAATTATTATATTCATAAATTCAAATGTAGTTGTTTGTATGTTATGAACAGTATATTCTCATTTTCTCAAGGCACCTGTACTGCCATACATACTCATCTGATGTGGTACATAGCAGGTGCCAATGAAGCAGAAATGTTAATTTATTGTGAATTTAAGCAAAATAGCACAAGCAGAAGATCAATTAGAATGTTATAAATTTCTGGTAGGTTTTAGGAGTTTGGGATTGCTTTTGTTTTCTGCAGTTATATCAGTCAAAAGTCTGACTAAAAAGAAAATCTATACTCAGTTTTCCTCCTTGTATAACTCTGTTAGGGACAGTGAAATTAACACACAGAATGTATTTATGTATTAGTTTTTAATTGTTTTTAATTTTCAGTGAAAAAAAAATTTAAATCATAAAGACAGCTGATGGCGAACCTGACTGATTAAAACACATTTTAAATATTAAAAAAAAAAAAAAGGTAGAGCAACAACTACAAAGCCTTGGTTCCTGCATTCCTTGCAAATACCAACTCCTTGCTCTTTTCACTGGGCATTTCAAGAGTGTGAGGAATGTATTATAGAATCCTTAAAACCAAGATTATAATCATGCCTGCGAACATCAGTTTAAAACAAGGAAACGCTCTGTCAGTCACAGGCTGTTAGAGGCACAATCAGTCTAAGGACACACAAGTTTTCCTGTGGAGATGTTGGTTTCTAATGGGCAGAATTTACTGCTCAATTACATTGTTATGCAAGAGTGGCAAACCAGATTTAGCTGTTACTTTTTCAAAACGAATATAGCTCTGCATTTTACACCTTAGTCTGTTCTTGTGCTTGATTAAACATTTATAAATAGTTCCCCCACTCATCCTACAAATGCTTTGGGTTCAGAGACAGTATCTGGTTCATAGCACAGGCTATTGAAATGGAACTGAGACTCAAAATTCAAGCAGATTCTGTAACATGGAAAATGCAGAGGAACTGAGGTCAGGAGTTTGACTTTTAGGTTCATTGTTCCATTTTGTTTCTCAAACATTGTACCAGACTGCTTTCTAATTCAGGAAGAAGAGACTCTTAAGACTGATTTTGATATTAAAGCCTTTCTGAGTATTTGCTGAAAACCAAATCCTGCTCCCAGGAGGAACTGAATAGATGATGTAGCAGGAACAAGTCTTAAGCTTCTAATTGGTAGGAAAGAGAAAGTAATAACATGTACTACTCATAGTTTTTTAACAAGAAAATTTAAAACCATTGCATCTTTGTTCCTTTTTTACAAATGATGATCAATTAAAATAGCAATGATCAAGCTTCCAGAGAAACTGCTGGCTCCCAAAGGAGAAATTAATGCTGCAACTCTACCTGCTTCAGCTATCCATTGATGGTCATATCCACACAGCACAAATCATTTCCAAAAGCCTTGACTGCCAGATTTGGCAATCAATTTTTTGGTGCTTCCATACTGGAAATTTGGAAGAATCCATTCTTAGGGGTGCTGAACAGCTGCTGTCCCTACTGATACTAGTTTATTCAACAAAGGGTTTTTTTTGATTCAGTCAAAGATGAGAGTTTTGTTCCCGTTTCTCAGGTGCAGTTCAGGAGAGTGACCATCTTCTAACTTGGACATAAGTGAATCATCCCTGCCTCACAGTCATGATTTACCTTGAATTTTAGTATGAATGCTTCTCTTGCTGTTTCAGTCTGCTAAAACTGAGTTCAAAAATGGAATGTAATAAGATTAAGATTGTATAATAAATAATATACCACAGTTTTATGACAAAAAACCCTATTACAAATATAATTTAATTCAAGACATGGAATTTGATATTGGAACTAAATGTACAGTAAATTCTTAGTGCATATTGGGACCTATGTGTATTCTTTATAAAATACCAGCAATTAAAATGAAAAGACATCATGTATAGCAGCTTGATGGGGTTTTTTTTCATAGTAAGTTGGATTAAAAGAAGTAAAATGTATTTGGCAAAGAAAAGCTAACCAGCTTTAGGAGACTGTGTAATCCAATTGCTAATAGATGATTTGTGATTGTTTTCTTGGCATTCCAGAAAATACATAAACAGCTTCCTGTGCAGATCAAGAGTGAAAAGGGAAATTAACGTTTTACAGACATATGTGGAAAACAACAAATTACTCTACAAAGGGCCAGACCTTGGAACTACTCTGTTATTACTGAGGCTAAACTTCCATCCACTCCAGAATGAAGCTTTGACTCAGTAATGATCACAGGAGTTGGCTCTAGAAAGTTCTGATATGGTTAGGATTTGCTATTGCACTGGTGTTAATTAAGTGGAAGGATTTTTTTCATCACAAAGATGTTGTGCTGTAAAATTCACATTTCCAAGTATTTTTTTGATAATGCTCCATAGAACTTTTTCTGCCTGTGTAACAAGCAGTGTTAAATTCACAAGTAGGAAAAACCTACCACCTACTGTTACAAAAGAAAAGTGGGACAGAGAGAACATGGGGTGACTGACGAAAAGAAGATGGGTGGACATGGCTGATGTTCAGTGTCCTACTCCCACTGTCAGAAGCAGAGTATGAGGTTGTGCTGGTCATTGGTCTGAACAGCATGAGATTTCTCATATTCATATGGAATATTTCATATGTGATTGGTACATAGCAGGAATGTTTAACATAGTTAGGGACCATGTCAAGGATGAATGTGCAAGGTTTATTATGCTATTTGTGGTACTAAGATTACTTGTTTCAGGTTTTGTATGGAGCAAACTGTGCCTATAAAGACATGCAGACTGTGCACAAATAAGAATCCTGTATTTGAGATATGGAAAATTACACTACTGGACCACCATAAATTTAAAACGGATTAATTTTCAGTGTTTCAGTCAGCTGAATGGATTATTTTGTCACTCTTCTACCAGCAGTCCACGATCTCTAGAAAGAGGATTTAACCAATCCTTACCAGTTTTATCTAGTGCTTACAATTTTAGCCTGTCTTCTATAGTAAGTATCAAATCTTTTTTCTGTGATTACTCGGTTGTATTTATTAATTGTTTAGATAATTGCAATTGTAAATGGAAAGCTTCACTGATTCAGTAATTAGGGAGTCTGAATTTGAAATAATTTATTAGGTCTTAATTTATGTGCTGTGAAATCTGTTAGATCATTTGCTAGTCAGTATGTTGTCTAGAATAAAGGCATTTCTACAAAGGGATTTTAGGGTGAGGGTCACCAGTATAATCAGAAACATACTCAGTCTGGCCTCCAGCTAAAGATTATATGCTTTTAAGTGTATTTCTGTTTTACAAAATGGCCTTTTGAAGACTTAGACATCTCAATAAAATTCCTTTTTTCTATATAAAAAGAGAAAAAGCAATTATTTTGCACTGTTGTTTGACTTCCTACCACCACCACTCTTTCCCCTAGATATAGATGACCCAACTGATCAAGTGTGAGAAGTACATAGTTCTCTGCACTGACTTGTCTGAACCTCTGGAATGAAATCTTCAAAGCTAGAAGCAAAAGCTGGGATAAAAACTAAGCAGGGATTTGATTAAAGATTTGGAGTTACCCACACAATAAATTGAACCACACTAATTTTTGTCATGTACAAAGGGCACGCTTATGTTTTCCACAATGTATGGAAGGAAGTGACATCAGTTGGCTTTCAGTGCTAATTTATTGTATTCTTCCATGCGCTTATTATAATAGAGGATTTGTCAGTATGCTTACTATAAAAAAAAACCCAGCCAGGACTGGAGCTTTTTTGTTGTTAAACTCAGCTGTTACAAATGATATTTGACTGAAGCCTCAAAGCTTGTCTGCTTGTACATGACACTCCGAAATTGAAACCTTGCGCTTTGAATGTCTTTAGAAATGTACATGTGGAGGGGTTTAAGGAAAGACATGGGGCTGCTGAATATACTGCTTGGGGCAGGATTTATCTGACAAAATATATGTGTCTATACATCAATACAGACACATGCAGCTGTCTATACTGTAGACTTATCTAGATGTCCGTATGTAGATGTCAGTATTTCAATTAATCACATACTCTACATAACCAAAGAAGAGAGGTGTGATTAATCCAAAGGCATCGACTACAGAGCAAGATATCGTGTCATAGGCACACCCAAGAGTACCTGCAAGAAGGGAATTAAAGGTGACTGAGTTGCTGTCATATAAAGTGAAGCAAAATGAATTTCACAGGAATGACCTGAAGTTTAATGCTTTGAACATGTTTCTTTTTCCAAGGGATACCTGTTTAGGTTTTTTTCCCCCCCATTGTTAATGACTTTTCTTTTAATAGTCAAGGAATGTATTTTCCAATAATCTCACATATAAATATTTTGTCTCTGGACAAATATGTAAATTACCATATTTGGACCTATGGTCATAGTCAAGAAATGTGCATATTCAGCTTCATTGTCTTCAGTGAAAATAATAAATTTAAGATACAAAACAAGGGCAAAAGTCTGAGCCTTTCACTCCTTTTTTATTTTTCTTTCCAAAACTAACTCTTCACATAGTTACAGTCATGACCTGTTCAGCCCTCCTTTACTCTATAGTGTGTATTCAACAGAAACTCCTAATGAACAACAACTCTCCATGAATATCAATGGTTCAATAAACAGAAGTGATAAGCAGATTTTTCTTTTTCAGAAGTCAGAAGTCTTTTTCTAGAGTATGGGGAAAGCTAAAAACAAGTGGAGTGGAATATTAGGATAAGGAAGAAAATGTGCACATTGGAAATAGATCAGGGTAAAACACAGAGGGAGAAACACGAATAGTAAACACATGAAGAATAATTTTAAATGGAAAACATAGAGAATATGGAAACACATTTAACTGAATTTCATTTGTGCAATCATTTAAAATTTCTCTCAGATGCAATTCAGCCCTTGGATATATTAATAGGATCTGCTGAAACCAGTGGGATAATAATGAAGGGCAGATTTTCTCTCTCTTAAACTAAAGGAGATGGTTATAGTGTCAGCACAATCTGCAACAGCTGAACTTTTCTTGTCCAGGAGCTCCAAGATTAGTTCCAAAAAAGATCTCTGAGAAGGCAGGCACAGGAAAGACATTAATAAGTATAAACACAACTTTTCTTCATGTCATCAGATTACAAAAATTTACTTTATCAGAATAACTAAAAAAAAACAGAAAAAAATTTGGATTGGGAAGTAGTTGTCAAAGTGTCCTTTAGAAGCTTGTGATTTACAGCTGAATTTTATTCCATATTTTTTTTAAGTAATTCTTTAAAGATTTATCACTTTTTCTTCCATCAATATATCTCATTTATTGTTGCCTTCTTTAAGAACCTCTTAGCAAAGTTACCTGCACAACATCAAAAGCCAAAGTAACAGTATGGACTTCCTCAGAACAAAATGCTTATTGTGAGACAAAAATCATGATTATTTCTCTCACATGCTTAGTTTTGTTCCCTACTTGACTTGCTCCTTCCTTTGCTGTTCCTACATCACCTGGATTCCCAGGGGTTTTCTAACCCTCAGCCAATAATCCTCACCGAGGAGGAGGAGGAGGAGGAGGAGGAAGGGAATGTTACATTTCTGTGAGAATCTTTGCAGTTTGTTGCCACTGAGTGAATTGGAACAATTTGGCTTTGAGGAAGTGATTTATACACACACATCCATCACATATAACCTGCTCTGCTCTGTTAACTCTCTGTTTGATCTCTGGAGGGTTCAGTAGATTAGGGAGGGTCTTCACACAGAGGTTTCATTAACAACCAATCCCTTAACCTGGCATGACTCCTGTTTGTGCATTTGGGCACTTTAAAGAGGGAAGACTAGGGAAAGAAAAAATGTTAATGGGGATCATTATTTCCCAGTTCAGGAAACACCAATCATGCTGTTAGAGAGAATTTGCTTCCCATTTCCTTGGTTTTATGTTTTAGACAGTGTGGAAAACAGAATTGAGGTTTACAATTTGAGCCATTCAAAAATGGTGATTGCAATATGTGAATTCTGGCAGCACAAAGTATATAAGTAATCAAAGAGCATGAATTTAATTAAATTCATTATTTAATTCAATATCTAGCCATAAGCCATGGAAACTTGAACATTACAATCTGGTTTAATGAGATAGTAAATGCAGGCCAAGCAGTTGCACTTTTTAAATATTCCAGATTAATGGGTCTCTGGTTACTGTCACCTGTTTGTCTGTTCAGAGTGGGGGGAGGAATTTGATTGAGTCAAAGGGCTGATACTATTATAAAACAAAGTTAAAGAACAAAGTCAGGACCATAGAACAGTATGATTATTCTTTTCATTGGTGGGGAATTTTGAGATGTTAGCAGCACACAGTTTTGGAAAACATCATCCAGAGTTACAGCAGTGACTTCCCGTGCAAGCACAGTGTGCTCTGTCTCTGCACTCTCCTACAGAAAAGGTATACTCTGTTATTGAAAGGATTAAATTTAGTACTTTATGATATCCTTAGAAACCAAATGACTGGTTTTAAACTAGCAAAGTGCTCACCATAATTTCACAGTTAACAAACTAGGGAAAGCACGTGAAAATTGGTAATTTCTTGTTGAACTCAAGAAATTGAACAAAATAGGTAAGCATTTTTGGGAAATATGTGGAGAAGGTTGGCAGAGCAACTGTCAGGGTTTATTAGTGGCAACTACAGCAGCAAGACAAAAATTTGGCAATGATTATTTCATTATTTATTTCAATAACAAAATATAAAGGACAGTGTTACATTCTGTCATGATATTTGAATGCTTAAATATTATCTGTTATAAATGAATACCAGTGGTCCAATATATCCTAAACTCTGCCTATCCCATGCTCTCTAATCCCTCACCCCCCAGATGTCCAGAAAAACAGATGTGCTCTGTTTCATGCCCTGATATTTAAATGAGAACAGACCACAACAGAGTACAAAGCTTTGGAAATTTACTCTCTCTCGTATTAAGGTTACAATTCAAGCCTCAGTGGCATTTGCAAATGTGGTGATAACACAAAAGAGAGAGAGACTGGAGGAAAAGACTAGATTTAGGACTTTGTGGATAAAAAACAGCAACCTTAAATGTATAAAGAATTTTATTGGTAGTCTTTTCCTGCAGGATTGTTTCCTGTGTTTCCTTCATCTTTCATTGCCTCTCCTTTTAAGCCTTTTCAAGAAACAGTCCCATGGTCAGTTTCCCAAAATGAGCAGTCTCTTCCCCATCATGGTAAGGGTATGAGCTATAGTCTTATATGATCAAACTAAAGATTCTCCTCATTCAATAGAAAACAGAAAATTTTGTATCTATCTCAATGTTTTTGTTGTTATTAACAATCACATGCTTGGATATATGTTTATTATCTATATACAGATATCCATACCCAGATATAATGACATATATCCATATATTCTTTATATCATTTTGAATTTTCCTCTATTTTCTATGGTGATGAATTCCACGATGTAAGCAGCAACATTTAGAACTGCCCTTCACCTTTAACATTGCAACATTCCACCACTGTTTCTCTGATTTTTTCTCTGATATTATCTGTTGTCCTCTATTATAGTTAAATCACAGCCCATGTACCCGGGGCTGACACTACTAAGCACACCACCTGCCACAAGAAGCTCTATCCATTAGTATGACACAGAATGACAAGCTTCATGTTCATTTCATTTTTGGTGAAAGTAATTTCATTCCTGTGTTAGAAGACATGGAAAGAAAAAGGTTGTGGTCTATGGCTTCTGTATTTAATTCACGTCTTTTACATATTTGTGGGAGATTGAATAGCATGCAAGCAGTGGGAGATCAAAATCTTAAAAAGTGGTTTTAACAATTTTGTAAAAGTAGTGTATTTTCCCTTATAGGGTCTTTCCCTGGTAATATTCTTTGAGCTCATGAAAATCACTGAAAACAGTATTTGTTTGTCTGCTTGTTTGCTGTACTGAAATCAAGCTTTCCATGATGATTAGCAAGAACAGAAGCCTTTGGAGATTTTATTACCAGAATAAGGAATGTCTCCTCTGATCTCTCCTGTAACAGATTTTAGATCCAGCCCCTCAGGAAACAGAAAGTACATTGTAATGAAATATTGAAGATTATTTTCATTATGAAATTACCAAAGCCAGATATTGATTTCTACATTTTCTGGTCATGCATTTCTGGTAAAACATGAACCACCAGATGTTGAGCATTATGATGCATTGGCTTCTTAGGTTTATCTTTAACTGAATGTGCCTCCAGTCTCAACAAAAAGGGACTGGGGGGGAAATACTGAAAAGAAGCTGTTAATCCATCTGGGCAGATGCACCCAACAGAGGGAGAAATGTACAGCCACAAAGAGATAATGGACGCACATAATCTTCTGTCTGAAGCAATGTACACTCACCATGGACTTTTGCTTTAGAAATCAAGACACAGACAGCATCCATTTTCTATAAAAGATGGTATAAGGTTTTCCTTTTGTTGTTTGCCAAACGGACACCCACCTTCACCCACAGCCAGCTCACACTGCGTCGAATCGGGGATTGATGCAGAGATGGAAACAATCAAGGGGAGCTGCAAACACCGCAGCCCATTTCAAAAGCATTCCTTTTCCGGGCCATCAGCTGCAGCAGCAGCACAGGAAGCCTTCCCTGATTTTACCACTACTGAGCAGCAGCTTGATGGTGTTTATGCATGGCAGGACCCTCACCAGTGAGGAGGGACTGAGCTCCAGAGCACCAGGAGTGACGCTCAGAGAAAGGGTACAATTGACAATGGAGCTGTTCACGGCACCAGGGCTGTGAGCCCATCAGGCATCCCCTCTATCATGTTTATTGCTCTTTATTCAGCTTTAAAGATGCTTTTTTTATCCTGCACAATTTAACTGATATATATGCTCTCCTGATATTTTTCTTGTTCAGCAAATGAACATCGGTTTTGACAGACATTGGTAGGTCTAAGGGTTCATGGGTTACATTTATCTTAAAACAATGCTACAAGGCTTATTCGATGCTTCAGCATAGGCTGTCAAACATGTTTGTCCTCTCCATTACACTAACTAAAACTGTTGTGCCACAGGGCTCTTTGTGTCCCCTTTTCAGCTCTGTTAAGGGTCCCTTATCCTATACTTTCACAGCATAATATCTGATGCTGAAACCATACAGAGAGAGAAGTCTTATATGTGGCCTCCAGGTGAGCCTGCAACACTGTAAATATAATGTTTACCTCAAATCTCACCCTCTTTCACTTGTGTCCTCTGACAATGCAGCTCTAGTCCTGGATTTTACAGTGCTTGCCATGGCATATAGATATCAAACACAGGCACAGGGTTTTGCTTGATCCTGTGAGAAAGCAAGGTGGGGAATAGAAAAATCATTATCAAATGATTAAGATCTGCAAGCAAAAAAATATCAGTAGCAGTAGTGAAAATGCAGAAGAATTTCCCGAGGGCTTCCAAAGTGTGTTAATGAATAAAGTTTCCCCTGCATGTTCAGTTGATGATGATGTTAAAATATTTTCCATTTTAATAGTAACTCAGAAAGGTACTAAAAAATAGCTCCTAAATGTAGACTTTGGAGTGTCCAAATAACTTTGTTTAAAGGTTTCAAAGACAGCTTGTGAAGGAACTCTTTGGACCATTACTGCTCATTTTCAATACATCTTGAAACAATAGAGAAATTGAAGACATTTTAAAAGGGCAGATAAGACAACTTGGGTAATTTTAGACCTGTCATACTGACATTGATCCTAAGCAAAAGAGCTGGCTGGTGCAGGACTTGATTAATAAATTAAAGAAGGAAAATATAATTAATGCCAATCAACATAGGTTTATATCAGGCTAAACTGGTAGTTTTTATGATAAAATTACCAGCTTAGTTAAAAATAGAATAACAGAGAAATAATATCTTTAGATCTCTTTACAGTATTGACTTGGCACTACCTTATTTATCTATTTATTTATTAGATAAGAAACTATGGTGACAAAAATGTAGCATCACTCATATCAGTAAAATTATGTGACTGACAGGTCTCCAAACACACTGCAAATGGACATACATCACTGAGAATGTAGGGGGTTTTTTGATCCCCACAAGTTATTTGTATCAAAAACCAGAAAAAAACCCCTCTGGAGTGGTACAAGCCACCTCATAACCCAACCGTAAACGAGTACTTTGATCCTAAATATGGCCACATATATAGTATTACCTCTGAGGATAGTCACTACTTCAAGGTTGTAATCTCAACCAGCCTTTGGAAGTAAAAAGAAAGGGAAAGAACGAGAGACAGAAGTATCAAGTTTTCAGCATGATTCCCTACTTTAAAGGACAAATGCCACCACTGGGCACAGAAGGAAGGGAGGCTGCATTAACTCTGTGCTTGGAAATTGTTCTGCTGAATTTGGAGCACTCCTGATGCTGGTACAGAGATAAAAAACAATCCTGGGGACTTAGAGTTTGAGTAGAAGTCATGGGAATGATGTGAGGATTAGAAAATTTACTTCTTTATGAGGTACTTGAGCTCTCAGTAAAATAACTTTTGTCAGAGAAATCAAAGACATGAATGTACCATATTCCTTAGGTACTTATTTAAGGACAAAATTTCATTTTTGAGGGCTGAAAAGAGGGCTCTTCAGTACAAAGGAAGTTTCCATTTCTATAGTCTTAGGCTAGAAAGGTTAGACTAGCAATAAGATAAAACTCAAAAAATAACTCAGAATAACTTAATGTTTATAGATTCTTTCCTTTACTCTCTGGCCTATTCCTTAGACCAATAAACCTTTAACTCTACTCTGCATAGCTGTGCTGGGAGGTGAACATGTTCTCTCCCAAAACTAGTTTAAAGCTGATTAGGTGGTGTAATCTCTTGTGACATGGAAGAAAAGGATTGTAAACCTCCTAGGCAGAAGAAAGAATGTACTTTTCATGCTTCTGTACCTCGGGTAATGCTCTAATAACCCATCTGCAGGGTAAAAGCTATCACTGGTGATGATACAACTTTTTTGATGAGAAATGTAGCATGTTGCTACATTTGATGTGGAACACAGTTATCTGAGAATACCCCATCAGCCATTTTCTAAAAGTATTTGCAGGCAATTTAGAGAAAGCAGAAATATTAGCTGGTGGTCCTTGAATATGACGCTCACAGACCCCAGCTTCTCCACTGTCCTATTGATCCCCTGCTGGTTACTTTCTGAAGGAAGTCTTCAGGCTCCTGAAAACCCTGCAGTTCAGTAAGAAAATTATTTGCAGAACTGAGACAACTTTGGACTTAGCATGAGAAAAATAATTTTCAGGACATCAGGAACTCAACTTCTAAATCAAGCTGAACTTCACTGCTGTTCTAGGTCTAGTTCTGAATCCCTTGTGCTCCATCATGGGCACAATTTTTACCTTGTTATCATTTAAAAAATGCACTTGGAAAGAACAAACTCAATAGAATAAACCCATGTGTCTTTACATACAGATTTGAACGTTGTCTCTCTGACCATCATGATTTTCAAAAAAAGGAGTATCTAATAAAATAAATCTCTGTTAATACACTGATCTATAATTTTGCATCATTACATAAATATACTCATAACCAGTAGATAACTTCCTGTAAATCTGAAAATGAAAATTTTAAATCTATATTTTCACTTTTCTCTTTAAAAAAAAAAAATTCAAAACATATTTTACATATAGTTCTTCCTACATCAGTGCAAGATTAGACAGAGCAGACAATCCAGTAGCACTCAGTAGGAGTCCTGAAAATCCTGAAGAATATCATATAGACCAGAATTTCCTATCTGAGCTTCACAATTCTTTTCTTTTACATTTTAGTCAGAGCCTTAACTTTATTTAAATGGGTTTTTTTGATTGCATCTATAAAATATTTAAGTTTAATATATACAGCATCATTATCCTACATTGTGAAAAGCATAAAAGCATATGAAAGTAATAGCTTCCTTGACACACAAGAGGATTAATGTGTATGAATTGAATTTTTCTGTGGTCTATGAACTCACATTTCATGGAGACACCAAATTTATAGATGGAGAAAATCCCTCATCCAATTTGAACTTCATAGAAGCTTACCACAGAAACATGAGGGATGCGCACTCCTAGAATCACCTTTGCAAATTAAATTTCAAGATGGAGATCATTAGAGAGGTATGCTTGCAGGAGTGAATTTTTTTAATAATGCTACAATTTTATTTAGCACATGAGAGTTTGGTGTTTTTTCTCTTGCTTCAGAAAGTTAGGTTGCAGTTACAGAAAAAAGCATTTTTTCAATTCTTTAGCAACATAGAAAGCAATGTAAGCTAAAGGATGACAGTTTTTGTCATCAGCAAATCAGTATCTTCGAGACTTCTGTCTCAAAACTTCCATGAAAAAATGTGCTGCTAAAGGCACAAGCATTTAAAATCTATTAGCATTAGCATCTTTAAATAAATCCCCTGTATTTGTATAAAAAACTACAGTACATAAGCACCATTTTCACACAGCCCTTTTGGGGTACCTATATGATTCTGATGCCACCCATCTATAAGGTACAGTGGTACTCAAAGACTTCTTAAAACATGACCATTCAGACTGCTTCTCACTTTTTGAAACAGAATTTTGAACAGTTATTTCTGAATTTTTCTCCAGTGCTTATGTAGAAAGTCAGCTGTATTCCAATAATCATGTTATTCCACTGCTCTCTTTCAGCATGTCAGCAAGACTAGGGTTTTATTTGGCTACAATTCCTTAGCTAAGTATTCCTTAGTTTAGATCAAATAAAATGACAGCAAAGGAATGTTGAGGCAGACTAAACCATCCAAATGCAATTTCTGAAATTTTCCATTTTGAAAACATTTCCAAATATATATGGGTATAATTAAAACTCACATCTAGTACAACAGCAGAAAATGATGCCTAAAGAAGAGCAGGGGCTATAATTCTTCGTGAGGGTCCCTCTCACAGACAGGCTGCAATGTCATCCCCAGCTAACACATGGGAGCAGTCAAGCATGTGATCTATCTGGGAGTCTTAGAGGCAATAAAACAGGCTGCATCAGCCCACTCTTCTTCCAGGGTGTATCAATGCACACCTTGTTAATAAAAATCAGCATTCTCTCACATTCACCCCACCCATCCAGGAGCCTTCGTTCCGCATGAAGCATGATTGGTCTTGGTCGGACCCATCTAAATCTGTAGTCTGGATACACAATACACCACCACTTGCTCACTCTGCCCTCAACAGCTACTGACCTAGAGAACAAAGGAAAATGAAAAGCTGGAAAGGAGCTTTTTACAAGGACATGTATTGATAAGACAATGGAAGATGGCATTAAACTGAAAGAGTGAAGGTTTAGATTAGATATCAGGAATAAATCCTTTACTGTGAGGGTGGTGAGGCACTGGCTGAGAAGAAGAGACTGGCTGAGAGAAGTTGTGGATACCCTGTAGTGTTTAAGGCCAGGCTGGATGTAGCTTTGAGCAACCTGGTCTAGTAGAAGGTGTCCCTGCCCAAGGCAGGGCATTAGAACTAGATGATCTTTTAGGTCCCTTCCAACCCAAATCTTTCTATGCATCTGTGAAAGTAAGCAAAACAGAGAATAAAGATGTAAATAAGTAAGTCAACCTTGCAAACTTTTCTAGACCTTTACAAAGTAGAAACAGTGCCAATCTGACCTTTGCTATAAGAGAAAGTATAAACCAAAATGTAGTCCGTGGCCTAGACCTTGGCTGTGTGACAGACCACTCCTTAGCACAAGAGGGAATTTAGCGATTCTTTCAAACAGCAAAACCACACACAGAGCCAGCCGACTAACCTGCAATTTAGGTATTCCCATAAGTTCTTGTCAGTGTGTACAAGTAGTGTTATCACCTGTAATTGACTAGAGGACTTCAATTATGCTGGTAAATTTAGCAATAATTACACATCTTTGCCATCATTCAGGAATTACCTCTCAGGGCATGGAATCTGTTTATATTCACTTGCAACACATTCAGCCTTCATGTGTTTGCTCAGCTACATGTGTTCATCTAACCATAACGATCTTATTCCTTACATGAAGAGCTGTGCTCCAGGAAACAGTATCTCAAACCACACATCAGTTTCTCAAAGAAACCAGTGTATCTCAAGGACAACTTGTTCAGCACAGAAAGAAAAGCACCCTTCTCCTCCTGACACAACAGAACTTATGAAAAAAATTGATTTCCACTGGTATAGGAAATGGGTTTTTGTGGTGGATAGAGTGGATGCTCAGAGAAATCCAGGATCATCTTAAACTTGTTCCCTTCTTCATTATGCACATTATTTCTTAACATCAACCTTCCTGTTAGTTCCTTCAAAAGAATGTTTTTGACCCCAAGAGCTCATGTAATTCCCTTCTGGGAGAGCAGTGAGGAAAACAAGCCATTCTTGACAGGTATCAGAAGGCATCACTTCAGCAAAGCTCTCATATACCATAGTGGCAAAACAAGAGCTTTAGAAGAATAAAGCAGACTGTGCCATGTGATTCACCATTTTTTTCCCCCCAGTCAAATGTAGAATGATTTACAGTAGCATTCTACTGCTTCTTTTAATTTTGCCCCTTTCTTAGGTCTCATGCTAGCAAGTGCTCTAGGAGGAATGTTGTCTGTTTTACACTCCCACCTTATCTGGTAGATATCTTTGGTCTTCCCTTGTGCACATCCCTTAAACCACAGCTAAAGGAAGGCAATAATACAGCACCTGGCACAGGCAGGTGAACAAAGAATATGACGATTCTTGCACAGGGAAGGTTGAAATAGTGCCAATTAATAAAAAAGGCAGTGCTTACTTGTAAAACACTGATGGTAAAAGCAGAATTCCAGGTAAAAACTTTCACATCAGCGCATCAGACTAAGCCTTGCCTGGGCTACCCCTGCCCACTGCTATCTTCTCCCTTCAGTTTTTTTCTTGTTAAAGGAACAGATTACATTATTAAAACTAAAGCAAATTTCTGACATTGGTTCTATAAAATGATGCATGAATAATACTTTTTTACTACAAAAACTTTGCAGAATAAAACTTTATAAAGTCTTAATGGCAAACAAAACTAAGTACTTGCCGCTGACACAATAAAAAAAAACACAAAACCATTTAACTATATAGCTAAGATAAGCCAAGAACACATGTAATACTGGAAATTGTTTCTCATAGCACCAGCACCTTGGAAATTAACTCCTACAAATTTAAAACTTTCTTTCTCCACATCAAACACTTGTCAGGGGTGCTGTGGCTGCTCTCTTAGGAAACATAACCACCTCTACAAGACCTAATTTCTGTGGGAAGGTTAATTAGTTTAATGTAGGAAATAGTCTAGTGGAGTTGGGGATTTCTTCTTCAAATAAATGAGTTAGAGGCTTGAGTTTGGTACGTATTTCCTGAGAAATTGTGGCTGTTGGATGTGACACTTTGAACAAGAGAGCTATACACTACACAAAAGAAGAGACAATAGCATCCCACAAGTTCTACCTGAGTTGGCAATTTGTTAAGTTTCTTATTAAACACTTAAAAACACTGGAATAGCCTCATTTGGGGGTGGAACTGCTTCCTGCTTACTTTTGTGACACTCTATTTTGTTCAGTACAAACCTAATGTGAACCAGAACATAGCCGAGGTTGGGATTTGTAAACGAGCTGCAGAGATTGACATCTTGTTGAAACACAGATGCTTCAGTGAGAGGATTTTTCATCATGGCATACCAAACCACATTATTTTAATTTGCTTTAGACAAATGCAAGACAGTAAAGAGAATTTGTATTTGCTGCCTATTGATTTGCATTGTCAGGATTATCACACAGATTTAAGATGCTAAGACACTGATCTCTGAAGATCATAACCTTACAGCCACAGTGTATTTGGGCACCACAAACCTAATTACCCCAAATCATGTCACTTATGGAAACACTTATGTGGAAGATTATTTTCAAGCTGGCAATTTAGGTCTCAATCAGGATTTGATTTGCATTCCTTCTTTAATTTATGGAGTTTGCATTTCTTCCCCATCTTACCCTGATACATTTTCTCCCCAGCTCACGGTTGATTTTCAAGAGCTGTAAACCAAAAGCCACCATGGAAGCAATCCTGCTGCTACAGGAGTAAACGTTAACTCACTTTTCATCAGTTGGGTAACAGGAGAGGCAACTGGATGCACACAGGGTCTAGCAAGTAGGAAGGTCACTTTATTGGATGCCTTACAAAAAAAGAGACAGCTTTAAGGGGGTATTATATAGGCTTGATGAAAACATTTCATATACAAACCTGTATTTCTGATTGTTTTGGTAGCCTGTGCAGTGTTTACTTGGACAGTTTCCCAGGGATTTCCTGCTTTATTAAGGAGACTGCATCCTGAAGCATAGCATTTACATAAGTTACCTACACGATAAATGAGATAAGTAAAACACATGGAGGAAGCCTCTGATACCACAGGCATTATTCAGAAGAAAACCCCAAGTTTAATAGGGAAAGATCAACAACAAACTTTTTCCTCCTTTTGATATAAAGGCTATTTTTAAGCCGTCAGGAAAAGCTGTTTGCACATACACACCAGAAAACTTAAATCTTAGCAAGAAAATATAGAAAAAATAGGTGTATTTATCATATACTAAGCACTACCTAGTTTTAGAAACCTGGACTAAATGGAGACCCTAAATGCAGTTAAAAGCACCACCTGGCAACAATGGCTGTTGGCAAAACTCCTAACCACAGTTTGGGCTGCTGATAGACAACTACAGATTATTTCAGACTATTTTACAATTTTTAAACTGAATTTAAATTCTGTTCTCACTGTTTTAGGCTATTAGAAATACCACAAAAGATCAGTTCTTAGAGGTGAATAGACTATCTTTTTCTAAAACGTACTTGTTTTTAACCATTTCAGCCAAGTGCGGTTTAATTTCTTGTTATAAGGAAGAGCAANAAAACCCCTCAAACCTAGTACTGCATTTGGTACAGGGCTGGTTAAAGCATAACTGAATATTCTGTATACTAGTAATTCTCTACTTCCTATTTTGAATCACTTCATTAAAAAATACCATTATTGTTCAGTGGAACTGCAATAACCAGAAAAGAATCACAGAAGTTTTTTAGTAGAATAGAACACATTGCTTAAAACCTAAATAACAGAGTGGCTACTTGTAATACTGATAAACACCAAAGAGTCACAAACACCACCTAAAGTAATTTGGATGGAATTTCTATTATTATTTTCTTATCCTACGTGGTATTCTTCATTACTCATACGAGAAGTTGAATTCAATCATGATTACAATGTTTGGTTAAAAGGATGCTGGTTCCCAACAAGGCATCTGTGGAAGGATGGTTTTAATTGATACCATCCAGAAAGTCCATGAGTTTTGTGTATTGCAACAATCAACAAAGAGAAGAAAATTACCACTGGACAATTCCACAACATTTTAGTGCTATCCAAAGACAGCAAATTGAAGAGGAAACACAGTTTATGAAACGTAAGTACTATGACATTTCCATATGAGCTAGAATTTTTAAATCCAACTTTATTCTACACAGAGGATGGTTTAAATCGTCTAAACACAAGCTCTTGATGCTGTTTAGATGCTCCAGGCTACCTGAATTTTCTGTCCAGTACTGGCAGGGCCAACATAACACCTACAGAAAAGAGACCTGTAATTTCTAGAGTGGCAAGATTATCCTGTCACCCACAACAGTCTTAGCTCAATGTTAGCTAGAATCTGAATTCCAGCAATCTGTTCTCCATCTATCAAGTTAGCTGTTTGTATTTTTAATTTTTCTTCTAAATATTAAATCAAGAAAATCCCTTCAGGACAAGAGAAATATTCTGCTATACGCTCTTGGCACTCCAGCAAGTGGCGGTGCTCAGCAGTCATGAGATACACTTAATGAATGCACCTTTATGTTCTCTGATAATAACAATCATTATGAAAAAGACTAATTCATTCACGTACTAAGTATCTTGAAACGTCATTTAACATATTACTGCTGCAAAGATATTATGACAATTCTTGCCAGTCTTGGCTGACATTCAGCAGATTGCTATATCTCTTTACCTCAATTTCTCCATCTGTGGATCTGGATACATTTGTGAGAAACCGAGAGATATAGACAAAAATCACTGCAAAAACAAATGAGTTTTACACAACTTTTAATAAAAAGTGATAAAGAGCCTGCTCATCATTCACTAAATGCATTACTTACTGCAACAAGCAGCAACTCTGAAAAGTAGCAACATTTTGCTTTTAAGCAACTTATGGAAAAAGTATTATTGTTTGGAGGATTCCATACGCAAGAATTTTGCTCTCCCTCCCCCTTGCATAACTTCATTTTGTCTACAGGCAAGCGTTGGTCCAATTGCAGTGATTAAGGGTTTCTCAAAGTGTCCCTAGCTGTTACACTTTTCCCTACCTACAAATAGAGGTGCAAGGCAGAGGATTACACACACCTTAGTAAAGTTCATCCTTTGAATCTTCCACCCATTTTCCTCTTTCTCACATATACTTAATCTACTCAAGGTATTTTGCTAACTGGCTTGAGCAGGAGCCCAGCTAACTGCATTATACAGATATTCACATATGGTAGTGACCACAGGCCAATTACCTCTTCAAATAGACCAGGCACGTTTATTTGTATGTGTGATTCCATAAAAATGAGAAGACTGGAGTACAAGTCTGTGTTGCCAGCAGCAATTTTGTCTGCTTTCACAGTAGCAAAACAGAACCATACTTAAAGCACAAGAGACCAGCAAACTCCTCCTGCCTTTGGAGCTGGCTAAAAGGGGGCCCCAGCTCAGCAGTTTGGACACTGAGTAGCAAACACCATCTGTATCCTTTTCCCTTCCATAAAAGGAACCTTTATAGGAGTGTAAAGGAAAACAAAGAAAGATTACTACCAGTTGTTATAAATGAATAGTTAATCATCCAATAAGAATGTGAGTTCTCTCAAAGACATTGTGCTGAAGCAAATTAGTCAAAAATCCAAAGCTATTGAACAAGGGGGTGCTCCAAAATAAGCAAGTGATAAACTCAAAAAACCAAACAAAAATATCTTCCTAAGCCAAGTTTATAGCTACTATTAAAGATAACTAGGAAAAAAAAAAGTTAAAACTAGAATTTTTATTTTGTTCATTTTACCCGGGCTAATCTTGAATTTCTCATATTCCTTCCTTTTGGTCAGAAAAGCTGAAGCATTAAGAATGCCTACACGGGATTTGCTTACACAATTTTAAAGCCAGTAAATTGCAACAAATATTGCCAGGGGCACTTATGAAAGACTATTTCTTGGTTCTGTTTTCAGTTTGTGAGCTCTAGCAATCAGCACTGAGAAGAAAAATAAACACAGTTTTGACACGTACAGTAGCAAGAATTAGCTTTGTACGTAGACAAGGAACAAGTTCTTTAAAGCAGAAGTTAGTGGATTGACAATCCGAACAGCTCACACTGCATGTTTATTCAAGCTGCGACAAGAAGTCAGGCAGTGAAGCAAGGGCCCTTCATTGTGAGTTTGTGCTCCACACGAACAGCTCTAACAGCTTTAAGGTCTTTTTTTTTGTTTAGGAGTTTGTTTGTTTCTAAAGAGAAAAAAAAACCCCGGGAGAATGTAATTGACCCAGTTGGAAGCAGCAGGCTGGCTAGGAAAGCCACCCGCGAGCCACGAGCACCACCACGAGGCAGGCAAAGGCTGCTCAGCGCACTCTGAGCACCGGGGGAACCTGCACCCCTCCCCGACAGCCTGCACGCACTTCTGCACCGAGGCATACACACTAAAATTAGGCAACTTGATTTCTGCAGGAGGAATAGTTGTTGTTTTTTTTTTTTTTTTTTTTTTTTTTTTTTGCATCTCGGGAACTTTCCCATGAGATGTACAGTATCACCTGATGCTGAGAATTTTTTTAGGTATCTGTTGACTTTTAACTTCCAGTACAAGATCAGCATAGCTTGGAAAGCCAAGTCAGTGCTTGAACTCTAACAGAAGCAGTTAAAGGTTTTAACTGGAATCATGCTAATCTAACTAGATATGGCTTATGACTGTTACTTGGTGTAAAGGCACGTTCATTTGCAAATAAAAATAACAAGAAGCAGGGAACATCATATCAAGGAAAGTGGTCTGGAATTAACTCGGTGTAATTCCATTCAGCTTTCTACTTTACTTTGTTTTCTAAGATTTTATTTTAAATAGCCTTACTTACTTTCTGAAAAAATGTCAAGTTTGCCAGTAAACCCATTTTAGTGGTTCAAGACAGAGGTGTAACTGGAATATTAACAATTGCTACCTTATATGCCATTTTCTGTAAATACTTTTCCTAGAGATTACTGATTTGGGCAGTGAGGATTTTCTGCCATTTAGCACAACATACAGCTAAGTTCTTGACATCTCACACAACCTTTGAAGTCTCTCAACCAGAAACTCCCCCATACCTCTTTCACGCTACCGCATGTGAAGACATATCAGCAAAATCCTTCCTAAAGCAAGTATACACCAGGCCATTGTAGTAATTTCAGCTCCAGCACGAAGAAAATACAAATTTTACATAAGAATTGGTATGCCTAGGTCATATGCCTAAAGGAATCATCATTTTTAGCAACATTTTTTTTCAATCCTAAATAGTCACAATTTGTAATTATTCACTTAAGTTTGGATACCCAACAGCAAATCCTGAAAGATATCAGCACTTGGAACACATAGCAAATTTCGAATGTCACATTTTAAAAAAAGATCAATGCTCATCAGCCTTTGATTTGATCTATCCACCATTTTCAAGTGATTTAAAAATATTTCCCAATATATATGTCTAAACTAGACGAAACTGGTTTTAATCTCAGCTTCAACTGGGAAACATGAATTACCTGATTCCTTCTGCATATAAATTATTTTAGGCATTGCAATAAATTAATTTTGATTGACTTATGGTTGACAGATTTCATTACTCCTGTCTGACGAGATCACTGCAACACATGGTAGAACTTTTGTTCCCAAGTTCTAATGACAAGCATCCCATGTAACCTCCCCTCTCCTTGGATCAAATAATATCACATAAATTGCTGTAAATGCAATACTTTAATTTGTTTAAATTAATGAGAAATCTGTGGTTTTTATTATAATCCCTGGGTCTCTCAGCCTGCCCTCTCCAGGTAACACTACAAATAATTATTTGCTCAACCTGAGTTTAAATTTATTTTCACTGACTTTTGCAAGGGGATGGAAGATTCTGTGAGAAGACTTCACAAGGAAGGCAAAAGCTTACTTTAATTCATGGTTGTCTGGCATTCCCAATGACCTGAGATATTTTGGATGACAATTTGCATGCAAAGTCACTGAAATTTTTAATTATTATTAGAAAAGTCACTGGATAAAAAAAACCTAGAAAAAAAAAATTCCAAATTCAACTACACTAGTTTGATCTGAATAAATTTAACCTGCCTGAAAGCAACACAAGAGGCATTAAATACTTCAACCTCTACTGCTGCATGAAAAAGCTTTTCTTGCAGTTTTATGAACTGCTTTGATACTCGCATAGTACTCCCTTATGAATTCAAGGGTATTGTAGATATCTTCGTACAAGATCAATTTTAGACATTTAAGACATATTAACTTTGAGAAGTCTAGAACTAAAGAAACAAAATGCAGTTATCAGCCTAGATGTGGGGGTTCAGGGTAACAAAGACCTTTAGATACATACTTCAGGTCTGTTTTTTTTCTTATTTAGTACCTTAAATTTATATTCATTCATTCAGTTTAGTCTGCTCAGTGCAGCTTTGTTTTCTCACCCTACAGCCCAGCATTACAAATGTACAGTACACCAACAGGTAAATAATTTTAAATAAAAACATAACACTCTCCTCTCGGATTTGCTTAAATATTCTTGTACTTTTGATAAATCAACAAACCATGAGAAAAATGATTCTGCAAGTTAATCCGTTAAGGCAAAAAACTTAAAGAAAACCATTTCATCTTTGACTTGTTTTATTTTATTAAGAGAACAGCTAACTCAAAGTTAACAGTGCTGAACACTCTGTTCATCATGCAAGAAGTATATTTAGTTTTAATTACTTTCTAACTACCTCTACTCAGAGACAGTGGGGGATTTTTGTATTTGCAGGGCCAAGAGTTTATTAACTCAAGCCTTCTCTCTAGTGTGGCACAATCAGAATGTTCTGAACAGCTGGTTAGGAAGATAGCCAAGATGCAAGAAAGATGTCTGAGCCTCCTTTTCAAGGGCAGCCAACTCTTGTACTGTAGGTGCCAGAACATCCACATGGCCTTTATACAGTCCACCTGCCAAAAGAAACACAATCTAAATTATGTGTTCAAAGCCACTTTTCAGCAGAACTAACAATGCTCAACCACAGTCATTCAGAAAGTTAAACATAATTACTTTCTTTAAAAAAAGCACAAATCAAAACAGGTATACACATACCCTTCTGACTTGCAACCCATAGGCTGAATGTAACAAATGCAGAAGATAGCAAAGAACTAGCAGCTTTTTATAATCCATTTATTATTAATCTATTATTTATTTATCTATTATTCTGTAGTTATACAGGAGACAACCAGGAAATAGTACTGCATAGCAAGGGAACTTAAGAGTAGGTCATTGCTTACCACCCAGAGCTCTTTTCTGCCCATATGTAACTTTCCCATCAAAATCATCCACTGGTACTTTTATATCTGGTTCAACTTGGGCAATAGTGCAGTTTAAGTGTTCTTCAATCTCTCCCAGCAACTAAGAGAAAAAACCCCAAGTTTAAGTACTATTATGGTCCAAGACTAGTCAAACCAGTGTTCTCAACAGTCACATTGAGTAGTTTGAATAGGAATGGTACAAAGAAAACAATTTGGCCACGGATGCCAAGGACTAACACATTTTTATTAGCTCAGGCTATACAAATTCATTTCCAATTTCAGTATGTTTTTACCCTACCTAGAAGTCTTTATTTCATATGCTACCCTACATATATCAATGAGGCTAATTTGTAATAAAGAGTTCATAGTCCAAGCTTATTTTACCCCAGATGACGTTTATTTGCCCTTCTTTATCAAAAAAGAAGGGAAGTATTTATTTTTAGAAGTATTCATACTTGGTACAAATCCCAATGAAAACCTGCTTAAGGGTCAAGCTATTTCCAGGTTAGAGAAATAACAGTTTTAAGTTACAGTTTTGCAACAAACAAACAATCTAAACAGAATTGTGTAACTAACATCCTCTAAATTTTAACAGATTTTGATTAGAAAAACTATAGGGAAGCTGAAAGTAAGACTCCAACAGAATTGTCTGGGAATATTAAAATAAGCTTTTATAATTAAACAACTCTGTAACTTAGAAAGTTTTCTGATTTTCAGTTCAAATGGAATCAAAGGTTATAAACGCCCTAAGACTAGCTTTGTACTTCAACCACGCAGGTGAAACAAGAACTTTATTCCTGAGTCTTTCAGAGGAATTAGGAAACATTTAAGCAAAACGCTTACCTGCATCTCATTGTACCATATGGTACAACCTCCTTCTTCCTTCAGTCTAGTGTTATAACACCCTTTTCCACGGCTACTGCATACATGATACCAAACCTAGAAATAATGGAAAACAACTTCTAGACTTTGTGAAATAGAGTTTAGTACATTCATTTTGACTAATTACAGCATGAAAAAGCATTCAGGAATATGTCCTTTCAATTGAGCACAGACAAACAACCAGTATTTTAATGCAGGATATGAAAGATAGTAGCTCTGGATAGAACTTAAGTAAATAATATCTGTTCATCTTTACTTTGGAGCATAATTACCTTTTCTTTCTCTTTTGCCACAAGGGAGATTGCCAAACCCATCCTGAAATATTCCAGGAGAAGAGAGGGAGAAATGTATTTCAGTAACTATTGCCAACTTGTGAAGTAACAACAACAAAAAATTATCAAGAAAACCTGGTGACTGCTCTGAACACACACATACCTCTCAGCTCTGCCTACTCTCCCAATTCGATGAACATAGTTCTGTTTTTCATCAGGGAGTGTCACGTTGATAACTGTGTAAGACAAACACAATCCATAGAGAACATGAGATTTTTTTTTAAAATGTATGAGCTAAGGTCAGAGATCAGACACCTAAAATCAATTACGATTTTCATTGCTGCCAATTCCTCTCCTTAGCCTATGTACGTACTTCATACTCTATAATGACAGTTATAGGTCTAACCTACAATACCTGCAATAAAGCTTTCACTCTCAAACTGCTTTCTCCCTGATTACTTTTTGGCAAGAATGGAAAACCAAATGAACAATTCCCAAAAATGCAGAATATCATCAGGTATTTGAGAAGACATGTTGAAGAACCAAATTAAATATTGCCTATTTTAAACCTTTAACATCTACATCTTTTAAAATTATGTTATAGGTCATATTTATTTTAACTAGTGGACAGGACTGCAAGTATATTGAAGCTCCAGTGTAATTCAACAGCTTAAGTTTAAAAAGTTATGTCTTACCATATGGAACGCCATGAATATCAATTCCTCTAGCAGCAACATCTGTGCAGATCAAGAAACGGACATCTCCTCTCTGCAAAAACAGCTGTAATGAAGTGTTGTGCTAAACACAGCAAGCAAAATCCCAGGCAATGAAAACACAGTCCTTTGGACAAACCTCACCTTGAAGCGTCTCATTTAGGAACACTTCAAATTAACCATGAATAGCTTGGTCAATTTACATACTTGTTTCTTTCCCCAACAGCATAAGGCAAGCAAAAATCAACGAACAGCTTAATATAAACTAACCTACAATATTTTAATAACTTTTTTTTAAAGTAATCAAGTACTAAAGACTTTAAAAAACAATGTAATTGATACAGAGTTTAAAGCTAAGTTTTTATTTTAAAGTAAGCCCACTATCTTCTCAATTCAAATTCACAAAGGTCATATTCATTACCAGTACAGACTTTCACTTACAGAAAATGTGCCTCACAACTTTAGGAAGTGGGATATAGAGCATTTGAGTGCAATTTAGTTTAAATGGAGAACCAGGAACACAAATTAACATATGAATTCAGATATTGGGAGGTGAGGGAAAAGCCTTCAAGAATCTGCTGCATCACCTTAAATCTTTCCAGGTTTTGCTTTCTTTCTTGAGGTTTTCTATCACCATGAAGGCAGACACATGAGAATTGATGTCCCTTCCTATCAGGGCCTGAAAGAGTTTATATGCATTAATAACATCACACAGAAGTTATTACACAGAACCATACAGAACTGGAAAAAAATTTCATGAGCAAAAAATTTTCACAGGCATTGGGGGCAAAAAAAATACACAAGACAAATAGTTTAACACCATCCCTCCCTCATCCCCAAAGCAGGTCTGTGCAGGCATTTCTCCTTACTCCTTCCTGCTCTGTATTTCCCCATTTCTTCAAATGCCTGTCTTCACCTTTCTCCTCACACATCCCCTCTCACTGTCCCCATTTCCTTTCACATTTCTCCTTCTTAGGTCTTCTTATGTGTGTACATTTCTTCCCATGTCTCTTGCCATTACCAACTATCAATTATACCAATATACTTCAGCAGAGGCACCATAAACTCTTCTCACTGGTTCAAACGCATGATGGGTTGTTTCCAGCCATTTCAGAACTGTCTGGAACACGTACAGGGCAGCTCATTACTTTCTTTCACAAAGAGCACCCCTGCAGCTGCCTGCTACCAA
This sequence comes from Vireo altiloquus, assembly GCA_013396875.1. Taxonomy (NCBI): domain Eukaryota; kingdom Metazoa; phylum Chordata; class Aves; order Passeriformes; family Vireonidae; genus Vireo; species Vireo altiloquus. Next base: position 287,764 of record VZRF01004598.1, on the reverse strand, counting down.
ACCCTGTCATGTTATGCCCAGTCAGTACATAAAAAAACTAAAGCACAATTTTATTTGTGCTGTATCCTAGTATTGGTGACCTCTATCAGACAATTTTGGTGCTGAAAAATCCCAAAAGTGAGAAAAGTGAGCAGAGTAAGGTTGACATGAAAGCATTACCTCCACCCTGTTGGATGAAGTACTGCTCCATATTATCACAGTCTATTTTAGTCCTGCAGAAAATAATGGCTTGGTCCATCTTGTGCTCTTTGATTGCCCGAACAGTGTATTCTCCTTTTAGAATTTTAATAGCTTCAGACCACATTTCTAAATAAAAGTAAAGAAGTCATTTCACTCAAATAATTTAAAAACATGAAGAACCTTTGAACTGCATTTAAAGTTCTCTAGCCTTCCAGTAGACAGTTAAACTTTTATAATTAGAACAAGTAAGCTAAACCTTCAACTTCTACCTCTCCCCCCCAGGCTCCCATGCTCCAAGGAGATTTAATACAGAAAGAACAAAACCACTTAGAAGTTTCACATTTCTTATACACACCAACAAACACTTGTCTACAAATCTGCAAAATATATACTCAAGTTTTTTTCTCACTTCCCAATTACAGAAACACATTTCTCTTAAAGACTTCGAAAATATAGAAATAAAATTTTGGAGGAACATGACTCAAGGCCAGTATCTACTACAATTTATCTTTGCTTCAAAACATTTACAAAAATTTCACAAGCTATTTCTTAGTGTTGCTGATTACCTGGAGTGTTAGCGCCTGGTCGTGTATTGTCTTTTGCATGTACTTCATCAGTCTAAGGGAAAAGACAAAAAAAAAAGGCCCCCCAAGTAATTTGTCCACTCTTCACAGAGAAATACATTACTCCATTGACTTAAAACTAGGGAGAAATCAAAGTTTAAAAGTAATCTTAGAATTCTGTTCTACCACCAGCCAAGTTAATCTAACTAAAGGGAAGTCTTGAGTTCAGGCATATAAAACTTACTCACAAAAGGGAATTATTTATGTAGACATTGGATAGAAAACAGCTTTGAACAAAGTGAAGAATTAAAAAAACCCGAACAAACCTGAATCAAAAGGCATTGTCAAATATGGTTAAATCACAAACAGTAGTTCCTTATCTTTTTCACCCGGCTAGGCTGAATCAGATAAAACTCTAAACTCAAGAGAAACAAACTCATAGTACCTTTTCATTAAGTCTTAGTAATACATGTGACAAGCAGAGGTTTCAGAAACTAAAAGGGATTACGGAAACCTACAGACTTGTAGAGCTGCCGAGAACGAAATATGGTCCCAGGTGATTCAGAACCTGAATACTAAAGGCCTGAACAACCACCACCTTCTCACATGAATAGGTGTCTGGTGAATGTAGAATTTCGAGTCTCAAATGCAGCCTGATATGAAATACATTCCTCTAAAAACTGCTCGTCTCACGTGGGTTCAAGACAGAACTACCTTACACAGTGGTCCATCTTGGCAGGTTTGTTTCCTCCTGCCCAGTGAGAAAGGAGGTACTAAGTACAGTTAGGCCACGGACCATTAGCTGTGAAATAAGTGAATAAGCACAGTGCCATTGATCTCTTGTGCAAATCAGACTGTTTCTCTATTATGGTCTTCCTCAATCATGTTTGTAACACTGAGCTGCTCAGAAACAGTGTTATGATGCTGACTGATATGATGCTGACTACCATGGAACAAACCATTTCACATTAAGTTGTTTCAATAGCCAGCAAAGATCCTTCAACACTAGGTCCCTGTTCCGAAGGTTAAATAAGTAAACGTGGACAAATAACTTCAAGTTTCACTTACTCTGATATGATTCTTGCCAAGCCTTTCCCAGAGTTTATCAGCTTTTGGATTTACAGGCACAACTACATGGTGTACAGTTTCAGGGACAGAATCTTCTCCTTTCAAATCAACCCAGGTTGGAAAATGCATGATCTTTTCGGATAGTTTTTTCACATCGAAAGAATGCAGTGTTGCAGAGCACACAATCACCTGAAAAGAGTCATATGGATACCACTGAAGGTTAAGATCCTCACAGCCCAAAAAGGTGGGAGTAGAACTGGAAGAATATGGAGTTGAATATGTAGCATGACAGAAAGAGTTTGGATTTCTTCATTCCAGGAACCACTCAGCTGGCAAGAGTCAGGACACAAAATAATATTGCTTAACTATTCTCTTACAAAGACCCAATCATTTAGTAGGAAGAATGCTGAGCTACTAGAAGCTGATGAATCAAGATTATTAACACATTAGAAATCAAAGTATGTAGTCAGTCATGTTTTGATATATTTATATGTAAGTAATTCAAATTAAATTGAAAATGGCTGAACANATTATTAACGCATTAGAAATCCAAGTATGTAGTCAGTCATGTTTTGATATATTTATATATAAGTAATTCAAATTAAATTAAATTCCCTTCCCTTCCAAAAAAGCATGCTCCATGGCAGAAACNAGTCATGTTTTGATATATTTATATGTAAGTAATTCAAATTAAATTGAAAATGGCTGAACACTAGGCTTCAACATCTGGGGTCCTAAAAACACATATTCACAGGCAATTACTGAACTCACTGAACAAGTGTTAAGTTTTGGAGAAGAGCTTTATCAAACTCCAAAGAAGCATGCTCCATGCCAAAAATAGTCAACAACTGAAAGCAGAGCCCACCACACACACAAAAATATCCAAGCAAACAAAACAAACAAACAAAAAAACCCAAATCACAAACACTGTATACCTGAAGTCTCTTTCCATCTGAGGTGATCTGAGGAATTTGACTGTGGATCCTGTTTATGAAATCTGAATAACCTTGGAGGAGAAGTCCATCCTGCATGGGGATGAAATAGAAGACATGAAGCTGCAAATCTCCCTTGTTTCTCAGTCTTTACATTAGAGTTAGATAATTAATACATTTAAAGCCTCAGAAGTTCTTGCTTTTAATTAGCTGGACAGGTCAATGCACGGCAGGGATATTATTACTAAAGAGAAAAAACCCAGTAAAAATGTGGAGTATTTACATTATAGTGGCTGTGCTTCACAAGAAGCTCAGCAGCTACTCCTAGCTAATATCCCAAGGCATTTAATCTTTGTGAATATTCAGTTGTACTATAACAAGTCAGAGATGCACTTATTTCACAACATATTAAGTACAACATTCACTGGTTTCAATCTTAAACTAACACTTATATTTTGTCTTTGTCATTCAAGTTCCCTGCAGTGACAGGCACAGACCTCAGTACTTTGTAAATATTATTTAAAATATATTTATCTATCAGAAAAAATCCAAACAGATTTAACAGAGAGGCTATGAGGGTGGGAGGAAAAAAAATAGTAGGTTACTATGGTTACAAACAATGAGAGGATTAAGGTGGAACAATCTATAGATATCTAACTGTTCCACTGAACTATCAAATACTATAGAACCATCATGTTTCACTGATTCTCTTTTGTGAATACCATATTTCATTTAAGAACAGAATTTAAATAGCACTTAGTTCTTTACATACAGCTTCATCCAGAACCAGGAATCTAACTTGAGATAAATTAATCTTCCCCGTTGAGACCAGGTCATCCAGCCTTCCAGGAGTTCCAACTACAATATCCACCTATGAAGTAAATAAAGAGTATGAGTTAGTCCTCTAACTAACTAGAGGCATTAAAAGTTTCATCTAAGCTTACCATTAAGAGACAATTATCAGTTAAATGCTTTATCCACTATTAATTATAACTTCATAAAATCCTAGATTGAGTTGGTGGACTCTCTTGAGATCATCTGGTCTCCACTCCCACCTTCACATGCAAATCAAGGACAATTTCCGAATTACTTTAGGTAGCTGCCAAATACAATTTTCAGTACCCTTACAGAAAGGAATCCTACAACCTCTTCCCTGGGCAACCTACATTTTGGTTCTACAGCCATTTCATTAGGAGAATCTACCTTAGGGAGGAAGCCTTCCCTTATTTTGGGAAATGCTGTGCCCCTTTTTCCCTTCCCTGAACCCCAAGCTGTGTAATTTTGTTATCTAAAGCCAACAAATTTTTTTTTTAAATGGGGATAAAATAAATTCAACTTTTCTCATGGTGGAAGGAAGGATATAAAGTCTATCAACTACAGAAATAACTTAAGATTTTGCCAGACAGAAGGGCTCACAATCAAGAATTCAGCATTCACATGGAAGTCTAATAATCTTCCAGTTAAAGTAGGCTTATCAGAAAATTTGTACTTTGGCAGTTAGAATCACTAGAAAATTTATCCACAGTGATGTGTTTTCACGTCTAGAAGTGAGTCTCAAATTAAAAAAAAGACTCTGACTCTGTTCTCCCTACAGCATGATTAAATCGATTGTACATCCCATGCTGCTGAAGCCAGACCACTTCCTTCTAAGAAGGATTGGCTTGTAGTGTAGGTTCACCTTGATAACTGTAGACTAGTTTTATTCAAGAAAACGTGGAACAGAAATTAGTAGGAAAGCTATCTTGTTGGTTAAGGACAAAGGGCAAACAATTACACCTTTATTTTAAGATTTTCAGGAGTATTCAGGCTTGAACAGAATTTGACTAAATACTACAAGCATTTGTATTGACATGGAAGTAAAGGAGCAACTGCTAGACTGGTGCAACATGAGCTTGCTATCGACTGTACGTTTTCTTTTTAACATACTTATTATTACGTGAGTTACAAGAAGCACCATTACTATCCTCTAGCAACATCATGAGTTATTTGGAACCCAAACTATTAAATCATATGACAAAAATGCAACTTACACCTTGTTCCAGCACAGAGAGTTGATCTCTTGCAGCAACTCCACCAATAATTAGCAGTTCCCTAAAATCACATGAATGTATTTGACATTTACCCATTTATTATATTCAGAAGGTATATTAAACATCTGTCTGAAGACTGATTCTTTTATTGATAGCTGACAATTGAACAGTAATTTTAAGAATAGAAAAAAATCAGTTTTGAAATTCATGCCTTCATATGTAGTGTATTGTATTTCAATTCAAGTCAAAACTTTGTTACCAAACTGTATTTGAATGTGATTACTTTATTGCTATTGTATTAATGACATTTGCACCTTAACCAATTTAATCTTACAAAAAATGTCTGTTAAAAATCTCAAAAATCACATAACTTAGTTAAATAAAGTCTCCCATCTTCTTGAAAGTTAGAAATGCAAATAACAGTAAACTAAATGAATCTTCCAATGTTGCTTGCCTATTCCCATTGCTTAGTCCACAGCAATTCTAGTAAATGCACTCTTGCAAACAATTGCAGCTTGGAATAGGGAAATGTTTAAGTTTCAGAAGCACAGTCAAAACAGAGACATGTTTAAACTGAAGAAACTTGTAGATGATTCATTTTTCAGAATTGTATCTCCATGATAATTTGTCTTGTAGATAAGAGACTCTGTATGTATACATATTTGATGGAGATGAAAAACAAACAAAATGGAGAGGTAGACGGAGATGGAGGCACAGGAAAATGTTTAGGAAAGGAGAGCAGTAAGCAGATAATGTTTTTAGTCAAGAAAAGCATGTGAAGTATCATACTAGTTGTCACTCATTATTAAAAACAAAACCCTACCCACCAAATTTGCCTTTGAGAAAAAGCCAGTCCACAGATAAAATACCAATCCCTCCCCCAAAAACCCCTAAGTGGTCTAACTATAGTTGCAAAGTCAGAAGGTTGGTTGGTAGCAGATTATTACTGATACTATTATCAGGAACACTGCAGATTATGATTCACTTAGCTACAAAGCTGAACTCTCCCATCTCCCCGTGAAGTTACATCCACGGAAAATATCACAAATGCAACTAACATTCATTATTACCTTAATTTGGGATTATCAACATATTTTTTGAACTGCTTCACATTGTTCAAAGTTTGTTCTGCCAGCTCTCTTGACGGTTCTACAATCAATGCTTTTGGAGCATTTGGAAGGTTCTGTGCCTGAACCACCTGTGCACTTCCTTAATGGAAAAAAAAATCACTATTAATACCAACTACATTCCTATTCAGGAATTTTTTACTGGAAACAAACTTGTATTTTCTATTAGTAATTAAAACCTCGTAATTCTAAATGCCCCATTAAAAGGTGATGTAATTGCTCTCTCAGTTATTAATAAGTTCAGAATAATGTTAAAAAATTACAAGTGGGTGTACTGGTCATGCAGGATAAACCATTCTATTGCTGAGCATAAAGATCCACACTTATTTTTATGATTAACACTGTTGAAAACTGAGTTGGACTTCTTTTATCTGATGCATTTCTAAATTTGAAATATTAAAGACTGTGGGTGGTTTAAGATTAAAGAAAATTTGCTGTATTTTAAAAGAAGCACCAATATTTCTTCATTACTGCTATGTTCAAGATATTTCTGATAGCAATTAAAGGGATCAAAAGATGCTCTGTAACACAACCTGAATATAGACACAAGAGAAGTTTGTAAAATCTAACCTACCTGAGTGTTGTGATTTTACAATACTACCCTCAGGAGCCTTGCAAAGACCAACATAGCCATCTTTTGGTGGAAACTTGAAATCTTCTTCACCAAAATTGAATTTCAATTCAGCATTCTAGGTTTCAACAAAATTGAGTTATCCAAACAGATTCAAAGGACCACATAAAATGAGAAACAATTCAACAATGAAAAAACAGACAAGGAGATGAGGAAGGTCTTTTCTTCTCCCATCTTACACATTCCTCTTCCCCAAGTTACCACTGAAACTTTGCTGGAACTTAAAACCAACCAAACATGCAGAAAAAAGCTAACAAAAAACCAAAGCACTTTTTTTGAACTTGTACATTTCTCTAACCACTGAAACGTTCTGCTAAAATCTTTACTGCTTCAGACATAGACTCAAAAGACTAACTCAGAAAGACCCAGTACTATGTTACAGTAATGTTCATGTTCAGAACAAATGAAACAGGAAATCTGACTTTCAAGCTATCTCCTTACATCAACTAAATGACAGTATATCAAAATTTAATACACACACCATGGCACTGTTATTAGGAATTAGTTATCCATGTTATTCTACCTTTAAATTCAAGATTAAAATTTGAATTGAAACATTTAGCTTAAATGGTACTCAAAGCTAACATACACGTTATTACTTCAGTAGTGAATTCTGCTAAACCGAAGAAAGCTGACTTTACATGTACAGCTGCATTAACTGTAAGTGGCTATGCAAATTCTATACTTAAGTAGCTCATTAGCGAACCCAGAAAAATAATAATCATCTTGGACATATGTAACATTCCTGTTACCTTCAGTACACAAGCTGCAAAAAGTGCTTGGTTCCTTATATGTGGTGGGATTTCAAATGCAAGGCCAAGGTCCTTTCCTGAAAGCAGGGTTAGTTGTTAGACTCTTCAAGTGTGTGCATTCCTCTCCCTCCCCCCCCAGTGAAAGTATCCAAGTAAAATTCAAAAGAAAGAAAATAAAACTTACCATTTTTGGAAAATTTTATTTGTCCTTTTTCTGTGTCTAGGTAACACCCAATGGTATCATGCATAGTGAATTCCTGCGAAAGAAAAAAGGTTTGTGAAGCTAAGAGATTTTCGACACTTTGAGAAGACTTAGCACCTATATTCTGTCAGCTTTTAGTTTTCCCAGCTCTCCCTACAAAATGCTGATTCTTGAAAGAAGCAAGTTCCATTTATTTCAGTAAGACCATTGTAAACAGAAGGTGTATTTTAATTTGTTTACAAATCTTCAGTAAACTGCCCAATTGATCTTAGATATTCAACATTTCTTTGCTGCTTTAAATTTACTTTAAAAACCAAACACAATGACAATGATACGTTTAAGTCATCTACCTGGAAGTATTCTGCATTATGAAAAAGCACATTAGCCATGTATTTATGAGCCAATGTAGAACACCAAATATGGCATCAGAAACTTGTATTTTGACTATAACAAAAGACTAAGTCTTGAAGATGCTACTATATGCATGTTATGTATACATACGTGCTTTACTTAAGTATCTTGAGATCTTTTAATTTTAAAGGTATTGAATAACATCTGTATATTATTGTGCTTCTAATCACCAGCACAAGGGTCACTATTTAATAAACAAGCTACCATAGTCATAAAAGTTGCAAGTTTTATGCCATCGAATTCATTAATACCACAAAAAGACTTGAGTTTCAGCTGTAATACTTATTTATATAAATTATGCTTAAACATCTGAATTCCACTGGTACACCACACAAAAAACACTATAGATATTCGCAGCAGACACTTCAGAAGTGTGCATTAAGATAATGGCAAACCCAACGAACTCAATAGCCAGAAGTAGTGAACTCTGTTTTATTAGCATTTATTAACGCATTTTGACAGATTACAGAGTTGTGTAATTACATTTATTTTAACTTCTAGTAAACAGAATATGATGCCCTGACTTGGATATTCACCAAGATATAGAGATGGGTTGATTTTTCAAGCTAAAACCGACATCAACACAAATGTCAAGAGGACAGTTAACTTTTAACCTGTAACACACAGAAAAATTTTAACTTCTAAATAAGTCAATCTAATTGCACTCTAACCACAATCATGCCTCAAGCTTATATTGCTTTTGTTAAATATTGATAAGCTTTTATCCAAAAATGCTTCAATGTTTCATTGTACTTTTGCCCAGTGAGTCTCCATTAGAAGCGAGCATTATTTCAAAAGACAGTTGACTGTAACAGCATAAGACTAACATGGCAAAACCTTTAAAATTATTTCTACCAAACACAATGCAAGCTTACCTCACCATAGCTGTCAAATTGCTTGTTGTGAGATTTCTTACCAGTGCCACCAAAGCCAAAGCCAAATTTATCAGTGCCTGAAGACAAGACAATAGGCTTTCAACATTTGGTTGACAGGTTATGCTTTTTCCTCTTCATATCAGCAACTGAAATCTCTAACACTACCACATAAACAAGTAACTCAGAGTGCTAATTAAAACCTTCTGATCTGGATGTACACCAAACCAGTACTTTTGCAGCAGTACATTTATTGATTTTATTAGTCTCCAGTCATCTTCATTAAAAAAAAAAAAGACATAAAAAGAAGAAAGTCACAGAAGACAAGAAAACACTGCCACCACCAAAGATTTCCCCTTACAGGAAGTAAAATACAAAAAGCTTTCAACTGTTTGATATTGGGACACTTCACAAGGAGTCCATTCTCTGCAACAGTAGAACAGGACTGCAGCCATTTCATGTGAAAATAAAAACTCCCTAGAGGTTAGAAGGAAACTCACCCAGATCTAGTGAAGCCTGCATAGTTGACCAACCAACTCTGCACAAGCCTTGGTCATGACAGGAAACTTCATAGTAGTATTTCCCTTTAAAAGAAAAAGAAAGGATCTAATACAACAGCCAAATTCAATAAAGTGATTCAGTCTTGCTACTTCCAAGCCCATACAAGTCTAACATTCTAAGTCTTGCTGAAAGTGTCAAAAAATCCCCTCATGTGTGTGAAAAGGTTGTGAGTGTGCCTATGTATGGAATGAGAAAAGAACAGGCAAAAGAGACAAAGTACACACTGAGAGGCAGAGTGTTAAAGGTTCCAAAGAAGTGATAAGCAAGAGAGAAGAGTGGTCCTACTGAATCCACAGGAACTCATAAACTCAGGACACAAGGCTCTGCAGAATCAGTACAAGACCACCAGCATACTCCAGCATCAACAACTGGTTGTGCCACTTGAAGCCCATCTGATGTGCACTCACAAACTACAGAATTATCTGCATACCCCATAAAAGGAGACAGTTTAGAGTCTTTCTGAACACACACCTAGAACCACTGGAGTATCAGGATGACTGCTTCTGAGTCAAGTCTTACAGCTGGCCTCTCAACTATTGCTGCAACCACAGAACCATGACATTTTTGAATGCACACATCTGTGTGAAGTGAGCAAGCAACTCAAAGTACTGTGTACTTAGCAATTCCCTAATAAAAATGCTTTCTGATGAATATTAGTTACAACTTTTCATCCTTCAACTCGGTCTCCTATTCCTGCCTAAAGATTTTTAGCTTTTAATGTATTCTCCATGTATTTGTACCTTTCTGGACTGTTAAATGCCTAGGTATAACTTCTAGTACTTTCCCAGCTTTCTTTCCCACAGCAAAGAAACTCTTATTGATGTATTCTTGAAGTTTTGTTTAGTCTTGCCTGTTAAGTTTACCAAGGACATTTTGTTTTGTATCACATATCACAGACACAATAAAGGTAGAGTTAGAGGACCAGGGTGGAGGACTCCAATGGGGGAGAACCCGGGGTGGGGGGGGAAGATTACCTAACCAACTGCTCTTCTAACTGGACAATATTGGCTGGATATGCTAACTGCCCAACCTTATAAAATTGTATTAATCTAATTTGGGGCATGGTTTTCCCCATATTGTGTACCTAAAAGCTTTCAAGCAAAGGTTTGCTTTTATATTATTATTTTAATGTTGTTTGGGAAGGTTTTATTTCCAGGCATCACTATCAGGGAAAATGTAACACAAGGAGAACAAAACAGAGGTATTTTCATTTCAAAGTCTTAAACTAGCAGTAAATTTGGCCAGATGGATAGAAAGTTTTTAATGTAGCCATCTACATTAACAATGGGTGAAAAGCAGGCATTTCAGCTGAAACTTTTCAAGAAGAGTATCCGAAACACATCACTTTATATCTACCTTTAGTCACGCCTCTAGTTGCTCTGCATCCATGCCATTCTTTTATCTCTCTGCTCTGACAACACAAACCATCCGATCCAATTGCTGAAAATTACAAAACAATTTTAGTTAAAGAAACTGCCTAACTGCTTTTAAAATAAAATTTTATGCATGCTTTCCTCAAATTTATTCTTGTTTACCAAGCAAACGTTTTCAAGTGAACAGCAGGACAACTCACCAAAAGCTGATCCTCTGTCATAGGGGTTCATTTGCCATTTATTGAGCACTAAGTTTGAAAGACAATAAAAGAAGAAGCATTAAATCAACAAAGCAAGTTGGAAAACTCAAATTAGAAGTTCACATTGTTTCTACAGTGTTTGGCTTAATTTTCTGAGTAAATAGCTTTGTTCCAATGACATTCATACAAGCTCAAAATGAAGGCCTACAATTTGAAGGAGGGGAATAGATACTTAATGCAAATGTATTCTATGGATTTTTAGATTATTCCATTAAGGAGAACACAGATTAAGATACCTAAGACAGCTCCTCACAATCAAATTCAGCTAGAAAATATCCAAAACTATATTAAGAACAACAAATTTGAAACGTGTTATTTGCTATTTCTGTTTCAAGATTATATTAAGATATTTTTCAGGTTATGAGTTAAAATGTCATTAATAAGGAGCTAAGATACATGCACATGAAACTTCTGACTTCATTTTCATATGCCCAACAACATGCGGTAATAAAATCTATATGCAATTAAAAAAAACCCCAAACAGATGTAATTTCAATTATGTTTACTGAGTATTGTGTATTCATATTACATTCTCTCAAGAAGGATTTTAACTTTTTTTTTTTAAACTTTACTGTCATTAGGGCAGCAGTAGTTATAATGATGATGACTTCTGCAACATCTTCAGAGTACTTTTTGTGCAGATACTGCTCACTTACATGAAACCCCATCTGTCAATACCACAGACTGGACATGATTATTGGCTTTACAGCTGCAAGCTTAATTAAATGGATGTATAATAGACCCTCAAATACTGTGAGGGTATTATCACGGTTACCATCCATTCTATATAGCTGAGTTCCCGTGCATTTCCTGCTCAAGTCAGTGTTTACTAGAATAAACCTGGAACAATTGTTATCCAATTCCAAACATTGGCAGGGCCAAAAGAAACACAACAGCTCTACTCAGGACAGCAGAACTGAAAAATCCTACACTGTTACTCCAGTCACACAAAAATACGTTCAAGCCTAGAAGACCTTTCTGTTCAAGCTCACTTAAGAGGCCCAAATCAACTCCATGGTGTCATAGCTGGCCTCACCTATTCCTGCAACAGAAACACATTTTTTAACTCCTTATTTTAAGATGGACACCACATCACATCTTGCAAGGCATTAACCTAGTATGGCTTTCAGAAGAGCACTGAAAACCAGGGAGTGGATCAGCCAACTTCAAACTGAAAACACGAGCACTACCGAGAGTCTGCAGTCCAATGCACACCAGTTCTTTCCATTATTCCACCAGTAAATTTATATTTACTGCTTAATGAAGTGCTGAATGATGATATTCTACTTATACTACCCAAAATTATGGAAAAAATACTTATCTAATGGTAGGTTAACTTTACTTTGAAAGGTAATAAAATCAACATGAGTTAGCAGTTTCAAATTTGAGGAGTGTGACATATAAAACCTTACCTCCCCCTCCAGTTTTTATTGTGGCTTTTCCTTTCTTGCCTTCCATTTGGTCTTTCAGTGTTTCATAAACAATCTGGATAACTGGAATGCTGAAAGCCTAAAATGAAAAGCTACTTTCATTCCACAAGTTATACACTTACTTCCAGCCTTCTTTTGAGGTACAACCCAGGGCCAGAAACACTGAAATACATTTCTACATATATGTTGGTAAAGGCTATTATCAATAATGCTTAAACAAAAATGCACATTCTCTCTGCATACATATCACCTCCCACCACCTAAAGACTTTTACTTTCTGTTCATTTAAATTTGATTACTTACACCAGTTTTTCCACTCCCAGTTTCAGCAGCCTATAGAAAGAAAAAAGTAAGAGTTTAACAAAGACTCTAAGAACTGTTCTAGAATTCTATTTTGATAAATTAAGTCTATTTTTTAGCAAGTATTATTTTGGTTTATTAAATCATGAACACAGAGATCCATTAAAGACATGATGAACAAGGCATACTAATCTGATACTGCAGCACTGGCTTAGGTAGTATCAGTCACGTTCCATACAGAGCTATGTCAGGCATTTACAGCCAAAAGCAAAGTAGATGAGATCAGATAGCCCTCATTCATGTGGCAGTGCCTGTCAAGAAGTCAGAAATAAAGCCTAATACCTCCAGATTTCACCTGCAAGAACAGTTGAAAACCCACGAGGAACTCAAATAGGCTTTTTAGCTGAACAACTTTCTGTTGAAGTAAGATAGAAGAGCTAATCTATCTGTGGACCCACACAGAAAGAACAAAATTGACCATACAAACAACAATTAAAAGACACAGGATTTCTACGAATAGGGTTATCCTGCATACATACCATAAGCACATCGCCACCTCCCAGGATCAGTGGGATGGATTCTGCTTGGATATCTGTAGGGAGACTACAGGAAAGAACATATTGACACAAGTAAATGTTCTACATCAATAGAAAAGGAAATTTTTACTTATACAGAAATTCAGAGAAATCATGGTCATCTGCAAGATGAAGCAGGTAACTACTATTCCTTCTGGCTTGCAGCAGATTCAGCTGCACCTTGGTAAGAGGGTTACATCTCACATTACTATGCTAAACTATAAAAGATAATATATTAACTACATATTCCTTGTCTTCTTTTCTTCAAGTGAGTTTTTCTTTAAAGCAACTTATGCAGCCCCCATTTACACAGTTCCTGTTCAAAACTGGAAAAGGAAGTAAAGATAACTAAACGCAACCAGCATTTTCAGACAATCACAGATAATTAATACCATTCATACCATTAAGTTTGTCCATATTGACAACATTCTGAATGACAATTCAAAACAAACTCTGAAGTAAAAAAAATATGGCCAAACATGTAACCAAACACAAGAATAACAACTTTTATAGAAGACTAACACAGGAGTATTAAGCTTGAAAAACACAAATACAGACCACAGTCTGGAAAACATTTACGAAACTAGCATCAACTACGTAACAGCATTTCATCCAATAGTCCCATGAAACATAATAAATAAACCAGAGAGACAGAGCCTTTTCCCAAAAAAAAGAATTGAAGCATAAGAAGTCATGCTCTGCTTGTCCAAGTTTAAACGTTACCACTGCAGTCACAATTTGCGCTCTTCAGTCTTTCATCCTGAAGAGATGTGCATGAGATGCAACCAACAGTTAAACACACATCCACTCTGCTTTAATGTGACAGCAGAGACGTTTTAAGAAGCATGTCATACATTGCTGAAAGGCAAATTAGAGTTTTCCACACTCCTACTTACAGCCAGTCCATCTCCTCCACTGCTTGAGCTATCTCAGGCATAACACCCATCTCTGTAAGACAAGGAAAAAATGATCAAGCAGTATTATTCACCTCAGCATAGCCCAAAAAATTGCTAAGTGTCAACACTTCCAGCTACAGACAAAACTGTGTAAAAATCAATTTTTTTGGCAACAGCATGTGCAGCCTGCACTACAGCACCCACTGACAGAAAAGAAACATTCTCCCTTCCTCACAGGCAGCTTTGAGAGGTGTTCCCACGAAGAGCAGAGTAACTCAGGCACACACAGGGCACAGGGGCAGGTACAGACATAGCAGCAAAGCAAACACACTGGGAACAGAGCACCATTTCAAGTGCAAGGTACTTATCTTTACACATTTACAGAAACTGCCTACGCAGACAACAGGGACGACTTTGCCAATCACAAATATCCTTACTTTCTCTATAGCTGATTTGCAGCAGTAGAAAACACCTGTATCCTACAAAGACTCTAGTTCACCAAATCTTGCCTTAGACACTTACAGCATGTACAGTGACAATGCTTTGATTTTGATAAAGTTATTAATTACATCCATCTTTGAAAGGTTTTTTTCCTCGGATACCCCTTCTGGCAAACTCATATCAAGTGGCTGCACGTTAGACACAACATGTTGTACACTGATAAACAAATGCTCTGTATTTAAAAAGGAAAACAAAAGAAACCTGCAGCTATTCAACAAGGCCAAGAAGAAAGTGGATCCTAAGCAACCAAAATGATGTTAGCATACCATCAAAATAACAATTTATCTGTTGGTCATCTCTTTTGGGTACATATGGTTACTCTAAATCAATTCTTTTAACTATAAATATGCACCTTTCTAAACAGAGGTTTCACACACTGGCCCCTGCACTGCCACATGCCAGGTTTCAGATATCACATACACATGGACAGAGCAGGGCTGGCACAGATGGATGTGTGCAGCCAAAAATTAACCTTCCATTTGCTATAATACGAATATTACAATAAACATGTTTTATTTGTAATATGATTTCAGGAAGCTTTAATACTTCCAAGTGCTGGCCTGCACTCCTACAAAAGTAGGCAATCCACAAGCAAAAAGTGTTGCCCATAATAATCAAAATCAATTCCTACTGATTTCAAGTTAGAAGCAAATCCATACATAATTTTTTCCATATACTCCCAACTCACACAGATTAATTCAATATTAATTTCAAGAATTTAATCAAATAATGACACCGGGATATTTTCCTCAACTACACCCAAATTACACCTGCTGTGTAGCATCCAAACTGATCTCTAGATCTCAGGAAAACGCTTCAGCATTTTTCCCCCATGATAAGATGTAAGAAGTTCAGCTAAAAGAAACAAATAAAAAACCTCATATTCACTAAAATAAAAACTTCACAGAACCCTGATCTTAGCTGACTGCCTATTTCAACAAGTATCCGCATGGGACAGGGGACACAAGGAATGATGATTCCTCATTTAACAGTAAACTCTAAGATTACAGTTTAATATTACATATACATAGTTTACATAATACATATAGTTTGCTAAACCGCATCACCGAGCAGAGCTTCTCTTATAAAAACCAGTTATTACTCACTGCAATACAGAGAATAATTGTGATAAATCTCTTTTTACTGAAACTAGTGAGCATGAGAAATGAGCCTAACTTTTAAGCAGCCCCTTTTCCGTAACCACATATGCAATAAAACCTGAAAAACCATTCCGATAACCACTTCTCAGCCCGCAGAAGCCCGAGGACACGGAGAGAGGCACCTATATCCCCCGCAGGCCTCGCAACATCCAGCCTGATACATGGCCAGCCACACACCACCGCGGGCCGGCTGGGACGGCAGCCTGAGGAGCCGTCCCCAGCGCCGCGGGGAGCCCGGGAGCCGACGGGCAGAGGCGAGAGGCTCCCTTAGGGCCGAGACCCCGCGGCCTCCGCGCCACGTACCCGAGAACGCCGCCATCTTCGCCGCGGGAACAGCGCGAACGGCGCAGGCGCGCGGCCCGGCCGCCGCTTTATGGGGCCGGGTGGGCGCAGGAGGCGCCGCGCCGCGCGTTCCGCCCCGGCCCGCGTGCGCCCCCCGGGTGTCCCGGAGTGCCCTGAGACACAGACACGGAACGCACCGGGGTGCGCTCTTAAACACCGGCTAATTGCGATACATTGTTCTCCGGTTTGTACAGAAGTTTCCCCAAATTCTGCGCTATCTTGTTCTAGGATAACTTCTAGTGACATTAAACACAAGAATCTTTGGGGTTTTGTAAAAAACAAAATTAGATTGCAAGTGTAGAAACGCAGCTTCTACAGTTACATCACGAGGCAATGGTGCATTTGTCTGGTAAGTGGAAGGCACAGTATAAACTATTGCCTTCTATCCACAAGCGTGAAAGCTTCAATCTTTCCTAAGACAGCATGAGATAGAGACACATCTGATTGAAAGGCCAAGAATACCCCCGGAACAAGTGTCTCTGACAATGACTTTCTCATGACTACTGTGCTGCAATTTGAATACTGGTTTTGTCCTGGTGGTTTGTTTCAAGACCTTTATTAAAACTTACTGTGCTCAACTGGCTGTTAACTTACGCTGTAGAAACTGGTGTCACGCAGAGAAAAATACAGCAGGGTATTTTATACCCTTCATACCACGCTGTTTGCATCGCAATGGTTTCTCATGTATTAATAATTCCTTTTGCAGTACCTTCCTTTGATGTGTCTCTTTCCTTTCACTATTATTTTCTCTATCTGTCAATCATTAGTTTGCTTGCTTTCAGATAAATGACAAAACTAGTGATTTTTAAAAAGCACAGATATAAATAATGTACAAATTCAACCATGACTCTACGAAAACCTGTTTGAAGGCAGACTTTGATATCAATATATAGTGCTGGTTGTCGGTGTGGAATTTGGAGTGTAATTTACTATAAATCTCCCACAATTTTTGGAAACTTACAAACACAATGTTATACTATTTACCATTGCTTTACAAGCTACATTGTCAAATATAGTTTAAAAAATATAGAAACAGTAAAAAGGCATTTTTTCTCAGTAGTTGTTTCTTCTTGAAGTGTTTCCCAAGACAGACTTCAAGTCCAACAGAACTTTCATATTACCATGAATCCCTAGTTTCAGAATTTGAATTTTAATTAACCTAATTCTAGGCTGCACAGTTCCCTACAAGAGCTTACAAAACACAAGTGAAAATTAGACTGCAGGAGGACAAGTGTCAGGGTGTGAGGTGATTTTATTTCTATTTTAAAAATGCTTTATAAAGTTGCAGGAAAGCGGCTGAAACATCATTTCTTTCATAACTATTTCACAGAATCAATTAGGTTGGGAAAGACCTCTGAGATCATCGAGTTCAACCTGTGACCAAACACCACCTTGTCAACCAGACCCTGGCACTGAGTGCCACCTCCAGGCTTTCCTTACCAGCTCCAGGGATGGTGACTCCACTACCTCACTGAGCAGTGAGGTTTCAATGTTTAACTACTCTTTTCATGAAGAAATCCTTCCTGGTGTCCAACCTGAATCTCCCCTGGTGCATCTTAAGATTGTCCTCTTGTAATATATATATATGTGATTCGTGTCAAATAGAATAGAAGAAAAAAAGAAATTGTGTGTTTCTGGTTTTCAACCAGAAGCAGCTAGTTACAAATATTGCTGCAATATTATGTAAGACTTGGTAAAGCAGAGAAGAGACCAAGTAAGGCATGGCATAAAGGGGCCCCAGTTGGAAGTTTAGCTGATGTTAGCAGAATTTAGAGACTTTGTGGTTAGAGCTGTTGGTGAAAATAGAAGCTTAACATATAGAGTAAGGAATTTGGATTATTAGAAAATGCTTGCTTAAGGTGTATGGGTGTCTACGTGCGGAAAAAGAGGAACCAGTGAAGACAAGGAGAGGTCAGGCTCCTAAGGACCACCAGATGAAGACCCAGGATTTGGTGTAGTCAGCAGGGTCACCAGACGAAGACCCAAGATCTGGTGTGTCAGCAAGACCACCAGATGAAGACCCAAGATCTGGCATGTCAGCGGGAATCAAACCTGCGCAGGCGCACT